>OY856413.1:501582378-502162378 GCA_963693085.1 Alisma plantago-aquatica
GAGACAGGCTTGCAGACCAGACGGTATTCCCGTTGATGTATGGAAGAGTATGGGGGATGAAGGAGTTATGTGGTTAACAAAGTTCTTTAACAATATCTTAAATACCAATAAGATGTCGGATGAGTGGAGAAATAGTACTATAGTCCCCATCTATAAGAACAAAGGTGATGTTTAGAGCTACACAAACTACAAAGGTATCAAGTTGATGAGTCACATGATGAAGCTTTGGGAGAGGATTAATGAGTAGAGGTTAAGATCTATAACAAAGGTATCAAACAACCAATTTGGTTTCATGCTTGGAAGATCAACAACATATGCTATTTTTTGATGAGGCTTATGGAGAAGTATAAACAAAGAAAAAGTGATCTTCATATGGTGTTTATTGACCTAGAAAAGGCTTATGATTGAGTACCCAAAGAAGTGTTGTGGATGGTTTTGAAGAAAAATGGTGAGGCAATCCAATACATTGACTTGATCAAAGACGTGTATGATAGCTCTACTACAAGTGTCAAGATTTTTGGAGGAGAGACACAAACTTTCCCTATCAAAGTTGTGGTACATCAAGATCCACACTCAGCCCATATATGTTCATTCTTATTATGCATGAGTTGACAAAGAATTTTTAGGATGATATTCCTTGGTGTATGTTATTTGCTAATGATATTATTTTGATTGACAAAACTAAAGATGGATTGAATCATAAAGTTGAACATTGGAGAAAGGCATTGGAATAAAATGGATTGATGATTAGCAGGAGAAAAATTGGGTATATGCATTACAATTTCATCCAATCTCGTAGTGTGAATGATGGAGCCAAGTTGAACGGAGTAGAGATACCAAAATGTGATAAATTCCATTACTTGGGTTCTATTATTCAAATAGATGGCGATGTTCAAAATGACATTTGTCACCAAATCACTACAAGATAGTTGAAATGGAGGAGTGCAACTGGAGTATTATGTGATCGGAAGATCCCTCTCAGGTTTAAACTAATTTTATAGAGCAAATATACGACAAACCATGCTTTATGGGAGTCAATGTTGGGCGGTGAAGAAACAAAGTCTCAACAAGATGAATGTGGCTGAAATGTGTCTGTTGAGGTTGGGCAGTGAAGAAACAAAGTCTCAACAAGATGAATGTGGTTGAAATGTGTCTACTAAGATGGATGTGTGGGAAGACAAGAAATCATCACCTGAGAAATGACTATATCAAGAATAAAGTGGGGGTGGAAAGCATTGAGGACAAGTTGCACGAGGACCGACTCATATGGTACGGACATGTGCAATACAGACAAACTAGTGCACCTATATAAAGAAATGCTATTGAGACAAACACTATAAATAGAAGAAGAGGAAGGCCTAAATTAACATGGTATGAACTTATACAGAGAGATTTTGAATCTCTACATCTCAACTAGAATATGACCCATGATAGAGCTAAATGAAAATGAAGCATCCATGTAGCCGACCCCAACATATTTGGGACTGAGTCTTAGATGAAGATGATGATGTAGGTCTCTCTGTCTCTCTCTCTCTATATATACATATATTTGTGTGTTTGTTTATATATTTATATTTATATGTGTGTATAATGATCTAATGAGAAACATATCTTGGTGAGAGCATGAGAGGCATTTGAATAACTCTCCACAGAGACCAGACTTTCATAATCCAATCTAATAGATTAAAAGTACACCTAAATATGTTCCTTTCTATAAAATTTTATCATCATTCGAGTTGTATAGCATTCACAACAAGAGAAAAATTTTCAACGTTCTATATTGAATTTCAGGCTGACCGTTGGATGTAAAATGCTTATATTGTACACATGGGCATGTAAAAAATATCTGATTGAAATGTTTTTGATGGAAGGTAAATGATTTGATGCTTTTCTCATCTATACGGTTGGATTTCAAAAAACAACTATAAAATTTTAGTTATTCAAATGCCTCTCATGCTCTCACCGTAGGATGTTTCTCACTAGATTGCTACCCTATTTATATGTATGTATAAATTTATTTTTGTACATATTTGTAAATTTATTTATATATCTATATGTGTATGAATATATATATACATAAACATATATGTATGTATATATATTATATATATATATATATATACATACATATATACATATGTGTCTACACACACACACACAGATATATATATATATATATATATATATATATATATATATATATATATATACATATGTGTCTACACACACACACACATATATATAATATATACATACATATATGTTTATGTATATTATATATATATATATATATATATATATATATATATATATATACATATATACATATGTGTCTACACACACACATATATATATAATATATACATACATATATGTTTATGTATATTATATATATATATATATATAGACACACACACACATACATAGACACATGCTCACACATATATCTATATCTCTCTCTCTCTATATATATATATAAGTCTTTATTTTATTTTTCTTTTTTTGATGAAAATAATATGTTTTTCTATTATATGTGTTATATTAACATTTTGACACCTTTGATAACTAGGTTGGAGTAAAACCTAATGTTTATTTTTTAATTTTCAATATCCTATTATGTAATCAAATTCCAAAATCTATTTTACTTTAAAAAAAGTATCTAATATATAAATTATAGGAACCTCCATAGATTCCTGAATAGGTGAACATTTTCTAAACATTGTATCTAATTTGGATGTTATTTTTTGAAAATGTACATTTTCTATATGATAAATAAAAATTTGTATAGGTTTATTTCAATGCATTTCCTATTACAATCAAGTAATATTAAAAAAATTGTTACTAATATTATCATATAAAATGCATTAATTAATTTGAATATAATATGTTATAGTAATTTATTGTTAAATATAATATTCATTTCTATACAAAAACTAAAAAATATATGTATTATGAATATTGCTTTGATGGGATTAATAGAGAAAGATTTCTCTTCCCCTGTCCCATGCCCGTGGTGGAGGCCGAACGCCCGGGAGGGTGGTAAATCAAGGAGGCAATTGGGATTCAAACTTGGGTCCCATTGGTAGGGGACACGATGCTTGGACACTTGAGCCACTCCTTGTCAGCATGAATATTGTCTTTATGTTTTACAATAAGTTGCTTTTAGTAAGTCAAATAAGAGTATTGGATCTCTTATATATAGGAGCTAGGAAGTATATAGGCTAAACAAAAACAAGGGAATTACAATAGTCCTAAGCCCAACAAATAAAATATACCAAAATGTGCCCTCAAGATGCAGAATAAATGTTGTGAACTCCCAACTTGATTCCCATATACTTGAATAAAGTAGGAGGAAGAGGGTTGGTAAGGATGTCTGCAACATGTTCACTTGTCTTAATGTGAGGAGTGATGATCTTCTTGGATTTGAATAGGTCCCACAGAAAATGCCAGTCAACTTCAATCTATTTTGTTTGCTCATGGAAGGTTTGAATATTAGCTGTGTATAGCTGCCTACTTGTCATAGTAGAAAGTAGTTGCGGTTTGAAAACAAATTTTAAACTCATTCAAGATGGATCAGAGCGATTTTAGATCACAACATACATGATACTTCGATCCTAAGGAAGTATCACAGGGTGCCCAAGTCTTTTGTATGGAAATTTTCATGCAGAGACTGCTTGACCTGGGATATCCCCATCATATCATCATTGGTGATGATGATGATGATGTCTTTGACATAGAAAAAAACAAGAGCACAATCTTTGTAGGACTTGGAGAAGAACAAGGAGTGGACTTGGATGATCTTTGAAAGTTAATATATGTAAGGACATCATGTAACTTGTTGAACTAGACCTATGGAAATTGCTTGAGGCCATAGATAGATTGTCCGAGATGACATACTTTGTGAGAAGATGCCTCCTCAACAAAAAACATAGACAGTTGGTAGATGTATACTTTCTCCAGGAGATCTCCTTGAAAAATACCTTCTTGATGTTGACCTAGTAAAGAGGCTAGTCAAGGTGAACTGCAAAGTGTGATAACGATGTAGGCGAAGACAATCCTTATCATTGGAGGAAATGTAATGCCCAGACCCACTGCCCAAGGCTCTAGAAGAGTTTCAAGAATGATGATTGGATCCACAGACCACCACTAGACTTAATTGTGCATGTTATCCTCACTCATGCACAAGCCAGGATAAACTTCCCAACCGGTCACCCATCCTAGTACTACTCTAGGCTATGCACGCTTAATCATAGAGTTCTTTAGTGATGAGCTTCCTGAAAAGAAGGTTCCCTTGGTGATATGGGTAGTCCAATCATTCCTTTTAATATTATTATATCCAAGGCCTCAAATCTTGGGATGTCTCAATCTCCTCAACTTAGATTCTTGACATCCTCATCAAGGCTCAACTATACTGCCTCATAATCTGTCTCCATTTCAGTATAGACCTAAATGGCCCATGTACACACATTTCCCAATCACGGCTACCAGTGCAAGGGTGGATCCATCACCACAGATAGCCATTTGCAACATGCCTCGACCACATAACTCCAAGACTGGAATGCCGCACACCCAAGTGGGCCCCACCTGCAGGAGGGTTATGGCTTTGATACCATTTGTAACACTGGGGCCCACTACCGAAGGCTGTAGAAGAATTTGAAGAATGATGGCTGGCTCCACATACTGCCACTAGCCTTAAGTGAGTAATGTTTCCTCACTCACGCACAAGATAGGATATACTTTCTGACTGGTCACCCATCCTAGTACTACTCTAGGCTGAGCACACATAACCACATAATTCTTTAGTGATGGGCTCCCTAAAAAGGAGGTGTAACTTGGCGATATCGGTAGTCGAATCATTCCTTTTAATATTATTTTATCTAAAGCCTCAAATCATGGGATGTCATAGAGTGTCTCAAAGTAATCCATGCCAAAAGTTTGGGTGAATCCTTTGGAAACCAAGCACACCTTGACTTTTTCAACATAGTCATTCGAATAATGCTTTATAAAGAAACCCATCGATAGCCTACAATATATATGCCTTCTAATGGAGTCACCATATCCCATGACAGTCCACATTTCTGTCATCATGGAAGCTTTACATCCAAGATGACATAAAGCATCTACTAGATACATAGGAACATGTGTTGTGTCTAGTGTAGTAGCAAATGATGAGGTAGGAGAAGAAAGACATGCTAGGTAACAAGTGTTGGAAGTGGAATGCTTGATAGTGCAAGAGAATATACCTTTTTGCTGTTCCACTGGTAGATTAGATTGGTTAAAAACTAATGATGATGGTGCACATGCATCCAGTGACTCATCTTCCATGTGTTGGTTTGGTGTTGTTGATGGTGGAGATGGTGGTGGTGTTGGTGGGATGAATAGATCATGATTTGAGACCATAGTATCAATATGATCTATGGGGGCGAGGATGATGAAAAGAATCATGCCATCCTCATGAAAGGTGACATCTGTAGAGATATAGATTTTTTTAGAGCTTGGTTCAAGACATTTTTATAAAAGAAGGCAGTGAGGAAGGCATCAAACCAAAGAAAAAGCTTAGGCGAGTTGGCATGAATGAAAAGAGAGTGTGTAATGTCAAGTAAATGATGATTGTTATGCTTAGTGGTTCCACTTTGTTGTTGAGAGTATGTGTATGAGCATTGATGAATCATCACTACATCATGATAAAAGGTGGTGACAACCTTTTGGGTATATTCGGTGGCGTTTTCGGTTCGAAGAATCATAATAGATGTTGAAAATTGAACCAAAGACAACTTGTGAAACTCACAAATTAGTGTAATGGTTTCATCACTAGTTAGAAGTAAGTAATGTCTTTCAAGTAAAATGATCCACAAGTGTAAGAAAATATCTATAGCCATAGCAATTAGTAGTTAAAATGGACCACACACATTAGTATGAACAAGATGAAACATACATATGATTGTTTATATATACGGGCCAGGAAGGACACATGGTGGTGTTTTTATAGTTGTCAAGTATTAAAATAAATGGAATAATAGGAAGATAGAGAACTATGTAATAGTTAAAGATTGTCTAAAGGTAAATGGACATGACGTAGATGCAACTAAAGTGATATGAAGGAAAGAAGGGATCGTGGTGGGTTGGAGGGTGGGCAGAAAGTAGTAGAGATCACAGAGCGTACTCCCTACCTAATCATGATCGAATTCCCCCCATACTGTAAAATAAAATCGGATGGACCAAAAGTTACAAAACATTTAAGAGAATCAATAACTTTTTCTCCACACATTAAATTGTATGGAAAGTTTGAAACGAAGTGGATAGAAGTCAACTTGATTTTAGAAGAGATTGGAATAGTGCCACACTGAGTTACTCATTTAACTGACACATTCTCCATGGTAATAGAGGAGTGTGGGATAAATGAACCAAATGTGGTTAGAAGATGGGGCATATTGGTCATATGTTGTGATGCACCCGAATCCATAATCTAGTTAGAACTGGTAGCACGTAGAGGTGCCCCAAATTTATGTTGAGAGTGGTGTCTAGGTGTGCAGAAGTACCAAAAGTAGGTAAATCCCTAACTTGCCAATTAGAAGAGGAATATGCAGCCGTTGTATTGTGAAGGAGAGAATCCCCATAACTTTGTGCATCTTAGTGAAGGCTTTAATAATCATCATGGGATAATGAGACATGATAAGTTTGAGAATATACATGTAGTGAAAGAGGTCTACAATCAATTGTCGAGGAAGTTGATTGACCAATGTGTGTAGGTTCGTGAGAAACATGGAAAGATCCCATTGAGGAAGCACCCACTGAAGGGAGTTTCTCTTTCTTTGGTGACCTCAGTAGAACTTGTTGGGGGGGGGGGGAATTAGTTGGTTGGATAGGGTCTTCATTGCATCATAGTACTTGGACAGGGGTAGATCCCCTTGTCATTTGGAGAAAATTTTGCCTGTGGTGTTTTAGATGCGTAAGAAGTTTTCCTCCTAAATGGAGGAATACTTCATTTCTTCCCACATTATTTTGCCATACTTGTGCCACATGTACTTCACTACAATGCCAAGATCCATACACCCCTAGAGCCAGGAGAGAACCTGGTAGTTGCCTATAGTCTATCTGGTAAAAGATAGTCATTTTATTAGTATCACCCATGATGAGGCCAGTAAGATGTTTGATAATAGTATAGTATAAATAGAAAGAAAAGTACTAGAATATAGCACGCTATAAATAGAAAGTAAATGTATCAGAATTTAACATGGTACCAAAAAACAAAACAAATATACTATCAAACTGAAATCTCATTAGAAGGAGGAGTAGCATTACTAGAATGGATCTCAGTAGAAGGAAAGTAGGACTACTAAAATGAAATTTTATTGAAAAAGGAGTGGTAGTGTTGGAATGGATCTCTGTAGGAAAACAAAAAACAATACCAGATTAATGACATCATAGAATACATAACATGAAATCTGCAATTTTTAAGACAAGCACTCTACCATGTTGATCAGGGGAACCACATGGAGAGGAGAAATGTAAATTTTCCATCTTTTTTGTTTTGACACTTTATAAATCAGTACGAGGCCTTTTGAATATGCTCTTTTATATGTATATGTAAACTTTCTAGAACCAGGACACTAGTAACAAGATAGGGGAGAGAGAGAGAGGAGAAATCCTTTTGAATCGTCCGTCGAGAGATGATAATGACCTACGGTGTCCTGGATCGGCACCAATGTTGCCCAAAAACTAGCCCTTGTTGGCAACGCCTACAGTGATTGAGCATCTATAGTTCAGTTGGACATCAATGGGCTGGGCACGGGTGAGGGTAGACGAGGAACATGAGATGGTGGAGGTGGTTGGGGGGGTGGTAGTCGAAGTGGGTGGTGGGGGTGGGGGATGGCTCCGGCCGTGGAGCAGAAGACGGAACAAGGTAGAGGAAAATAAAAGGTAAGGAGAGGAAAGGGAAGGGTTAAACTTCTTCTTCAACTATGTAGAATAAGTTACTTTTAGTAAGTCAAATAATAGTATTGGTTCTCCTATATATAGGAGTTAAGAGTACATAAGATAAACAGAAATAAGTTACAATGAGCTTATGCCCATCCAATCAAATATACCAATTTATCATATATATTGTAATTGGCACTAGTGTATTATTTTCTATTTGATTCAATCGATATTTAATTTGTAATTGTAATTTAAATTGTATACAACTATTACATGATATCAAATATTAAACAAAGAAAAAAGTATAGGGTGCAACACTAGTCGGCTAGGGGAAGCCCAATGACATGTGGTGAATCCAATTTCAAAATGTTAGTCAAGTGCCATTTTCAAAGGGGAGACACCTATAGTGATGGTTGGTCAAATCAAAAGAGCATAAGTTTTGAAAAAAATAACTCACACTCAATGGAGGAAGAGATGCCAACATGAGTGAAATATCTAATTTTTCTCCCCTCATCATGTTAGATAATTTTAAATAGAAGTTTAAAATTTAGCGAGTGTAATTATTATGTTCGACATACTGTGATATTTTTATTTTTCCTATTTATCTTTCCAACATGAAGTAATTGCATGTTATTTTTAGGATGTTATGGTAGAACATTGTTTAGTCTCTAATAGTACTATGAAAGAAACTAAACCTGACCAAGACTAATTTATCAATATCTAAAATTTCATTATTTTAATTAAATGTATAAAAATATAGTGGGATCACATGCCATATGAAATAATATCATATGTATACATCCATTTATTGGTTTTTTTTAAATTCCAATGCTATTGTTTCCATCTTCACATTCTTTTGTATTTTCAATTCCTTTACAAAGCGTGTACATATGTTCAATTTTGTAAAATGGAATCATCATGTAATGGAATTTCCACCCTTTTGGGTGTAAAAAGTATTGAGTAAGAAGAAGGAAAAAAATAAAAATGACCTAATTTAAGTAAAATAATTACAAAATTATGTAATTTAGAATTTATTTCCGTAATGACCTAGTTCAAGTGTTGGAAGAGAATTACGATGATGTTTGGGTTCTGGGTTGAACTTCGTGGCTGACAATAGCTGTTGGCAAAGTCCATTGGTGCTTGTCGATCGAGTTTCTTTCGGTTAAATCTTGGCCGACAACAATTGTTATCAGAAACCACATATATCTCAAAAAACCTTATCTACTAGCATGATAAAAATATATACAATATGGAAACAAGTATAAGTAAGTTAGTAATGCATTATGAAACCATCATGGGTTGTTTTTTAGCAGAAAAGTGATGAAAATCACAATATACCAAATTTGACTCAAAACCATATGTATAGTGCATAAAAACTTGAAAAAATAATCTATGATTGATATGAGCAAGAATACCATTACCTTTATTCTTACCATTTCTTTTCCACTTATTTCCACCCCATACACATCTCATCTATAATATTTTATGTGTATTGAGAAGTCAATTGTGTAAATCACTAGCTCATGTCAATCCAATTGCAAGTGACCTACAAGAAGAAAGATCAAATGGTCCCAAATCATATATTTGGGTCTAGAGGGGTCATCTTTGCAGCTTAAATCCTACTACATTTGGGTGCTTTCCTGAAAGGATAATATGTAGAATAATGACCAAATTCATTGCAATGATTGCAAGTTCCCACAACCTTGGAACTAGAGCATTCTTCATGGAGTATTGAAGGTCATTTGTTTTGGTTGTTCCTTGGCTACTATCAAGTCCAATACCAACTCCACCCTTTTGTTTGGTAGTATGGTCTAGGATTTGATTTAGATTCTTTTTATCATCTAAGGATCTTTTCATAGAGGATCTTAAACTATGATTATCATGCATAATAGAAGTAATAGTGGAAGATAATTGATTCATACCATCTCTAGCATGCAAAAGACCAATTCCTGAAGAAAAGTGCTTTGTTCATTTAAGAATATTTTTCAATACAATAGAAGAAAAATTATTCTCTCTACTAATGGAACTACAACAACATTCAAGAACGTTGATTTTAGTAAGAAAGGAAGTATTTTCATTTTTAAACAAAACAATTTTAGAAAGATAAACACTATTTTTAGATTCTATTCCTTACAAACTAAAATCTTTGTCCTCATTTTCAGTTCTAACAATATCAATATCAACCATGAGAGAATTTACAATTCTAATATGCTCTTCATTAGAACTAAACATATGAGGTTGGGATTCTAGAAATATATTCTTATCAAGCAAGCTAGTGTTTCAAGTTTAAGAGCATCTACTTGTTTAAGATAAGAATTGTTTTCTATCTCAAAAATATTGAATTTCAATTCTTGTTCTAGATAATACTTTTGAATATTGTCGACATCATATTCCAATCTTATATTAACATGTTCAAATTTATCTTTTTCTTCATTGAAATTATCAACAATTCTAGTCCGGCCATAGTTGCTCGGGTGGTAAGAGCTCGGTAAGTCCCAATGATGGACCTGGGTTCAAACCTCACCGAAGGCACTTTGCGAACATCAATCCATGTTGATTAGGCATGGGAGGGGGTGACCGGACCACACCCTCTCATGCCTCGAGAGTTTACCATGTCGTCTTCGCCCGGGGTGGGTTCTCTCGGTCATAAAAAAAATTATCAACAATTCTAGAAAGCTTTTTATTTTTCTTTTTAATGAACTTAAGAGAGGTACGTGTAGTATGAATAATGGTAGTTAAACATTATTTATATGTATAGATTAGATTTACCTCATTTGAATCTTCATTTGCACTTTCCATGAGAGCAAAATGGCGTTCTCCACTTTTATTAGAGCTTGACCTAGATCCTCCACTAGATTCTTAATTTGAGCTTGAGTTGGAGATGTCACTAGATCTTTTGTTCCATTTCTCCTTCTTATTGTGCTTCTCTTCCATTCTCTTGTGATGATGGATCATTTTTCCTTGAGGGAACTCATCCTTGAACCGGTCCTTCTTTCCACATTTGAAGCATCTGGTAGAGGAGGAACACTTGCCTTTGTAGAATCTACCTTTGGAGTACATAGAATATTATTCAACATGAGAGTATGGAGAATCTTAACTAACAATAGCTTCAACTTGGGCTTTGATTTCAGCCTTCTTCTTTCTCTTGAAATCTTTCTCTTCTTCTCTTTCTTCTTTGTATTTCTTGTCAATTCTCACTTCAAAAGCTTGTAGCTTTGCTATGTGCTCTTCCATAGGAATTTCACCAAGAGACCTTGTTTCTTAAATGGTGGTCACCTTTTCTTGCCACTGCACGAGAAGAGACCTAAGTATCTTTGGATTAATCTTTCCTTGATCCATAGGATGACCTAGTACGACAAGACCATTTACAATAGTTTTGAGCCTTGAGTACATATCAACTACCCTCTCCTACTTTCCCATCATGAAGTTTTCCAGGAGACCATTAAGCATGTATAGTACTTTCCTTCACTTGTTTTGTCACCTCATAATTGACACATAGCCTTCTCTATATCTCATATGCAATGTCACAAGAAGAAATCTTGTTGAACTCTGTGGGGGAAAGAGAGGCATAGAGGATGTTGATGGATCTTGCATTCAAAGTTGCTTTCTTAAAAGTAGCCTCATCCCATTCTTTTACCTTTGTCTCCAGTTGCTTTTATGGAAGGTCCACCATTCTCCATAGATCAAGACTTGATCCCTGGATGTAGAATTGTAATTTTTCTTCCAATAGAAGAAGTTTCCCCCACCTTGATAAGCACCCATCTTCTCCTACTTGTAGAAGTATTACTTGGAGAAGACCCACTCTAATACCAATTGTTGGATCTATAATGGGCTCTCAAGAGAAAGTAAATTGAGCTAAAATACTTAAATAAGGTTCATTACACCTTTGAATTATATCTCAAGATAATGTTTCCTATAAGAAATTTGAGTGCAACTAAACATACATTGCAAGGGAGAGAGAGATCGAACAAGCACAAGACAACACAAGCTATGTATAGTGGTTCCAACCTCCAAACTAGAAGATGTACATCTACTACCTCGAGAGGTCAACCTCTAGGATTTTCAACCATATCTCACTCCTTATATTCCATTATTTTACTTACAACATTGACCTTCCTTTTCCAGTACAAGGATACCTAGCCTTCTCTTTGAGGACAAGGGAGACAATAACCTCATAAAGAACTTACCTATCCATGACCAAGAGTCTTCTACCTTGCCAAGGGCCTACTCTTGCAATGAGTCTTCCTCCTTCTTCAAGTACTTACTCACTCTTGCAACAAGTCTTCCGCCTTCAAGGATTTGCTCACTCTAAACTTGGACCTTCCGCCTTTGACTTCACATCCACTAAGGAGAAGCTTTTACCAAGGGACTCCTTCCCTTGTTTTTCTTCACCTCTCTTATCCAAGAGAGAGAATCATCATCTTCATGATAGACAGAGAGATTGGGAGGTAGAGGAAGTGAGAGCATCAAATGATATACATGTAGGACTAGCTCTCTGATATATCTCCTACTCACTCTAATGGATATAGAAAGTGATTAAGGTTATGAGGATGGAAGGAGGCAAATATCTCTCAACTATAATATAAGGACCTTCATAGTACATGGCTAACCATGGGATGAAGTCCAAGGAGTCCTATTTATAGTTGATGATGCCTATTAGTTAGTAGAAACACTTAGTTATGAATTCTTGTTGTTTTGGGTGTTCCAATGGATATGTTTGTACTTTTGCAACACTTCAACGGCTAGAAACATTTTTTTATACTTTTTCGTACAATGTTGTCAACTAAGTTATGTTGTCTTTTGGAAAACTAAACTGACCACACTATGCGTCAAAACAATTTTGAGTTGTCGGTTGAGTTTATCCATGATGAAACTCAGCTGATGGCTAAGATTGTTTTGTAGTGTAGGGTGTCTGTCGAGTTGTCACCAGGACAAAATCGACCAACATTGTGATTTATCAAGCTCCACACAACTTGTCGATCGAGTTGCCTCTAAGACAAACTCAATTGACAAAGCAACATGTAATGGAATCTGATAAATGCTATAGAAGTGTTTAAACATTTGATTTAAGTGATTTTTATATTTTTTCCAATTTAACTACAAGTCATACAAGCATTACAAGTGATTTACAACATGATCCTAATGTATATAGAGACTTTTTCATAAACAATGCACTTGCATTGATTTTGACTTGCTTTTCTCCAAAATAGGATGCAAAAGATTAGACATTTGGAGTGTGTCTATCCAATCTAAAATTACTCAATTAAAGGCATTAGAAACAAATAAGTTGAATGGTTAGACATCATAAAACAAAGGTTCAATCAATTTAGACCTTGAGTAAACATGAACAAAGAGTTTGTTATTTTGCAAAAAAGAAAGAGGTGGGAGAGAGAATATAGGGCCATCAAGTTCGACGTGGTACTGATCGTGTAATCTTTTTATTTCTACATTGGTACGATGTGTATATGTATTGTATTCAAAAGACTACCAAAATTTAGTTGATTATAATTTATATCATTCTTGGATTATAACATAAAGAAACACAATAATGTTTATGATATATCTTATATCTGATATATAAAATAAAAAATAATGAATACATTTTTAAATTTATAAATAAATGATTTTTTTTAAAAAACTTTGGGTTTAGTTTTAATATCTACACTTATTTATGAATTGGGTATATTAGCATATAATATAACATCCACTTTTGGGTCCAATATTATTTTTGGTCAGCTGAAAACTTTGTTTCTATTAAAATCCAAAACTTTAGGTACATGAAGATGCACCCCCTAACCCTTTACAGGATTACAGATTGAAAATAAAAGACCATATTCTAACTGGTCTTGAAACATAATATTTCTAAACAGATGAAACTACAAACTAGGAGGAAACGTCCCAATAAAATACACAAACAAGAAACTGACTATCCATCAGCCTACACAGCTGAGGAGCTACACTGACAATAAAGACCACCCACAAATTGTGCAGGCACAAAAGGTAGACTAAGAACACCTAGCTTCTATCTATGCACCAAGCAAGGTCGCACTTCTGTTTTGGAGTTTATCTGTCTCAAACAACTACATATTGTAGTGTCTATCCTATCAAACCATCTTCTCATAAAAGACACCAAAGGCAGTTTGATTACACTGGAACAATGACTCATTCAACCATCATATTTCTTCTTCACACATGGCAGTATGATCATCCACTAAAGATAGTGGTCAGAAGACATACGGAGGTTGAAACAAGGCACCGAACATAACTAATTAGTGTCTAGGTGAATTCGACGGGAAGATAGAAGCAGAACACACAAGCACTCCAGCAAACACCTGAAAGATGCTACCTTGTCGTAAAGGCAGGGAGGCCTAAGGGGGGAGGAACAAGAACGCTCAACTCCCCAAAGTACCATCCACCACACAATAACAAATGGTTCAAGGCCAGGACCCAATGCCCCTGTTTGCATAGAGGCATATCAACGAACACTCTGTGAGTGTTCCATCATGCAGCAGAGAGGAGACAACATGCTTCCTCCTAGTTTGCGCCAGCACCACCTTCCATCCAACAGTTGATGAAACAAGACTCTTGTAATCCATAGAGGTGCCTCATCAAACACCTAGAGTACGTTCGAACTCATAGCTACATAGGAGCCACGATAGAATCATCCAGCCAAAAGGATGCGGGAAACAGCCGACCTCCTGCAGAAGAGCACACGACAGGAGAAAGCCACCGGAGGGGGGAAACCCCTACACTAGAGGGAACACCTTCAGTGCCGCGAATCCTTGTAGGATGACCGGCGAACTCTACCTTCATTGGAGAAAGGGACACGCCGTCGATCTGCCAGTGACAAACCCATCCGCCACCGAGAGCACCAGGTAGAAATAGGGTGGGGTCGGGAAACCATCGGCATCTAGGAGACCATGGATTCGCTCAGAGGAAAGAGGGGGAGGTGCTTTTGAAGGAAAGGGGTGAACCCTTCCATCACCTACGAGATAGGGCGGCGACGAAGAAGCCAAATCTAGTTGAGAAAGACTCTCTTCCAATCGTCATGCTTGAACAGAGTGGAAACGACCAGGTCGACATGCCAATCCTCTGGCCCAGATCTGCTCATCTCAGCGTTGTAAAATCCCTCACCAATCCGCACAACCGAGCCAAACCTTTGACTGCTCCCTATCTCTGACGAACCACTGCAACATGCTCCCCACAGAGTGAAACCACACCGAGAACTGAAGAGCCAGGGGGAGCAAAGCATCAAGGGGGACGCTCCCTCCTCCCAACGGCAGCTGCCGGGGAGTTCCTAGTGAGAAGAGAGAGTGATTCCTAGAGAGAGAGCCACTTTTATGTTAAAATATGATGTGTAAAAATATTACCTATAATATAAAATTGCACAAAATTAGTGTATCTAATTTGTATGCTATACTACAAAATATTTACATATTGACTAATATTATTCATATCATATAGAATTTTTATTAAAATGTTCCACCTTTTTCTTCATCTTTGTTGTTATAAAATATACAAAAATACACATGTAATTTTTTTTGAAGAAACATAGGTAAATGTTATTTGCATGTCAGGCTTTTTGTTTAAAATATGACTTCGGTCAAAATTAAAATGGACAAATAACCTAGAAAAAACAAAAAATAAATATCAAATATTACTACATAGTATTTCAAAAAACATATGATGATATTGAATATATATATATATATATATATATATATATATATATATATATGATTACAATAAGTTACTCATGTATAAAAAGTTGAGGAAAATGTATCATCTCATGATATAATCATTTAGTATTTGTATAAAATATAACATACAAAAATTAGAAGATGAAAAATCATATTTACTAGATAATATTATTTTAATTATTTTGTACTATATATATATATTACTGAAATGTGTATATTTTTTGACATAAAATTGTAATATTGTAACATATAACTTAAAATATGTGTTATTTTATGTTATAATGCCAATAAATTTACATATCCTTTCTATGTAGTTATGTGTTGATTTGAAATTTAGATTTATGCCATATATTATCATATTTGTAAATAAATTTCAATATGATAATTATACTCATATGTTCTGAGACATATTATCTCTATAAAAATACATTATGTTAACATATTAGTTATGTGAAAGATATATATTTCTTATATATAAATATTCAAATATAAATATATACTATGTTTGATATACGTGTCACATGTCAGATATATAATATATTATTAAATAAAATACATATATAAAATTTATTTGAAGGATGACAAAATGCAACAACTTTTTCCTTGAAGACGCCAAATAAAAAAAGAGAGGCAACTACATGACCATGTTCTCTCCCCCAGTCACTTGTAGTTAGGAATGAGCATCAAGTCAGGTCACTTTGAGATTCGGCAAGCCCATGCTTAAACCCGTAATTTTGACTAGGTCGTAGGTCGGGTTTAGGCCCGAATAATGTTTAAAAAATTTGGCCCATACCCATGCCACAATACATAGCTGGATTTCAAATGGGGTTCAGGCCAACCCATATAACATATTAAATGAAGATATTTTCAACATACACGTAGGACAAATTATAACATAGTTTTTTAGAATGTATCACTAGGTACGTTAATCTACACATATCATTTGTGAAACTTACACATTTATAAATTGGTATATAAATATAATGGATGTAGAGAATAAAATAGGCCATATACGTTTAAAATCACGAGTATATCTCATTTATTTATGTAGTACTATTAAAATCATCCAACCATTAATAAGATTTCTATGGTTAACATTTATTAGTATATGCACATTTGTATTTCAATGAATAACTAGTAATGTTGCACTAAGATGATCTTTGAAACACATCTAATATAAGTAGTATGGATATAATATCTAAAACTTTATTTTTCATTTATTTTTACAATAACATTAAATACAAGATGGATGCACACGTCTTAGATTTAGTCTATTGTATTTTTCTTCTTGTCTTATTAATGTAACTCACAAAATATCTTTTAGATGAAATAAAAAAATAATATTTTTTTATTCAAATTAATCTACAAAAGATATATATTATATACAAACATGTGGTAGGTCATTACGAAAATAAGTTCTAGTTCTGGACTGAGTCATTTCTGTAATTATTGCACACCCGAAAATGAAAAACTGGCTCTGCTGTAGTTCGTGCGCATATCTCCTCCGCATTTGACCAACTATTTGATTTTGACTAATGACGCCGAAAAACTCCCGACCACTTGTTTTCCGCTAATGTCTTGTATGTAACTTCCACCACTGCACCTACACATACTTAAAGAAGAAAGCACCGTGAATAGGGCTCAAATCATCTATGACCGTCACATGTATGCCCACTGAATCCAATCCCCCCACTCTCCCACGACCTCACAATCCAACAAATGACATCTCCGGATCACACAGATGGACATATAGGATTTGGACCCCCACGAATACCGGAGTACTGTGCTCCCCGCCCGAACACGGTGTACATGTATACTACTCCACTATATTCTCCCTGTACATTAATACTAACCCACTAGATTCCCTAGCAGCTGTGAGCTGCTGCTGCGCCGTGTTCAGTGGCTCAACTCTTCTCCCTTCTCTCGCTGCTACGAGTAGTGTGTTTCTATAAACATTGTACAAGTCAACTCTATGCTCTATGGACATTCACCCCACCGCAAACCACGGTGAAACAAGGAGACATCTAGGTCAAAAACTTGAGACCGGGCCACCCGTATATGTACGAAATTTGAGTCGGGTTATGCAGAATGAGACATGTGTTGGATCGAACCAACAGGTCTGATGCTCATCCCTACTTGTAATAGGCCATTACAAAATATGGTTTGCTATGCAGATCCATTTTTAAAACTCAAAACGAAACTCCAAACAATTTTCATCACAAGTTTAAAGATATAATAAATAAAAGGAGTATAAACCAAAATAGCACACTTTGATAAAAATATGTACTGAAATAGCACCAAAGCCATCTTAATTTCCGAAATAGCCCACTTTCGCGTAAAAGCGCCAGCACTTTTGGCGTTTTACTGTATCCGGGGGCCAAAAGCGCCAAAAAAATGGCGTTTTCAGCTGAAAGCGCCAAGTTTTTGGCGTTTTCAATGTAAAAGCGTTAAAAAAAAAAAAAAACGCCAATTTTTTGGCGCTTTTGCATGAAAAACGCCAAAAACTTGGCGCTTTCAGCTGAAAACGTCATTTTTTTGGCGCTTTCAACCCCGGATACAGTAAAACGCCAAAAATGTTGGTGCTTTCTCTGGAAAGTGGACTATTTCGGGAATTAAGATGACTATGGTGCTATTTCAGTACATATTTTTATGAAATCGTGCTATTTTGGTTTATAATCCTTTCTCTAAATAAAATAGATTATTTTATTTGTCATATTGTGGTGGAGAATGAGTGAGGTTCTATTTTGAGTCCCCAATGTCCACCTAACAATAAGTTCTAGAGTGAGTCATTTATGTAATGATTGCACACCCGGAAATGAAAAACTGGCTCGCCGAGAAACTCCGGACAACCTGTTTCCCGCTAATGCCATGTATGTGACTTCTGCAGTCTGCAGCAGTTCACCTACACATACTCGAAGAAGAAAATATGGGATTGTGCTTCCCGCTCGAACACGGTGTACATATATACTACTCCACTGTATTCTCCCTGGCAGCCGCTGCTGCGCCGAGTTCAGTGGCTCAACTCTTCCCCCTTCTCTCGCTGCTACTAGTAGTGTGTTTCTAAAAACATTGTACAAGTCAACTCTTTGCTGTATTGACATTCACCCCGCCGCACAACACGGTGAAACAAGGAGACGGACTACTGCCCGCGAGCAATCAACTTTTACTCTCTTACGGGTGCTGTCCCCCTTACTTCACGGTAACGTACGTGCTGCAGTCAATGTGTCAACGCACAGAAACCAAGTTCGTAATATTGAGGACTCAAAGGTTACTTAGCAACTTCATCATTGAGCCCAACACAAGTCCATAATGGTAACCTGCCATCACAGTGCACCCATCTAGATGCGTCAGAACGACGTACTGTTAGTTAGATATATGATTACAGTAGCTGGTATAATTATTTATTTAGCATGGGTTAAGCCCAGTGTAGTGCAGCAAGTACATGTGAGAATGTTGTGTTGTTTCTAGTGCAAATGGCAAAGAAGTTTTATCCCATATTGCTCACTCCTAGACCTTTTGTGGTCCTCATATGTAGGATCACATGGGGCACTAGTGTCCAAAGGAGTCCTACGAGGGAGGTATGCACACCTCCTTAGTGGGTGGGGTTACCACATCACAATCCTCGCGCGCGCGCCACGCCTCGTCTCTCCTAGCCGGGCTCAGAAAGTATTTCTCGAACTCATGTTTTCTGTTCTCCTACTTTGTTTGTTCTTCGATTCTTATTTTGGATCCACCTGGACTGTTAATTACATTGCTCCTGTTGCTGTTGGATGAATGACAATAACAAATATTAACAAACAGTCTTAAAGAAATCAAATTTCTGTCGTTAATTAACAATGGCCGATCAGGGTGGTTCGGGATGTAAAATTGATACAACCAATATGCCTGAAAAATTTACTGGTACCAACTTTGCCCGTTGGCAGAGTCGGATGGAAATTTGGCTGAATATTGCGGGTTATGATCTGTATTTAGTTGAAACTGAACCTGTATCTGATGAAACAATTCCTGATAATGCAAACATTATTGCTAATTGGAAGAAGGGTGGTAAAATGTGCCGCGGTTTGATTCTGTTTGGTTTAAATAACAAACTGTATGATTCTTACTCAAAGCCGCCAGTCACTACGTCCAATGTTTTATGAGAATTGTTAATTAAGAATTTTAGCACTGAAAATCAAGGTGTTGAAAAATACTGCGTGTCTAAATTTCTTAAGTTTCAGATGGTTGAGGGTAAGTGAGTTTCTGATCAAACACATGATCTACAACTCCTACTTCATGAACTCTCGGATGCCAAGATGGTGTTGCCTGAGAAGTTTGTTGTTATGTCTATCATAGAAAAATTCCCCAAGTCATGGGAATCGTTTGGTATGTCTCTGAAGCATCACAAAGGGACACACACCATGGATGAATTAATGATGGATATTAATATACAGAAGAACACTTAAAGGAGAAAGGGGTCAAGGTGCCTACTGATGCAAATCCAACTGTTAATCTTACTTCTACGAAAAACACCAAAGATAAGAAATCTAAGAATGCACATAAACCCAAGGCAAAGATCTAAAAGAAACCGAAGAACAAACCTTGTTGGACTTGTGGACAGGTTGGCCAGTGGAACAAGGATTTTCCTACTAAGAAGGCAAAGAAAGCTACCACATCTGCAACTGAGGAGGCTGTGGTCAACATGATGACTACATCCTTGAACCTCAATGATGGGTATGTGTCTATTAAACCTGAAATTCTTTCTATTTTTGAACCACTTTATTAGATAATTGACACTGGGGGTAATGTACATGTGTGTGCTGATAAATCCCTGTTTGTGTCTTATCAGGCCTCTCGAGGTCGGTCTGTGACTTTGGGTGATTCCAGCTCTGCAAAAGTCAAAGGCGAAAGACGGGTGGACTTGAAGTTCCCTTCAGGGAAGGTTTTGACTCTTAACAGGGCCAGACATGTTCCAACCATTCGACGCAATATCCTTAGTGGCGTCATATTAGTTAGAGAAGGTTATAGAGTAGACTGTAAATGTAATAAGGCTATTATTACACGCCTTCGTGATTCTTTGTTTTTTGGCAAAGGGTACTTATGTGATGTGGAGAACTTGTTTAAGATTCATGTTGAACCTGTTTCAAATTCCGTTTTAAATTTGAATGATTATAGTTCTGTTTGCATGGATCTTGTTTCATTCGATGTATGGCATTCACGTTTGGGACATGTTAATGTTGCCTCAATGAAGCGTATGATGAATCTAGATTTGATCCCTAAATATGAAATTAGCAATAATAAATGTGAAATCTGTGTACAAGCTGAATTGCCTAGGAAGCCTTTTCATTATGTGAATAGGAATTTGGAAATTTTGGATTTAGTTCATACAAATATCTGTGAATTTAATGGTGTTTCTACGAGAGATCAAAAGCGTTATTTTATAACTTTTATTGACGATGCAAGTAGATACTGTTATGTCTTTTTACTTAGAAGTAAAGATGAGGCATTGGATAAATTTCAAATTTATAAGAAAGAAGCTAAAACTCAAACCGGTAAAGTACTTAAGCTATTAAGGAATGATAGGGGAGGAGAGTATACCTCGAACTTATTTTTGGAATTTTGCCAATTACATGGTATAGTTCATGAGGTCACCGCTCCTTATTCACCACAATCAAATGGGATAGTTGAATGTAAAAACCGAACCTTAATAGATATGGTAAATACCTTATTCCAAACATTTGGATTACCCAACTTTATGTGGGGGGAAGCTTTGAATACGGCTTGCCATATTCTGAATAGAGTTCACCATAAACATTCAGAGAGTAGTCCGTTTGAGTTGTGGAGAGGAAGGAAACCGAGTCTTAAATATCTTCGAGTGTGGGGGTGCCTTGTAAAGGTACTTGTCCCTGAACACAAAAGGAAGAAATTAGGACCGAAAACGGTTGATGCAATATTCTTAGGTTATGTAGAGACAAGCTATGCTTATAGATTCTTGATTGTAAAATTAGATATCTCTGGCATTGAGGTCAATACAATTGTGGAATTACGTGATGCAACATTCTTTGAGGATGTGTTTCCTATGAAAACTGGTGTGCCCAATGAAGTTTCTCAAGAAGATTCATTTACCATAGGTTCCATTCCCGAGAACGTGGAAAGGATGACAAATGTGGGGGGCGACTCAGAACAAGCTATTTCTGAATCAGATGATTCTGAAGAAATAGTTGAACCAAGGAGAAGTAAACGGCCTAGGACATCCAAGGACTTTAGAAGTGAGTTTCTCACTTACAATGTTGAGGATGATCCTGTTACTTTCAAACAAGCTATGGAATCTCCAGAAGCTAAGTTTTGGAAAGAAGTCGTGAATGATGAAATCCAATCAATTCTCTCGAATGGAACTTGGGAATTGGTGGATTTGCCTCTTGGTTGTTCTGCAGTTGGTTGCAAATGGATTTTTAAGAAGAAACTTAATGCAGACGGGACAATCAATAAGTATAATGCTAGGTTAGTTGCTAAGGGTTACACACAAAGGGAAGGAATAGATTATTTTGATACATATTCACCTATTTCTCGTATGACCACAATCCGAGTGCTTCTAGCATTGGCTTCCATTTATAATCTCTATATCCATCAGATGGATGTGAAGACCGCGTTCTTACATGGTGATCTTCAAGAAGAGATATATATGGAACAACCTGAGGGATTTGTGGGTCGTGGGAATGAGTCCAAAGTGTGTAAACTTGTTAAGTCATTATATGGCTTGAGACAAGCCCCTAAGAAATGGCATGAGAAGTTTGATTCTGTGATATCACCGTTTGACTTTATTTCTAATGAATTTGATAAGTGTCTCTACTGCAAGATTTTCAATAATGGATTCATTTTGTTATGCTTATACGTCGATGATATCCTACTTTTTAGTTCCGATATGAAAGTAGTAAAAGAGACAAAGTCATTCTTATGTAGAAAGTTTGAGATGAAAGATATGGGTGTCGCTGATGTGATTTTAGGGCTTAAAATCATAAGGTCTACTGATGGTATAACTCTCTCTCAGTCTCACTATGTTGAGAAGATACTAGAGATGTTTGAGTACACTTCACGTAAACCTGTTAAGATTCCATATGATTCATCCAAGCCCTTGTTCAAGAATGAGACTGGGGTTCCAGTGTCTCAATTACGATACTCTCAGATTATCGAAAGTTTGATGTATCTTATGAACTATACACGTCCAGACATTGCGTTTGCCGTGAACAAGTTAATTAGATACACCAGTTGTCCCAACAAGACCCATTGGGAAGCTCTTGACAGAGTTCTGAGGTATATCAAGGGAACACGTTCCCTTGGGCTGCATTATGGTAAACATCCTTCCGTAGTCGAAGGATATAGTGATGCAAGCTGGATTACCGTGAATTCTGGGAGTAATGGTGTCTCAGGATATGTATTCCTGTTGGGAGGAGGAGCTGTTTCCTGGAGGTCTAAGAAACAGACCATATTGTCTAGGTCCACTTTTGAAGCAGAGTTGTGTGCTTTAGATGAAACTAGATTGGAAGCTGAATGGCTACATGGACTTATGTCCAGTTTACCTATGGTAATGAAGCCGCTTCCTGCAATTTTAGTTCATTGTGACAGCACTACAACTATTGCTAAGATAAAGAGTTCCAAGTACAATCAAAAACCGCATAGACACATCCAAGTCAGATTGAAATATGTTAGGGAATTAGTGTCTAATGGGGTCATGGCTGTGGACTACGTTGGTACCAAAGATAATACAGCTGATCCTTTCACTAAAGGTCTTACCTTGGCTTTAGTGGAAAAATCCAGGTTGGGGATGGGACTGAAACCCCTATAGATTTGCAGGCAGTAGCAACCCAACCCAAAAGAGTGGAGATCCCACAAATTGGGTTCAATGTGGTAATAACAAGATGTCGGATAAATCGGATGACACTATGTATTCTTGTTTGATGCTTCTAGCATCTGTGTGTCTATCTCCTGGAAACTTGTTCGTTTCATGACTGCAAGTTAGTAAGAGAGTAGTCTCTTAATGGTGTCAAGTCTTAGGAGAGGATGTTAGCAGTACATCCTTGGAGACTCCAGCTAAGTGATTGATGTCGTGTAGGCCACAACAGGAGAATTGGGTTGTTCTCTGTTATCAATCATGATATAAATTTTGTATGCATGACCTTAATGCATTGTTTTTCTTTACTACCATGTCTTTATTGTGTTGTTACCAACCTATACTCTTGTACCTAAGGTTCAGGTTCAAGACTTCTGTTCACGTTGTTCCTACGGGGGTCACAGTTGGATAACTCAGGTAGATTCAAACCGAAAGGTATCTGCTGAAAGCACATTATGGATGACTGAATGGTAGAGCACACTACAAATTGGACTTTGTGGGGGATTGTTAGATATATGATTACAGTAGCTGGTAATTACTGTAGCTGCTAATTACTGTAGCAGCTTGTTACTGTAGTGCATTTACTGTAGTAATCATTTATTTAGCATGGGTTAAGCCCAATGTAGTACAACAAGTACATGTGAGAATGTTGTGTTGTTTCTAGTACAAATGACAAAGAAGTTTTATCCCATATTGCTCACTCCTAGAACTTTTGTGGTCCTCATATGTAGAATCACATGGGGTACTAGTGTCCAAAGGAGTCCTAGGAGGGAGGTATACTCACCTCCTTGGTGGGTGGGGTTACCACATCACAACGCACGCACGCGCGCGCGCACCACGTCACGCCTCGCCTCGCCTGGCCGGGCTCGGACAAGAGTTTGTGGCTTGTGGCTTGTGGATTGTGGAGAATGTCTTCCGTCTTCCGTCTTCTTTTTGCACTAGAATACGACTAAATAATTAATTACTCGTGTAATTAATTGTTGCTTTCTTATTCGAATTTCTTAATCCTAATTAGAAAGTATTTCTCTTTTACGGATTATTCCGTATTGTGTACAAGAGCAACTGAGTGTTTGCGTCTTACTGGGAATAGGATTAGGGACGTGCGTGGCTATATATACACTTCCGGTCATTAGGGTTAAACACACAACAAACGCAATTCAGCCGTCGTTTCACGTGTGTTTTGAGAGTCCTAATCCAGAGTGTGAGAGCTGTCGTCCCGGAGTCACTTCGTGGAGTCGTTTTCCAGTGCGAAGCGGGACTTCTCCTTCCCTTCAGACGTAAATGTCAGGCGGTGGTACCTGCGGTTGCTGTGCTGCACTGGTAGCAGTGCAACGTGCGCGAGCGAGACGTGCATGTTCCAGATTCGTGCCGAATCGAGACTGGAAGAACGGTGTCTATCCGCTGAGGATTTCCGGGCACTGATTTCTTTAAGTAACACGTTCGTTTCTCAACGAACGATCTGGTTTGCGAATCTAACTCATGTTTTCTGTTCTCCTGCTTTGTTTGTTCTTCAATTCTTATTTTGGATCCGCCTGGACTGTTAATTACATTGCACATGTTGTTGTTGCATGAACGACAATAACAAATATTAACAACATGTACTGACACCGTATATTTAGCCGGTTTGGGTCCCGTTGTAGGCGATTCCACCCTTTTGTAACCATGCCCTCAGCACCAACATAGATCCATAATGCTAGTCGGCACGGTGCACATATCTAGAAGCTGCGTCAGAGTGACTGAACTAACGTACCGACACCATCCTCACGGACGGTGATGGCGATTGGCAGCACTGCTTAGTACTCAGACTTTGTTCATATATTTGCCCGATTTCGGTCTGGTTGCAGGCGATTCCTTACAACGTACGTGTTGTCCTCCGTTCTGGAACCATGGTCTCACCTCCCATGCACTCATGTTCACTCATTGACCCCGCCAACTAAATCAGAAACTAACAGGAAGAAGAGGAGTAAAATAAGCTCGGTAACGGCCGGCCGGATTCAACTCTCTAACTGAACCCTGAAGCATCTTTTTGTCATAGAATACGAACCTGCCTGGTAACTAAAACAAAGATAGATTTACAAGTTACGTCAGGTCTTTGTTTATCTCTTCTCTTCAGAAGCCAGCACGTGCAAGAATAAACTAATCCAGTATGTATTACCTTTGGCCTCCTAACAGGGACTTGGGAGGGATTCCTTGCTGTGCAAGCCAGTAGCTAGCATTTGTAAGCCTCGGGATCGCCACAAGTACCTCTCCCACTCCCAAAACTTGACGAAGGTGGTATTAGAGTTACCGCGTTCAGTTGGCGCCAAAGGCAATCCGAGTTCCCTGTTCGCTTGGAAAGTTGTCGATCACCACAAAACAAAGACAGGGGATGTTCTAATTGGCTAGCTCAACACCTGGCACTACGGTTGTTGTGCAATGTTAAGTTGCCACTTGCCAGTGTGGGTGAGTGAGCCAGTCACTTACAATAATGAGCAAAAATTCGCTGATAAGAAGCTGCGTCGGCAATCGCCGGTGAACATCACTCCGCAACAGGTGGGATGTTGTCGCTAGTTTGACTTCCTTTTCTTTCAGTTTTTAGAAAAAAAATATAGCTTCTGATGGACTTCAACACGAGGACACCAATGAAGAGTCATGAAGCTCCATCGCCCATGAAAGAAACGAATAACCCCTGCAGAAAACAAAATTAACTGGCTAGTGGACACTGACTTTTGGCGGATTCAAATAATGTTCCTTTTAATTTGTGGCATCTCACACCCGATTAAGAAATTTGATCAGCGACCGGCATGAAATAGATATTTATTTAATTCCTCTTAGAATCATAGTCGGATGAGAAATCAATTTCTCATCAAAAATATGTTATTTACACCTAAATCTGCTTGTAAACAGTAAGGAGATCAGTTTTTTTAAAACCTTAAAAGGATTGTCGGTCCACTCTCAGGACACGTTTGGATTGTGGGATGTAGTTGGATAATGATAAATGCTGCATTTCGGTAATCCTAAAACTCTAAATTGCTGGGGTTTAAAATTCATGAACATATATGATTTATGTTTGGTTTAGCTGTATTTACTTCAAAACTGGGGCAACATTCTGGAAGTAATGTTCGGACGGATAGAACTGATCACGCAAGAATCACAGGCCTAGGAGAGGTATAGTGGTGGGCCACAGCTGTCAAATGCCACCGGTAGGAGTTATAATTGTGGGTCACAACTGTCAAAGACCACCCACCCTCAACATCTATTTGCGGGATGCTCTGGTCATTTTGAGATGGAAACGAGAATACAACACAGATACTATGGCCAAAAATACATGGAATTGTCCGTTTTACATCTCCATTTAATCAAACATAAACTTCTACTTGCTGGATCCAGTGGTACAATCCAATACAACTGAATGCGGTAAAACAAACATGCCCTCAGTCGTCAGAAAGGTCAACTTCACTCGACAATCACTGGTGAACATAAATCAGCAACAGGTGGGATGTTGTCACTGGTTTGGCTTCCTTCTCTTTCAGTTCTCTAAAACATAGCTTCTGATGGACTTCAACATGAGGACACCACTAGGGAGTCATGCAACTCCATTGCTCATGAAAGCAAATAATGACCACTGCGCAAAAGGAAATTTATTGATTTGTGGACACTGGATTTGGGCAGATTCAAATAATGGTCCTTATAGTTGGTGGCATCACATACTTGATTAAGAATTTTGATTTACGAGCAAGAAATTGATATTCATCCAATATCCTCTTATAATGATGAGAATTCGATTAAGAATTTTGATCAACGACCGACATGAAATAGATATTTATCTAATTCCTCTTAGAATCATAGTCTGATGAGAAATCAATTTCTCATAAAAAATATGTTATTTACACCGAAATCAGCTTGTAAACAGTAAGGAGATCAGTTCTTTTAAAACCTTAAAAGGATTGTCGGTCCACTCTCATCGCACATTTGGATTGTGGGATGTAGCTGGATAATGATAAATGATGCATTTCATTAATCCTGGAACTCTAAGTTGTTGGGGTTTAAAATTCATGAATATATATGATTTATGTTTGGTTTAGCTATATTTACTTTGAAACTGGGGCAACATTCTGGAAGTAATGTTCAGACAGATAGAACTGATCACGCGAGAATCGCAGGCCTAGGAGAGGTATAGTGGTGGGCCACAGTTGTCAAATGCCACCGGTAGGAGTTATAATTGTGGGTCACAACTGTCAAAGACCACCCACCCTCAATAGCTGTCCACGGGATGCCGAAGTCCGATCATTTTGAGATGGAATCGAGAATACAACACAGACACTATGGCCAAAAATACATGGATTTGTCCTTTTTACATCTCCATTTAATAAAACACAATCTTCTGCTTGCTGGATCCAGTAGTACAATCCAATACAGCTCAATGCGGTAAAACAAACATGTCCTAAGTCGTCAGAAAGGTCAACTTCACTCGACAATCACTTGTGAACATAACTTAGAAACAGGTGGGACGTTATCACTAGTTTGGCTTCCTTCTCTTTCAGTTCTCTAAAACATAGCTTCTGATGTACTTCAACATGAGGACACCACTAGGGAGTCATGAAACTCCATTGCTCATGAAAGCAACTACTGACCACTACGCAAAAGGAAATTTACTGATTTGTGGACACTGGATTTTGACAGATTCAAATAATGGTCCTTATAGTTGGTGGCATCACACACTTGATTAAGAATTTTGATTTACGAGCAAGAAATTGATATTCATCCAATATCCTCTTATAATGATGAGAATTTGATTTTTTAATAAATATATGTTATTTACACCTCAATCAGTTTCTACGAGATCAATTCATTTGAAACCTTAAAGGATTGTCAGTCCTCTCAAAGTCAAAAAGGTCAACTTGACAAAACACAACACACACACATTTTATGCCGTGACTCGTGAGAGAGGAATGGAAATCCCACCTCTCTTTCTTAGAACGGTGTTGCTGAATCTCGTCATGTGCATTTGTTCCACCTCTTATTATTTAAGATACGTTGTTTTGGTCGCTCATTGCTTCCCCGGTCAAAGCGCTTGGTCCATAGGCTACATCAGCCGACAGTAAATAAATGAGACCAAGATTTGAAAAAGCTTCATCACAATATTGGTGGAGGTATTCTTGATCCCTGCAAAAGTTATTTTACTAATTGTCGGGGTGTCGCTCCCAAATAGAATCACCACATGATTGTTTAGGAATGGTCATGAGGATTGGTACAAAACCAACCCCAAAGATTAAATATCAAATGACAACTAGAAACAAAGTTGTATCATATATAAGAAAGGGAGACTAGATGCAATATTTACAAGCAATGCCAAGATTTCCTTCAAATCAACATCTATTCATGTAAAACAATATATTGGATCCTTCATGAAATCAATTGTAAAATTTTCACCACAGATACTTGATAAGTTTTGGCACTTAAATACAAAAGAACTTCAAATTACAAATATTATTGTAAACAAAAAACATAACGCTGCATGCATACCCAAATAATTTCAAATAGGAACACTCACAACAAACATGTTGAGAAAAAGGTTGTATTTTGGTTGAATGACCAATGCCTATGTAAGAAAATAAGTACAAAATTTAATAAGATACCATTTCACACTCTTTCTTATTATTGAGAAGATGTTGTCAATTTAAAATTTCAAAAATGTAGTGATATCATGTAAACATAGAAGAAAAGACATATATCAACCATGCAAAAAATGATCTTAACAATGGAAATTGTTACGAATGGCTATTCTATTTTAGTTACTTTGTCCTATATATACCTGACTTGTACCTAGAGATGTCAATGTCATCATGGTGTTCCCGTACACATGACTCATCGTCCAAGCCTTAGGATTTAGCCAACCATCCTAAAACATCTCCTAAAGTGCATGTCCAGCATTAGGCTAGGTAGGACCCCTAAGGCTCTCTACCTTTCATTCTCACCTCGATGTAAAGATGAGGCTTAACTAACATATCACATAAGCATCATGTCATATTTTATCATCACATATCACAATTTGTATCATACATGTCTCATATCTTGAATTTTAGGTCTCATCCCCTAATCCTATAACATCTCAACAAAGAGATGAGTTCCCACTCAAATTTCAACGAGACTTCCCCAAGCACTTTGAAGATTTTTTCTATAGGACCTGATACACTTCAAATCTTCTATTCTTGTGCAATGTTAAGTTGCCACTTGCCAGTGAGGGTGAGTGATCCAGTCACTTACAATAATGAGCAAAAATTTGCTGATAAGAAGCTGCGTCGACAATCGTCGGTGAACATCCTCCGCAACAGGTGGGATGTTTTCGCTAGTTTGACTTCCTTTTCTTTCAGTTCTCTAGAAAAAAACATAGCTTTTGATGGACTTCAACATGAGGACACCAATGAAGAGTCATGAAGCTCCATCGCCCATGAAAGAAACGAATAACCCCTACAGAAAATGAAATTAACTAGCTAGTGGACACTGACTTTTGGCGGATTCAAATAATGTTCCTTTTAATTTGTGGCATCTCACACCTGATTAAGAAATTTGATCAATGACCGACATGAAATAGATATTTACCTAATTCCTCTTAGAATCATAGTCTGATGAGAAATCAATTTCTCATCAAAAATGTGTTATTTACACCTAAATCAGCTTGTAAACAGTAAGGAGATCAGTTCTTTTAAAACCTTAAAAGGATTGTCGGTCCACTCTCAGGGCACATTTGGATTGTGGGATGTAGCTGGATAATGATAAATGATGCATTTCGTTAATCCCGGAACTCTAAGTTGCTGGGCTTTAAAATTCATGAACATATATGATTTATGTTTGGTTTAGCTGTATTTACTTTGAAACTGGGGCAGCATTCTGGAAGTAATGTTCGGATGGATAGAATTGATCACGTGAGAATCGCAGGCCTAGGAGAGGTATAGTGGTGGGCCACAGCTGTCAAATGCCACCGGTAGGAGTTATAATTGTGAGTCACAACTGTCAAAGACCACCCACCCTCAGCAGCTGTTTGCGGGATGTCGGCGTCCGGTCATTTTGAGATGGAAACGAGAATACAACACAGACACTATGGCCAAAAATACATGGATTTGTCTATTTTACATCTCTATTTAATCAAACATAAACTTCTACTTGATGGATCCAGTAGTACAATCCAGTACAGCTGAATGCGGTAAACCAAACAAGCCCTCAGTCATCAGAAAGGTCAACTTCACTCGACAATCATTGGTGAACATAACTCAACAACATGCGGGACGTTGTCACTGGTTTGGCTTCCTTCTCTTTCAGTTCTCTAAAACATAGCTTCTGATGGACTTCAACATGAGGACACCACTAGGGAGTCATGCAGCTCCATTGCTCATGAAAGCAACTAATGACTACTGTGTAAAAGGAAATTTACTGATTTGTGGACACTGGATTTTGGCAGATTCAAATAATGGTCCTTATAGTTGGTGGCATCACACGCTTGATTAAGAATTTTGATTTACGAGTAAGAAATTGATATTCATCCAATATCCTCTTATAATGATGAGAATTCAATTTTTCAATAAATATATGTTATTTACACCTCAATCAGTTTCTACGAGATCAATTCATTTGAAACCTTGAAGGATTGTCAGTCCTCTCAAAGTCAGAAAGGTCAACTTGACAAAACACAACACACTCACATTTTATGTCATGACTCATGAGAGAGGAATGGAAATCCTACCTCTCTTTCTTAGAACGGTGTTGTTGCACCTCGTCATGCGCAGTTGTTCCACCTCTTATTATTTAACATATGTTGTTTTGGTCGCTCATTGCTTCCCCGCTCATATGCTTGGTCCATAGGCTACATCACCATACAGTAAATAAATGAGACCAAGTTTTGAAAAAGCTTCATCACAATATTGGTGGAGGTATTCTTGATCCCTGCAAAAGTTATTTTACTAATTGTCGGGGTGTCGCTCCCAAATAGAATCACCACATGATTGTTTAGGAATGTCATGAGGATTGGTACAAAACCAACCCCAAAGCTTAAATATCAAATGATAACCACAAACAAAGTTGTATCATATATAAGAAAGGGAGACTAGATGCAATATTTACAAGCAATGCCAATATTTCCTTCAAATCAACATCTATTCATGTAAAACAATATATTGGATCCTTCATGAACTCAATTGTAAAATTTTCACCATAGATACTTGATAAGTTTTGGCACTTAAATACAAAAGAACTTCAAATTACAAATATTATTATAAACAAAAAATATAATGCTGCATGCATACCTAAAGAATTTCAAATAGGAACACTCACAACAAACATGTTGAGAAAAAGGTTGTCTTTTGGTTGAATGGCCAATGTCTATGTAAGAAAATAAGTACAAAGTTAATAAGATACCATTTCACACTCTTTCTTATTATTGAGAAGATGTTGTCAATTTAAAATTTCAAAAATGTTGTGATATCATGTAAACATAGAAGAAAAGGCATATATCAACCATGCAAAAAATGATCTTAACAATGGAAATTGTTACAAATGGCTTTTCTATTTTAGTTACTTTGTTCTGTATACACCTGACTTGTACCTAGAGAAGTCAATGTCATCATGGTGTTCCCATACACACGACTCATCGTCCAAGCCTTAGGATTTAGCCAACCATCCTAAAACATCTCCTAAAGTGCATGTCCAACATAAGGGTAGGTAGGATCCCTAAGGCTCTCTACCTTTCATTCCCACCTCGATGCAAAGATGGGGCTTAACTCACATATCATGTAACGTCCCTGACCTGGGTTATAAACTAACCCTAGGTGTTTTGCCTAAATATGTAATTAATCCCTGGTGATTATCTTTTGACATGTAATTAAGTTCCTCAGGAACATATACTTTCAATTTTGTCCTTTTTAAACAAAGTTGTAGTATTATTTTGGTAATGCAGGGGCTTATGTGCAAATTACCCAGTTAAGGGGTTAACTTGCAATTGCACATGTTAAGATGTTCTTTTGATAATGAGACATCATATGAGTGAATATGATGAGACATGATGGATTTCCCAAGCTTGGGCATCTAGATGCAGCTTGTAGAATAATCCTTATGCTTAAAAAACCCTAATTTGGAGTAAAATGCAGTTTACCCAATTTGAGGGGTGCAACTTGTAAAATACACCATCTAGAACATCTTTTATGACTCTTGTCATAATTTAGAGTAGAAATGGTGAAAGGGACACATCAATGAATAATCAGATAAGAAAAATGACCTTTGTACATAAAATTCACTAAGTTTGAGTAAGGAAACCTTTCATGTATGTACCCTAGTTGAAAGTTGGCTTTCTTTACCCCTAGATCTTGAGATTTCATGAGCTTTGTATAATTTTAGATGAGTTTGGACGTTCCCTTAAATAAGAAAGGACTTGGATGAGAATTTCAAAGTTCTAGAGGTCTTTATGGTGTAAATCAGCCTAAACTATATAAGCACCTTTCTTTCCAAACCAAGCAAACGTTTTCCTTCACTTCCTCACTTCTTATCTTTCTCAACCGGCCAAAGCAAAGCTCAGGAGCTCAAGGGGACGACCAACCTGTTCTAGGTAAGAGAACACCACCTTCTAGCTTGAATTCATGGAGGAAATCGTATTACAAGGTTGAATTGCTAGTTTTCTTACTTAGGTTCTTTGTTCTAGCCGACCATCCCCATCTTTTTCTTGTAGAATTGACCTTGGCCAACCTGTGGAGCTCAAGACGCCATTAAAGGCTTGAAGCTTGGAAGCTTGGAAGATCTAGGAACCACATTTGAGGTGGGTTTTATAACTCTAACTCTTAGCTTTGTTATGCATATCTTTGTTCTTGTTTTCTATGATTAGTTCTTCTTCTACCTCCCTTCTTCCTTGCTCTTTTGCAAGAAAAACGGTGGAGGAACCGACCTAAACAGAGGTTGAGGATGATGGGCGTGGATTCCTAGGTCACTTTATGAAACGACCTTGAACCCTTTTGGTCCAAACGGGTGCAACTCGTTTAAGGTCAAACGGGTTCAACCCGTTTGATCTCAAACGATCCTGCAAGATCGTTTGGATCAAAACGACCCCAAGACCGTTTCATAGGGTTGACCAAGGTACGATTTTTTGAGGGTCTGTTCATAATGTATTGAGTTTCATTCCTACAAAGAATTGTAATCTAATTCCTAACCAATTAAGAGTTGAAGACACTTCAATAACCTAACCCTAATCGGATGAAAGTTGCTGATTTCAATATAGATCTTGTTGAGTTTTGGGTTGAAGGACCCAAACGGGTTCGAACACATTTGGGGGTTCATCCAAACGATCTCACACTCGTTTAGTGACACCCCAAGATCAATTGGAGGTCTAGGGTTAAAGAAATTTGATGGTTTGAGGGTCCAATTACAAGATGTTGATAAATTGATGAAAAGTGCTGATTTTAATTTAATTAGGGCTCAACCCTTATCAAATCATTTTTGTTTTTGGTCAAACTTTGGGAAAACGGTCTCAAGATCGTTTGGAGGTCATCCAAACGACCTCAAGACCGTTTGAGCCAAGTTTGGGCCCAATTGGAGGTCAATTGATAGGTTCAACTCTGATTTGAATTATATTGTTGAACATTGATGATTAGCCGATTGGAAACCCTAATTGAGTTAGATTTAACCCTAATTGGCTTTCAATTGAGGGTCAATTTAGTGTCCAGTTAATTGAGACTCATCCTAATTGACTCAATTTGTATATGGTTAACATGGCTTGGGCCAATTTAAAGCTTCAACATAAGAAATCCTATTCAAGCATAAACTTTGTGTCACCTTTTATGTTCATGCGGTTTGAACCCAAGTAGACCCACACTCATTTAAGCCCAAAAGAGTTCACACTCATTTGAGTCCAAACGAGTCCACACTCGTTTGAGTCCAAATGGGTTCACACCCTTTTAAGCTCAAACGGGTTCACACTCGTTTAGGCTCAAACGGGTCCACACTCGTTTGGACTTAAATGGGTCCACACCCGTTTAAGATTAAGTGGGTCCACACTCGTTTAAGGTTCAAATGGATTCAAGTTCATTTGAGATTAAACAAGTTCAAGGTCGTTTAAGAATCAAATGGGTTGAAGGTTGAAGGTTAAACCCTAAACCAATTGGAGACCTTCAAGGTTGATTATACTTAATCACTTGAAGGTGTAAATGGTTCAATGATGATCTAATCTAAACCCTAATGGTAACCTAAGATGTTAAGGGACTAAGTGGCTAATGAATTGACCCATTATGATGGTCAATGGGTAAATTACCAAAATGCCCTGAAAGGTTCAATTGAGTGATACCTTGTTTTAATCAAACCCTAATCACATGATAGTGATGAGTTGACTTGTGTTAATCAATGAGGACTTAACCCAACCTAATCTAGAGTGGTGTAAACACTATCTACTAGTTAGAGGAGAGAGAAAGTACCAATTATAATGAAAACTCAAGTAAAATACCTTCAATATACATGAATGTGCAAGTTTAGGTATGATACACTTATGTGAGATCATGGAAACCCTAATTATGATAATCGATGAATCTTAATCTTATCTGAGGTCTTTAATGATGATGTTTCTCATACATGAGGATTTTATGAGATCATTTCACCATGAGGTGAATGGTAAACCCTAATTATAGGGTGATGATATGTAATGTGAATAGTAAACCCTAATTGATGAAAACCAGGGAAACCTAGCTCTTGTATGAGTAGGGAGATACAACTTCTTTAAATGAGTTATTTACTGTTATCAGTTGATTTAACCATGCAGGTTCCTTTATGAGGATGATCATATCCATGTATGGATGATGATACTATATTCATTGAAAGAATGTTGTTAGCTTTATGAATAGTGATATATCCTGATGCCTTGTTAATAGCATCTTATGAGATTGATAGGCTGTGAGAGCCATGAATACCATCAAGGTCATGCTGTAAGAGATGACTTGTGATGAGAATATTGAGAAATGATAATTGATGAGAGTTAGGCTTGTTACATTTAGTATTCTTCCTTCATAGCTGCTATGCTAATGATTAATGTTTGAAAACATGTATGATGATAAAAGAATACTGAAATGTACCTAACTAATCAAGTATAATCATACCATGTAGAGCCCTGATCATAGATCCATCATCGTCAGGAGTTAAATGATGGTGAAACAAGTTTTCCTAAGGGGATTCCTAGAGCACATACTTTTGAATATGTGGGGTAATATGGATGTGAATTTCCTTACATCCTAGTGTAGGAATTGATGTAGATGTATATTAATCTATCAATCCTTCACTATGTTTTATGCCGGGGTGATGTAACACTAATCTCCTGAGGAAATCTTTTATACAGCATCGATGAGAGATAAACAAGAAATCTTTCAGTAGCGAAGAGAGTACAGAATGCCACTGTGACTCTAATAGCGAAGTACCAGAATACCCTGGTAAGCTATAGTGGTAGAGACACTAGATGTCCTGCATGTTGATCCTCTTACTGGTTGAGGAAGATGAGGTCATAAGAATCCGGCTCTTTTAATGATCTATGTATGATACCGATGTGACTTAATAGTGATCGGTTGGAGTATGAGTGGTATACCTCATTTCCGCAGGGCATAATGATGTTTGTAAAACATAATCAACCGCGTAGCATATCTGCTTAGGTTGAACTACGAGATACATTGGTTGAAGATACATTACTTAGTATACATGTTCTTCATATTCCTTAAATGTTGTTGTTCTAATTAATAACAATCTGCTGCTGATTACCTTAAAGCTTTTATTTCCTATGTTATTCTTGGTTGCTATAATAAATCTTCTGGCGAAGAGTTATAACTCTCGCTGGGACAATTATTTAAAATTGTCTCACCCCGTAGATTGCAACTTTTTAGGTGGTCGTCGAGGGCGAAGGAATCAATCTTCAGGTGACCAATATCAGCAGTAGCAGTACCAGGAGCAGTAGTAAATCTCAGGTGGAGATTCAGACTGCTGAGTTGTATAGTTAGATAGTCAGTCCTATGTGATCTCTGTACTCTCAGGTCCTTGGAGTCTTTTGGTCTGAGATTTTGGTTTTGAGTTCTTGAGATTTTGTATCATGTTGTATATAATTACTCAAGAAGTAATTATCTGAGATGTAAACATTTTATCTCCTTTTATGAAAGAAGTGTTTATAGATTCAAGCTCTTATCTCGAAAAGTTTTAATTTCCCGTGATTTTTTTCTTCCGCTGTTAATCGAATCGCTTCCGCTAAGTTTATATTGTGGTTTTGGAGATCAGAGCCCACATATCACATAAGCATTATGTCATATTTTATCGTCACATATCACAATATGTATCATACATGTCTCATATCTTGAATTTTAGGTCTCATTCCCTAATCCTATAACATCTCAACAAAGAGATGGGTTCTCACTCAAATTTCAATGAGACTTCCCCAAGCACTTTGAAGATTTTTTTTGTAGGACCTGATACGCTTCAACTCTTCTACTCTTGTACTTCATCCAATTAGAGATAGACCTATTTTTTTCCACCCAATTTGATCATATGGGGAGGCTCGCGGTAATCAAGACATATACTTGTATGAATTAGGATTCCTCTTCTTTATTACGTAGCTTACTCGTCTTAAATATATCAATATAAGATTATTTAGGTGTAATGTTAAATACATATAAACAAATTAAGGCTTCTACATAGGTGATATCACATAGAAGTTGTACAAAGACTAGGAAAGAAATGTGAAACAATAGAAAATCTAGGAAAATAAATGAAATTAGATAGATTTGGCTTTCACCATGATTGCATATGCCACACAATGCCTTAAATGCTTAAACAACATCATATCTCATTACAACCTTCACATCATGACTAGACTAATGTCATTTCAGCCTTAATGACAAGGCCCAATGGCTTATTACCTACCATACAAGGCTAGGACAACATAATCTCAACCTTCTTACACTCAAAAAGGCTTCACATACCCAGAGAAGGTATGTATTACCTCATACTAAATCTTTTTTTCACATATTCAAGGCTACAATATCACATTCATTCAATATCAATATAATATATGAAAATTCTAAGGCTCTTTCTACATGAACATAGCAAGAAAAAGCTAGACGAACACATTATGTATCTAAATCATAATTGATACAGAAAGACTTAGCCTTTATCACAGATTAAGGATGATTGTAGAATATACTACAGTGAGTAGAAAGGAGGATGGTATACCCATGGCTCCCCATATATTTGTATAGCAAGACTAAGCACCAACAATCTGCTTGAGATCTGATTTCATATGATATAGGAGAATGTTTTAGTCTTTTCATCACTTAAAAAGATTATAGAATGTTAGGAAGCATACAATATGAAAAAGAAGGTGCAATTAAGCTTAGCATGCATATCTATTCACCTTAATGCATTGACAAAAGTAAGAAAACTTGTAGCTCAAGAAAGGACTTGAGAAATCAATCCAAAATCTTTTATCAAAGAAGATCCATCCTTGCAAGACCTGTCTAAGCATTAGAAAACAACATGGACAGGAGAAAGAGGGAAGAGTGATACTTAGACTAAAATCTTGGTCCAAGGAAGAACTAGAGATAAAGAGATAAAAAGAAGAGAAACAAGATGAAAAATGTCAGTAATGGAAGACTAGACATGGATTCTCAAATAAGAAGAATAATTACCCAATTTTTTCCAAGAATCTTCTATGAAAAACCAAGCTTTGGGTCTGAACACCTATGCTAGCCCAAAATTGCTAGAATAGATCTCGATGAGAAAACAAATATATATGTAAGATGAAATAGAAATAAGAACCCCCCATATATGTGTATATATACATATATGCATCTGGTGAGAATGATAAAATTCCATATATTCGGCAATTCAGCCCGAGTTCATAGCCACATGGGCTCTTGTCACACAAGGCTAAGAAAATTACACAATATGATGGCGTTGGAAAATTAGGCATGCCAACTCAGTTGTATTCGCACCACTTCACCCAAAGTACAACAGCCAAATCTTCAATCTCAATTCAATGCATAAAATTTAAATGGGAAACCAAAAGTCACAATTTGGGTTAGGGAACTCTACCAATTTGGATTGGTTTTGACACAATTTCAATCATATATGAACACTTATAGATATCATGAATTATTTTGAATAAACACAAGTTTGTGAGAGTTCAATCGCCATTTAACTCTGCCCAAGTTGACAAAAATAATCTCTACACCTATAACATCAAACTTGGACAATACACAATGCAAAATTCTTCAATCTATTGGGAATTTGGATTGAATTCTCTTCTTTGTCTCAACACAAGGCATCGTTTCAACCCTGTAAATTAAAGGATATTCAACCGAATTCATGTGGTGTACAAGGAACAAATTATATTTAAACATATTGAGACAATATAAATGTATGCTTGACCTAATTTTATTATTTATACTTACATCACATAAAAAATTGCTAACTTTTCATCTAAACAACACCAACAAAGATTAGAATGAATGGTACATATATGTATTCTCTTTGATCAGATTGTACACATTACACTCATCCTAGGTGAAGTTGTATTCAAATTATTCAATCAATATATAGTCACAATTATCTAAAATCAGACATCACTAACACATAACTTAAACATGCAATAGAAAAACTAGAGTTTACTAATAACATTGCATGTATTCATTATATCATCACCCAAAATCTAGGGTCTTTAAATACTTAGTGCATTCACATCATTCTAGTCACATATTTAGAGTTATTAGTTGTCACTTTAATTGAAATCATAATATTAGGGTCATGGATTATTTCAGACGAGAATATGATTAGGATGAGCATGATAGCTAATTTAAGGTTTAGGCTAACGTAGGTTTAGGTCATTGCATACATGATTATCAAAATGTCAAATTACAAAAATATCACAAAAATAATCATTTCAAGCATACGATCTTATTTCATGTTGTCATATTAATAATTATCAATTAATTAGGATGACTACAAATCATTGTATTTCTTATATATGTTTTCATTTTGACTCTATTTTGAAATAATATTTCCGCCAATTGTAATTACTTGATTAGAGACTTCATTTGTTGCAAATTTCATTTTTTCCATGATTATTTGATCGATTTTTATATTTGGAATCTACTCATATTTTTAAAGTTAATGTCTTATATTAGAATGTAATATTTGTAATTGTTATTTCTTTATGAAAGTGATCTTAAACATAAAATAGAAAGCTGGTGATTGGGAAGTGGAAGGAGGAAGCTAAAGCCATATAGTTGGATCTTCATTGTTCAAAATTTATGTCTTTATCATCCTTACTCCTATTTATTCATTGTGGACTAATAGAGCCTCAATTCCTTTTAATGTAAGTATCTATATTATGTTTTTTATCATACCTACGATACATGACATACTACCATCAAGTCTATTCTAAATAAATGAATTTTATTCCATGAAATATATTTCACCAAGGTGATCTTAGTTACTAGATACTAGATATTAGGTGTATCATTATGGCTGAATAATTTATGAAGGTATATAGTCATCCACGAGTAGAGTATACTCAATATGAAATGTGAAAACATATGGTGACTATCCTAGAGAAAATTGTGTGCATATGTTTTTTATCAGATCTAGCATCATTCAATTTTTATCTTTTTTAAGGAAAAAAGCCCTCTCAAATGATTTTGTAGGCTAATTATGTTATCAATATAAATGTAACCAACTACATTGAATAGAAAAAAAGTTGATTTCACTTTGGGGTTGTTCGAACTAGAAGCTTGCACTATGAAAGGCATACTATATTGCACATCCTGATATAGAAAAACCCTTTTCCAAAAACTCCTTATGAATCCTCAGAGATGTATCATACACTAAGCATAATGTTTCTACAAATGACAATCACTAACAACATAAAAATATCCTAATCAAAAGATGATAGTGCAAAAATGATATCTAAATAATGTCAGACATAGGTCTAAAACTAGACATAAGTCCCTCATTAAGGAACTAATGGCATTTCTTTCAATTATGATGTTTTATAGCACTCACTCACTATAAGAAGATGTGTTTAAAAAGGCCTACCTTGTAGAAAAATGAAATGCGTGAGAAATGACAATGTATGACACTTTTCTTGTCAAATTTGTCTTGAATTGTTTACCTCCTATATATAACAATATTATTACCAACATGAGACCATTTAATGAATTATATCATAGTCTCAATCTAGAGGAGGCTATGGTTTAACAACAACGTATTCAAGCTTATTTTTCTCATGGAATTGATAAAAATTTAGGAAATATTTCAATTTAAGTCATTAATTGGACTATCCATATCGAATGAGACTAGTCAAATATTTAGAACACTAAAAGGGAAGGAAGATTAGAGAAAATTCTCTAACAAGAAGGACATTTATTGAAGGACATAAAAAATCTTTGAGAATATTTTGAAAATTAGGGTAACCCAATGTATTACATAAGTAATTTTGAATAACATATTATGTTCTTTCAAATACTTGATGGGCTGGTATTGGTATTAATGTTCATGTTTTAGATTCCATGTAGGAATTCCTTATGACCCAAATCAAAAACCCAATTGAGAGCCTTCAACTTATGTACAATAAAGGAAAATCCCAAGTAGAAGTTGATGGAATCTTTCATCTTATCTAAGATAGATGATTTTAAATAGACTTATGATGGAGCTTCCACTTGCGTGGAGTTGTGTGCACCACTAAAAATCCTAAAGATAGTAAGTCTTTAGGTTTAGCCTTGCTTATACTGGATTAAAAATTCCACCCACGTATGCTAGGATACGTGGAAGTCTTAACATAGTATAGTTAAGGGTCGAATCCACAGGACAACGGTCTTGTTAAGATCAACAAGATAGAAAATGTTAGAATTTCATTTAAATCCTTAATAGTTGATATTTAGATCAAAGAGTTGGTTTGGTTGTTTAAAGTAAGTGCAAGTAAAATAAAAGCAAGAAAGTAAATTTAAGGTTGTAAACAATATTTGGAAACCACTAGGATGTGATCGGGTTTCACCACCACTACACATGGATCAAAACATACATCACGATAACTTGGCTTGCAAAGAAAAGAGTCTAAACGGTTAGTATCTTTGTAGACTTAGCTTCCTTTCAGATAACTAACTATGAGAAATGTGGAAGTGTTACAATGCCAGCCATCCCCAAATGAATGGTCACTCACTTTGCATCACTCCCCTCACAAAGTGTGTTCCTCGACCTGTCAAGGTTGTACTTTCATACGTCAACTGATTCCATTTCATAGTACAAAAGTACAACAATGGAGGTGAGTTTACTCCACTCCTTGAAAATGCTCCTAGATACCGAACTAAACGTATGGTGACTACATAGAATCTGTAACCAACAAATAGTCGACATTCGAATCTAGAAGTACAAAAATAGACAATTTGCACTAATAGATAATAGGTAACACAAGTTGGTGATCAAGCAACTAGCATTCAATAAACGATTGATGTTGAACTGGAAAGATAGTGTTTTTCAATTGCAAACTCAAGAATTACAATGTATGAAATGAAAACATGGGTAGCAGGGCTACTCCCCGCAAGAACAAAGAAGGGGGCGAGAAGAGAGAGAGAGTGTCATCTCCATGAAGGAGGGAGGAAGGTCGACCCCTTGGAGGAGAGAGAGAAACGATCTTCACACTTCGTAGCTTGCTTGATGATGAACCCTCCTCTTCCCACCTTCTTAGCCGATGAGAGAGAAAGTAGCTTGGAGATGGAGTATGGATCTCAGACCGGTAGCCTCGGGGCAGTGGGTGAAGGATGGAATAACTCTGGAACAATAGAGGCAACCTTTGGACGTCTAAGAATTGATGATGTGTGAGGACCCCTTTGGGTTCTATTTATAGGATTTTGAGTGAGCCTTAAACGGTTTGGGGTATGTGGGTCCAAACGGTCTTGGAGACTGTTTGGATTTTCACACGGTTTGGAGACCATTTTGACTCTCTCGGTCTAGAGACCGTTTGAGTCCTCTCGGTATGAAACTGTTTGCTTTTATTCGATCTTGGGGTCATGTGGCTTCATATGGTCTCGGGACCGGTTGATCTCCATTCGGTCTTGGGACCATTTGGCTTCATATAGTCTTGGGACCGTTTGACCTTTATTCGGTCTTGGGACTGTGTGGCTTCATACGGTCTCAGGATCGGTTGATCTCCATTCGGTCTTGGGACCGTTTGGATTCATACGGTCTCGAGACCGTTTGGCTTCACACGATCTTGGGACCGTTTGATCTTTATTTGGTCCTGGGACCGTTCGACTTCCATTCAATCTTGGGACCGTTTGGTCTCCATTCGGTCTTGGGACCGTTTGGGGGTTTTGTAATTTTTTTGTGTTTTCATGTAAGAAGTGAATAGGAGAAATTAATCTAATGGTATATTTACAAAAAGGTGGAAAGTTAAAGATTCTATCTAATTTAACTAAGAAAGAGTATGGAAAATTGAGGAAAACTAGTAAGATAACATCGCAAAATGGGAGGTTATCACCCCCCCTAACTTAGAGTCTAGCTTGTCCTCAAGCTAGATAGAGCTAAGGCATGTAGTGGCGAGGTGATTTTATTTAGTGAAGATTTCCATACTCTTACTTCAATTCTAAACCAGAGATCTCTTAGAGTTTTATCGGGCTTCTTCTCACACTAACTCTTTTAGGTATTGGGAGTTTTGTGGATCTCAGATTTCTTCCGTATCGTATAGCTCGCATTGGACCACCTTTTCCTCAACCGCATTCTGTTCATGTTTTCAACTCTAAATAGTTTTTTACTTCTTTGAAAAATCTACTAGAAACTAAGATGGGCATGAGGGTTGGCTAAAGACTGATGTGTAACTCCCCCTTTAGTGGGGGAGGGTTTATCTAAACTTTTAGGATCTCACTACCGAGCGTGACACATCTGCCTTTGTGAGGGTAGCTAAATGTATCGGTCGGGCGAGTCCTTTATCAGCTTTTTCATATATTCAGAGACCTTAGGATCTCATTACCTTGCACGACACATCTGCCTTTGTGAGGGCAGCTGAATGTACCAGCTGGGTGAGACCTTTATTGGTCCTTCATATAGGTCCTCAGGCATGGCACAACTCTCATGTTTTTATTCAACACTCTGGCTTTTATTCTTATACGCACAGGCTTAGGAGTTGGATATTTAGGGATTTTGTTTGGGCTTCCAGGCCTCTTTTTTTTGAAAAGAAGAAAACTGTTCTTGGAGTCTCCTGACATGGACTTATTTCGGTTTCGTACTTGGTGGTCCACTTGCAATGTTCCTTGATTTGAATTTCACCTGGTTCCCTCCCATCCTTGAGAGAGTTTTGGATGGCTTCAGGTATGATGTTAACTTATGGAGAGTCTGGAGCAGAGTTGAAGCAAAAGCATGGAAATCAAGTGTTAAAGTAATTTATTAATTCGCCATTACATGCCTAAATGCTTTTTCTGTTATTGCTTTTTGAGGACTACTTTGATTCTAAATTTAGCTGGGGGTGACCTTTTCCAAGAGTGATGTTATACTTATGTACAAGAATTATTCTATCAAAGAAATTACTGAAAAGTCTAAATGTGAAAAGAAAGATAAAAAAAACAATGCATAGAAAAATAGGAGTGAATAAAAAGAGCAGAGGGAGAAGGGTTGAAAAATGATACCTCGCCCTTGTCCAATGTACCTCCCCCCTAACTTATCACTAACTCTGTCCTCAGAGTGTCAAAGTGATAGATTGAGAAGTACATGGACAAGTGCATTAGGCTTCTATTAGTCCTTTGTTAGCTCCATGCTTTCGGAGAAGATTAGCTATGAACTTTCCACGTAGAGTGTGGTAATCCACGTCTGTCATGTCCTCTAGTGGTCGTCCAAGAATAGCGAGGGTGTACATCCAGTAGAGGATGTGGAAACCGCAGTCATTTGATTCTCAGAGCTACTGGGGGCATATGTGGCTGAAGGCTGGGCGATGAAAGTGTTCTTTATCGTACACCTTTGTGTGCTTGCTTAAAATATCATGTAGTTTGTCACCACATTCCTTTGCCACCTCCTTTGTGGGCGTGTTAGCTGTCACATCATACTGATTTGGGTTAGGATCAAATTCGCTGTCAGAACTGTTATAGATGATTGTTGTTCCTTCATGAAGGTTTGTCGCCAGTAACATCTAGTGTTCTAAGTGAAGGAAAGGAAGCATAATGAACTTCAGAGTTGTATGCTGGAGGCAAGAGATAAGTTCCTCTGTGGTTCTAAAGTTATTAAACTTTAGTAGGTCATCATTCATGTAAGTTGACGCCATGTAAACCGTAGGATAGTTTCATATGAGGAGATATTGATAAGCAGTCATCAGGCTCACAGATAGAAATCCTTGTAATTGTACGGTTTCATGAAGGGTATCTACCATGACTAGAATATCTCCGGCTAGAAAAATGAGCTCATCTTTCTCGACATATAGCCTAGACATGATGAGTCAGAGTTCATTTTCAGAAAGACTCTTACAAGCTGCAAGGTCGAAGTTAGGAAATGTCGGTTCTATGGCAGGTAAGGGCACCATTTGTGTGGAAGGTATGTTGATGGCGGCCCCTGATATTAAGTCAATGTCCCCTGTGTCTTCCGCCAAATCAAAAGTGTAAGGGTGGCATTGTCTTTTTTCAGGGACCGTGGCGGGTTGTTGTTCTTTCTCCAAATTCATTAATGTTTGTCAAAAAGGTCGCCTTTGTGGATGTTGGATGGCCGAGAAAAGATAGCGAGGGACGTCGTCTGGCGCCATAGTCGGGTCCTTGAAGAACCTTCTGTCACATATGAGCTCCATGGCATAACACCCTCATAGAGAGTGAAAATCTTCTATGTCCAGCTTGGTGAAGCGGGTTTGTTGATTAAGCACTTGTATGTGGCGTATAGTGCAGAATGCACAATCCCCGGATCCGTCAGTGGTTTGTACTGGTGGAGCGATGATTTGGAACCAAGGTTGGTTCCAACCATTCTTGAGAGAAGGGAAAGCATCCCAAATTAGTTTGAGAAGCCGGAAGGGGATGCATCTTGCTTCTCCAGCTTCTTCTCCAGCAAAGTTGATTGTTTCAACCTTTAGTTCACTGGCACAAAAGTTGTACACCTTGGCATCGCGGGCCACGGTGTAACCGATCATGAGTAGCCAGTGGCTGGAAACTTGAAAGGGGACCATGAGATATCGCACCTTTCGAGCAATCCCAACGCGCAGCCGCTCTATAGACTTATTGCGTAAGTCTTTGTATAATAGGCTCGTGTCCAGAGCTGGTGAAGAGTTGAAAGATGGATGCGGTCTCTTTGAGCTTCTGTATATTTTGATAGAGTTGGCAAGAAGGACACAGAAGATTGCCATCTGCATTGTTGATTGCGGTCGAAGGATGGTGCAGAAATCTTCGCGTGTCAATTTACGCTTAGTTTTTGTATTCATGTAGATGATGTCCCCCCCTCTTTGGCATCGTCTATGATAGTGTTCAGGATGAAGATATCATGTACATCTAGGGTAGAGATGGACGCCATATCTAGGTTGTGCATCATCTTAGGTAGAGGTGGCAGCGGGGGAAGCTCTTGCGGAGGTGGTAGAGAAGTCTGCACTAAGTCATCCATATAATGTTGCAGATCTTCATCTTTTTCTGATTCAGAATCCGAGTCAAGTCCAATATCTGTGTCTAGACTCACTCTGTCTTCCTCATTGTGGTCTGGGGGAAAAGGTGAAGATTGCTTTGGGGCAGAGTGTTGTGGAAGGTTTGTTGTTGGTTGACATGTGCTAGTTCCCAATATACATTGCTGGAACTCAGCAAAGGCTGCTTCTTTGATGGTTTCCCCCAGAGATCCCATGGCTGAGTAGTCAAGGAATTGATCCCCATATGACATGTTAACGTTGTCATTGTGATCATGGGATTTGAGATCGTTTCCACCTTTGTGGTGGTCTTTGTCATCTGCGTTCTTTGAAGGTTCTGCTCCTCGGCTGGTTCCCTCCCCAGCATGTCCTGGGTCATCAGGTTTGTCATCTGGAGAGGAAGTATCATCATTGGAGTAAGAGGAGGAGTCAAAATATTCTTCATCTTCTTCTTCATCATCGTCTGCCACTTTATCTTTTGTTTTCATCGCTGTAGTCTTCTTGCACTGCCGGTGAAGGGCTTGTAGTTCGTCGAAAGCCACTTGCACATGCTCATGTGTTTCAAGTAGTGTGTTGTGGGTTTCTGTAAGATCTGAATATCTAGCCTCGGCGGAGAGGAGTCGTGTAGTAAGATCTGTCACCTGAGCTCATAATTGGTTGATTTTATTATTTGACGACTCCTCTTGGCAAATGTGGAGCTGTGCAAGGGTGTTTTTGATGTCGTCCAAGCGTGTGCTAAAAACAATTTGTTGCTGCTTAAGCTTGCACAGGGTCTCAGGCAGAGGTTGAGTCTGTGCAGAGATCCTGTCAACTTGTTGAGCCAACGCTGCTTGCTAGCTTTTACCATAAGCACCAACTATGGCAGTTGTTGTAGGTGGTCGTCGATGTGTTATACTTGCATGGTCGTTGCTTCCTGCCATTGGTGGATACTTGAGAGGATGCCTGGTAAGGCACGGTTTTGCTCGTCGATCTTGGTGACCTATTTAGTAAGATCATGTACACAAGAGAAAATAGATTACATTATGTTAGAAGGGTTGGTGAGGAGGTTTCAGATGGCGTCAAATTGACGTCTGAATTCCTCACCAACATTTGTAAAAGGGACCCCAATTATGGATGGGTGTGGTGGCTGGGGTCGGGGTTGAAGGGCGATAGTGGCTTGTGAAAAAGACGATGTGGATGGTCCCTCGAACTGTGTGGTGGCTGTAGATGCATTCATCAGCGGTGTCGAGGTGGCGGATGGGAAGGGTGGTGACATTCTGGGAGAGAAGGGTGGAACCGAGAATGTTGAGGGAAAAGTGGTGGAGGTGGAGGTGAAGGAGGTGAAGTCAGGCGTTGAAGTGGGGAATGGGATGCCCGAAGAGAAAAAGTGTGGAGCAGAAGATGCGGGTGGTGGTGTGGTGGCAGAGAAAGGAAATGTGGTGGACATCATTGTAGAGAATGATGGGAGAGTTGTGGATTGTGGAATAGTGGAGGATGGTAGCATGGTGGGGGTGGTGGTGGAGGTAAGTTCAGCATTTAGACTCATGATGAAGGAGTCTAGTGATGAAGTGATGATATTTTCTTCGGGGAGGGGGGGTTCTACCTCTGGATTTGATTTTGATGTTGGCATTCCTGACAGCTTTTGTGTCTGCAAACGCCCTTTGGATGGTCGTTTCACTGGTATTTTTGTTATTCTTGCTACCAGGGCGGTGATGTTGTGCTCTATCTACCCCGCTTTGGATTTCTTTTCTTGTATTTTGATTGAAGCTAGGAGGTTTGCAAGCTCCTGTTCATTGAAGAGAAGCTTTTCCTTGTTGTAGTATGCAAGCTCCGGAAGCGGCAGTAGAGTCCTTGAGGATTTTACTGTAGGGAAAAAGATATAGTGTAGCTTTGCATCCTTTTCTTTTATGATGTATGAGTTTTTTAAGGTCTGCTCATTGGTAAGGATGTCACCCTTGATCTTTGTGCACATAGGGAGTAGTCTGTCCTTCTTGAGATATTTTAGGATGGATGTTATGTGACCTCCCATACATATTTCTTTCCTGAGGGAGTAAGCTGTGTGCTTGTGTATTAATTTCCGCCCGATGTTGACCAGCTGCCCTTTTAGAATGGACCAGAGGACAAAAATATCAGAAATGCTAACATTTCCACCCTTTGTCCTGGGGAAAAGTGCACCTGTAAGAAGTTTGTGCAATGTGCGCACCAGGCCAGATTGAATATTGGAGGCCTTACAGGTTTTTGCCTCGTAGGTTGGGATCCCTATTAGGGATTTCCAAAAGATATGCTTGTTGAAATCAGAGCTTTCTATGCCTACAACTTTGGCCTTCTTCAGATGCTCCTGGTTGTCTATAAATATTTCATTCAACAGGTTTTCTGTTATGACAACCTTGTTGCCAAAGAGTTTGGTGACCATCCTGCGGTCACCTCCATTCGTTGATCTATCAGTAATGTCCACAACTTCTTTGTTGAGATATGTGAAGAATTCAGTTGTGGGCTCAAGATAAGAAATCTCAGGATAAAACAGAGTCTTGAAAGGTTGGCATTATCGAGCAGAGTGAGGATTCTGTCATATATCCCCATCTTTAGTAGTACACTGGAGCAAACATGCTTTGTTGGCTTCAGGGTCTTGTCAATAAACGGCAGGGTGTGGATGAAAATATTTGCTGATGGTGGTGTTGTGGTGGTGATGGTGGTGAAAGTAGGGGCAACGGTGGTGGCGGGATTGGCAGTGGTTCATGGAACGTGTCCTGCCAGGGTTTGTTCCCTTGCAGTGGTGGGATGTACCTGCTTCCTTGCTCACTTCTTTGTTGGTTGTTCTTTTGTAGCTTCATGGGCCTCTCTTCTCAAGGAAGCTGAGAAGACCTTCATATCTCTTATTCCAATAGGCAAGGATTCATTTTTTTTTGAAAATTGGAGATCGGTAGCCCTTTGTAACACCTTTTACAAAATCATTTCCATGTTGCTTGTTAACAGGTTGAAACCGATCTTCCTTCTATTATTGATTCAAATCAGTGTGCCTTTATGCAAGGAAGAAGTATTGAAATTGATGTGTTGTTGTCTAAAGAAATTATTAGTGATTTTATAAAAGATTGAGGTAACATGTGTATTCTTGCTGACATATCAAAGGCGTATGATTTTGTGAAGAGAAAATATCTCTTTTCAATTATGCATGGAATGGAATTACCTTCGGAATGGATTTGGTGGATTGAAGCTATTTTGGTTTTGACTCCCTATCAAATTTTAATATTAGTGTGCCTACTGAGCTATTATCTCCCTCTAATGGAGTTATATAGGGAGATCCAATTTCCCCCTACCTATTTGTGATTGTGATGTAGGGATTAATTGTGACGTTTAATGAATCTCTATATATGAAATCTATTGCTCCTATTAAAGCATCCAAGAATATGTCTTTGACTCATTTGATCTTTTTGGATGACTTAATGCTCTTTTTGAAGGCTAATGCTAGTAATGCCAAAAATATAAGATCTATTCTGTCATAGTTTGGTATTCAGGCTGGGATTTCCATCAATCATCAAAAGAGTTCAATTTTTTTAGTAAAAATGTTGATCTGAATCCTATTGTATTTATTCCTGAGATTCCTGAAAGTAGAATGGATTCTAATAAATATCTTGGTATTCCCCTTTTCCCCAGGACACTATCCAAAGTTTATTGCATTGAGCTTATTGATAAGTTTTAAAAGAAACTTGATTCTTGAAAAGAAAAAACTCTTAGCTTTGTAGGTAGATTGAACCTTTTCAACTCTACTCTTCAAAGTCTCCATCTTTACTAGATGTTATATTTTCCTATTCCTTCTTCTATTTCCAATATTATTGAAAAGATTAGTTGGGATTTCTTATGGGGACATTCTAAAAGAAAAAATAATCTCCATTTGTTGAGCTAGGAGAAGGTTACTTTACCAAAAATTGAAGGCAGTCCTGGCCTTTGGAAAGGCAGAGAGATTTCCAATGCATGCCTAATCATTAATGCTTGGTATATAGCTAAAAAGGACATCCTTTGGGTCATGTGTATTTCAAAAAAGTATATGTAGAATGCTACATTCTCGAGTATTAAGAGTTTCCCTAATTTCTCCTGGAAATTCAATAATTTTTTGAAGGTAAGAGAGCTCTTTCTACCATTTATTAAGTTCCATATTAGTGAAGGGAACTTTTTTTAAGATCTAGAAAGACTCATGGGTGAACTCTAAATTTCTTGTTAATTGTATTGGAGGCAATCTTTCCATCCGCTCTGGGTAAGGTAGTAATGACTATCTTTCTTCTAATATTGAAGAAGGGAAATGGAAACTAACTTCGTCTAGAGTGGTTGATGTTATTTCTAATTGCATATCTTGAAATGATATTTCTATTGAGTCGGAAGATTATGTTTCTTTTATTGGTTGTAAAGTTATCAAGTTACAAGTGGTTTTGAATGCTATTAGACTCAAAGGTCTTGAAGATGAATCTTTGTCTTGGATCAGGGACAAAAAAGCACCAAACAATTTCCAATCCCATGAAGGGAAAGTGTGTTTGAACAAATCCTACTTAGGATTGTATCAGGAGATTAGGTGTTGAGGTTGTATCAATTTGTTTTCTCTATATGAATGATTATGAAGACTCATTCATCTCTCCTTTAAATGTTCCTATACTAAAACTATATTGGAGGAGTGTTTCAATGGGAATGTTATTAGTTATTGTCCTTTGGACTCAGGGGATTTTGTTCTTTTGAAGAAGGCCTCTAAAAAAATTGTTGTGATGACCAACTTATATTACTTTTGGAAGGAGAGGAATAGAAGATTATATGATTACACTTGCTACAGTACTGACGTACTCTTGAAATAGATTATGGATGTCATTCAAATTTTATAAGTTATATGTTTAACACTTTAATGCTTTTGGTATGTGATGGATATTGGAGATATGTGTAATTTCATGTCTCTCTAAACTTCTGGTTGTTCCTATTTCTATGGTTTTGGTAGTGAATGAGGTATTAATGGTATGAGTATTTATGTACCTTGATTTTGAAAAGGTGTTTTTACTGCTACTATTCATCCTTCCTTGTGGGTGCAGTGAGTTACAATGGAAAGTTGTTTGTAACATGGTCTCTTTTTTTTGAGCCATCTGTGTTTTTGTGTTTTTGAAGAAGGTTGTGATGTTAATGACTCATGTTTATTTGTTTAAAGTTCAATTCTATGAAGGATGATTTTTTTGCTGCTTGTGATTAGTTTTATGAGTTTCAATTCTGAGGAGGTGTGATGCTAGGTGCTAGATTTTATGTTTCTGGTGTTGTTTATTTGTCTGGTGTTGTAATGGAGCTATAATAAAAGACTTTTTGTTAGAGATTGTTTTCTTGAAGAAGGTCGGAAGTGAAGAGTTATGCATGTTTCTATGAAGATGTTTAGGAAGGGTTCTTATTTTGCTAATAATTTTCTACTCTTGAGATGGAACTCTCTTGACTCAGCCTAAGAAGCTCTATGGCGTGGTGTCTTTTTTGTTAAGCCTAGTTTCTAAAGTCTGCAGATCGATCCCCCTAGCCTATTTTTTGCCTTTTTATTTCTGAAAAGGCCTTTCTTATACCTTATTCTTTGCCTATGGCTTGTAAATATTTTCTTCATCATTAATCTTGTTGTAAAGACTTTACAAAAAATACAAAAAAAGAGGAAGCAATTTAACCAACCAAAAACAACCATACATGATGCACATATTTGCCTATGATTTTGGATACATGTCGATTAATGTGTTTACATACACCTACTTATTGACCAACATACATTGTTTTCTACATGTGGGGATGTGCGCCTACTTACTGAACACCATATAAATGTGCCCATTCTCTATAAATATGAGTCTATAATGTGGAAAGGCACCCAGAAATGATTCAAGGGCACCCAAAAGGTGAATGCATGCCTACAAATTCAAAAATATGCCTAGTCATTAAACATCATTACTAGGCACATATTCACCATTAACAAGAATATATATGCCATTACTAGGTATGTATTCACCATTTCTTGGTGTATATTTTATATTTGATAATGAGGAACTCCTCCTATGCAGGGATACTATTGGACCCACCTAGAAGGGTAAACCCCAGAACTAGTTGCACACATTAGGGGAACAATGACACACTCAATAATGTGGGGCCTTGTTGCACCCTGAGGCTGAATAGTCAGAGCTGAAACAGGTTCGTTCATTGGGGATTGTTGAGCTACACCACTAGGCTACCATATTCAATATTAATAGAAAAATATTTTGCACCACAAGGTATACATGTATTATTAGTAGGCATGTTAATTGCTTCCCTCTTCCCTTAATATTTCCTTCATCTTTCATCATGCTTATTTTCTCTTTCTTCATTACTTACCCCATCTCTCATCCTCTCATTACTACCCTCCTCTCCCCCTCCTATGATTTCTTCCCTTATTACTTCCCGCATGTCCCCCTCTTTCTGTTACTTCTGTCCTCTTACCTCATTAATTCTCTCCTATATCCATTACTTCCCTCCTTTCCCTCCTTACCTTCCCCCTCTTTTATTATTCTATCTCACAAAAAAGGAGACAATAAAAACAAAGATACAACAAAAGGGAATGTGGTGGGACAGGTGGGGTAGGTGGAGAGATAGGGTCACATGATGAGGGACCAATGAGTAGGTGGGAAGGTGAAGAGTAGGTGGGTAGGTGGAGAGTAGGAGTGGGGAACAAAGATACAACAAGTGGGTGTGGTTTTTTTGGGTAGTTTCAGGGTAGATAAGATGCATGTGATATTGTGTGAGCATCCTAAAAATTTAACCTTTTTAATCAAATGCCATTTGTCTACTACACTCACATGCATCATTGACGATTGTTAATCCTAGGGATAACATAATATACAATAACATATAGAATTATCATTCTAACCAAAACATTGTAGGTAGAAAACTCTATGACACCTTCTTAGAATTCATATCAAACAATCAAAATTTCACCTTAATTTTGTTGTCAACATATCCAACTCCTCAATGCACATATCAAATAAAAGGTAAGATACTCAAATATAGAATAAAAAATTGAAAACCTCATCACTACCAACTAGGATACTTTTTAATGGTTCATAGAGTTCATGATGCCTTTGTCTTCGCTAACGAGATCATACACCATGATAACCATAAATCAACCCCTCATTAAACACTCAAACTTGATTTTTAAATAGCCTTTGATCATATCAAATGGCCATTACTTTAGACAATCCATGAAGATCATGAATTACTCAAGCCATGGATTACATGGATCAATGTTTGTATGATCGAAGGTTGTTTCCCCTTCCTCAATAATGGATCCCACTATAGTTATTTATAAATCTCTAGTAGCCTTTGCGAAGGTTATCTTCTATCCCCACATCTTTTAATCATTTCCATACATTCTTTAGTTGGATCCTAAAAATAACCACTTTAAATAATATTTATAATTTCTTATCGTATATGTAAACATCCTCAATCCCTACATTCATATTACTAACAACAACCTTATTTTAATTAATCAATCACTTCAAAACGTCATAAACATTAACTATATCTATATTATCTTCCAATCTACATAAAGCCTCAAATAAATTATCAAGAATTATCCCTCTTTGCTTCAACATTCCCTCACATTGTTAGAAACTTATTTTCCATATTATTCAATGCAACTCCAGTTCCTTCCCACACATGATTAATACTTTGGTATTAGACTTTTCCTTAATTCACTTTAATTTATACATCTTTCATCCTTTATTAGATTTCCTTCAATGAATTTATCAAGATGGACTACTCTCTGCCTTTCCCTTATTGGTCATGCAATTTTTATAAATGTTTCTCTTTCATAGATCCCTTCTTTCTTCTTGGGTTGTATACTTATCCCCACTAAAATATAAAACTCCATAACTAAAATTTGTTGAAATTTCCTTTATAATCACTTTGAATTCACCCTATTTCCTAATACACTATAGGCCTCCCATATTAGAAATGGGTGGGGCATTCTTAACCTATCCACTATGGTTTCTTGTTATGGAATCAAATTAATCAATATCATATTAGAAACCATTTAAATTAATGGTCAACAATTGTAATCCATAATAACTAACAACTATCCCTTTATGGTCTCTTATAACCTTACATAATTTATATTTCAAATGGAATATCATACATAGGCATTATCAACCTATTAAAGGAATCTCATCTGTCCTTATAAGTAACATTCAAAAATCTCCTTCTTTTAGATACTTAGTTTCTTGACCATAGCTTGGTTTTGGATTTGATCATTCACCTATACAACAAAAAAACATCCTAAATGATACAAAGTTAATTGTCAACACAAGAGACAATCGTGCAACATGATGTTACCAAAAGTCAACCCTCATGTGATCCCCTGTGACATTAAAATTTAATCTCCTTTCCTCACTTTGGTCCTATTATTACACCATTCTAAGCCCTATTTCACTATCAACTATGTCAATGAAATTCTCTCATTCATAGGTTCATGCACTACTTTCACTACAAAATTATGTTCTATCAAATTAAGACCCAACATCATCATCTTTATTTGGCATTTGTGTGCAAAAAAAAAATCCTTCTTGAGTATTCTACACAAAACAAATATCAATGGTCTGCTCCAGTGTAGTCCATTAAGATACAAAACTGAATACAACATACATCTCATAAGATGTGACTTTCTTATTTAATATGACATGCTTCCAGTCTTATCATACTCATACCCCTCACCAATCACAAACTAGACTTGATACTCTCATATATCCTTGGTTTGGATCCCAATTCTCAAAGATCATATGCATGTGCCTATAGCATATATAACTTCAACGAAAATAAATATTTCTGAGTGATACTTATACCGTCCCTATCAATACAATTGATTGAGTACACATGACTTATTTTTTTCTTTCTTGCTTATATTCTATATATCTCTATAATATCTTCCTCTAGATCACCCCTTGGTCATTTTTGGGTCCTAGATTCTCCAAACTTCTTGATCTTCTTTATTGAGGCACAAAACTAGGCCTAGGATTAGGTTGAACTGCACTACACCACCTTCTCTTCTTCCCAGCACACCCAATGATATTCCTTGTTGTCATAGATCCTCCAACCTTTTGGCCCAAATATTTAATTTTTTAGTACACCATTGGGACCCTAGACTTAACATGAATACCCAAAGTTCATTACCCTAACGTAAAGGGATATATATTTCAATCCTATTTGGAAATTAAATAGGGATTTATCCATATTAGAATTGACAAGGTGGACAATTGTAGAAAATGAAAAGGCTCCACTATACAAAATGAAAGGCCCTAACTAGGGTAGGATCCTAATCAAGTAGAAGGTAAGATTCTGCGACACCATTTTAGATAATTATGAAGGGGGTAAGGACCTTTTCACCCTTGTTTCAATCAAAAAGTCCTAAACAACACCAGATTACTACCTCAAGTAGAGTGTGAGGGTTGTTACAAAATAACAAGCATAAATCTGGATTGAACTATGTGTCAATCCTTTCTGGATAGGCCCTTTAAGATTTTATTAAGATTGCCCCCTCAACCTGAACTTGAAATTTGTTCTTTTCATATGATCTCAAGATCTTTTTGTGGGAGATCCCCTCCTGATACTTTCCTTGGTCATCATTCTTGGAAGCTATTAGAGGTCACAACCCAAGTTACACCTGGAGAAGCATATGGGGGCTAAGGCAACCATTCTGGAAGGAGTGAGATGGAGAGTTGGTGACTGAAAGAGAATCAATGTCAAGACAGATTGTTGGCTGTGTAATGAGACCAATACCTTAAATGAACTTTACCCTGCTTCACAAGATATCCCTTCAGACTTGAAGGTTAACAACCTCATCGCCGAGGGAGCGCACAACTAGGATAGGGACTTGGTGAGGTACATCTTTCCACCGACGATCAGTAAGTTGATCTTGAACACCCCACTCAATATCTGCAGACCAGTGGACACTCTATTCTGGTGGCCTGACCGCAAAGTGACGTTGGCCACTCGATCTGCATATTGGCTTTGCCACCTTGGTAAACCAATGCTCCTAGCTAGCCAAACATCCAACAACTCGAAGACTTGGAGCTGGTTATGGAGATCGGGTTGGCTGCCATGCCTCTCTCACTTCATGTGGTAGGTCTTTTTGGGTAGTCTAGCCACCCTTGATCGACTGTATGACCATCACTATGATGTGGATCTAAAGTGTTCTATATGAAAGACAGACAAAGAGACAATAGGACACATCCTCTTTGAGTGTCTTGAGCTGATAAAGGTTTGGGAGTGCTACCCCATAAAGCACCATGCCAATGCCTGCCTCTAACCAACTCCCTCTTGAAGATAGATTGCAATTCTTGGTGGATAATCTCTCATCAGACAAACTAGATGCAAAACCAACAGTTTGGTGGGGATCTTGGATGTCAAGAAACAAGTTTATTTTTGACCAAGTAGAGTAAAATAAAGATACTATTATTAGCTGCAATGTGGGCACCATTGTGGACTATAGATCGGAGAACTTAGATAGGGAGCTTCCGCCATGAAACATGATCAGGTCAGATCGAAAAGATGGCATCATCCACCAGTGGATACCTTAACGATGAACACGGATGTTTCCATAGATGTCCAGGGACAACTTGGTGTAGGAGGCATTATCCAGGACTGGAATGGGAAGGTGATGGAAGTGTTCATTGATAGATGGAGCTTCTCTGGTCTGACCAAACTAGGGGAAGCCCACGTGCTCTTCCATTGCCTCCAAATGGTGAAGGACAAGGGATACTCATCCCTCCTCTATGAGATGGACTCTTTGATTCTTTTTACAACCCTTACATTGACTCTCAGCAGACCAGGTTACCTGGGTTTGTTGGTAGATGATATTCGTAGTATAGGATGTTCCTTTACGTCAATGTCCTTTTCTTTTACAAAGAGGTTTTCTAATATGGTGGCCCATTCCATTGCAAAGATGGCACTGGATGGTACCATAGATAGTGCAGCTGTAGGCAACAAAATTCCCCCACAGATTGCAAACCTTGTTGTGTATGACTCTAAAAGTTAATTGAATGCTTTGTCTTTCCCCTAAAAAAAATCTCAAAAGAGACTGACATTGTATGTTAAATAAGACTATAACTATAATTGAGAACAAAAAATGCACCTGGCTTGAATGCATTAAGAAAAAATACTATTACAAAAAAAACCCTTTTCATTCAAGTAAAACAAAAAAGTCACGCATTTTCTACCATTATCTTTTTAAATTACAACAACTTATATTGGATATCATTACATTTTGGGCTCACCATTGAGTTTATATGAAGTTCTAGACAAACCGGTGGTCAAATTTGGGTATATTTCCCAATATAATCTGATCTTGAACATCCCATCAATAAATACTCATGCCTCTAGGTGAGGCATGTAAAATTATTTGCTTTAGCAGAAACAACATGTTCAGATACACGATTAACAATATAGGGTTATATGACCATTTACATTACTATATTGAGTGTTTTTACAAGCCACAAACCCAACCTTATATTTAATGGTCTTGTATTTTGAAACATGACAACCCAAATCCCTATAAATGAGACATAGAATACCATGTATTTTAAAAGAGTTTTTTAAAATTGTTGATAACTTCGAATATTATAAAGAACTTATTATAAACCCACATTAGAAACTACAATTCATGTCCAGATTGTCCATCCATAATAAATTGTGTGGAACATTCCTTTTTTTATTCTCATAGCTCTAACCAAAGCTCTCTATAAAATATAATTTGATGAGGAGGGTCTAACCAAAGACCACAAACTATAACCATTGAACAATTGCATTCCATTAAATTTTATTTTTGATTTAATTCTAGTTGAAATCTTTCCTGTGTCACAATTGTTTATTTTGTTAAAATATTCCGTTGGAATGTTCGTGTCATAATTTTATAAAATTAACTTAGGATAATTAGGATCCTTTACTAGAGCACAAAAGGTATAACTTATGAAGATTCAATAAACAAAATCGTGTTTTACAAAGAAAAAACTTAACTTAGTAGGTGGTATTCAGAAAACACAACAAATTATTTGTCTTTTGATGGTTTAAAAGGGGCATATTTGTTGGATGAAATGAACCAATTTTATTTCCGTTGATCATAATATAAATGAGTATTTTATAAATCTGCATCTTAAATTCACCATATATAACTTGAATAAGTTCTCACTGGTCTATATGGTGAACTAATAATCTCAAAGAATATTATTTCAATGAGCTTAATGATCCTCCAATAAACTAAAAATATATTATAACTTATTGGGGGGATTAATGACGCCCCTACATCATGGAAAGGTCACACACTAATGGCTCATATTGACACCATCAATGCAATGTGGATAACCTACTTTATAACTTCATATTTGAGGTCAACCTTGTTGATATAAATGATATTATCATTGGCCATTCTAGGTCCATTAAATATTCTAGCTTGGTTTTTGAGCTTTACTTTTAGGAGGACAATTGTACCACAATGCATCTCTTGTTTGTGCCAAGATAACATATAAACACATGTCCTTGACATTGTGCACCTAATCTATACTAGGGGGATAGAATACATTACAAGAAAGATTATGGGGAAAGCACAAACAATATAAACACTGAGAATTGCAAGGTTGTCTAATCCATGATATTTTCAAACTTAATAAATATATGCTCATTTATCTATAAGTATTGTGGAAAAAGATCTCAGTCTTCAGAGTAAGATTCATTTTAATATTTTTCATAATTTTTTGACAAAACATATAAAATCCTTTTTTAAATGGAAACAAGCAACAAACATGGGACTTTATATTTAGATAGAACCAAATCCAATATTCAATAAATTCTTCTTCATCAAGAAATTATTTGGAAATAAAAAATGGAAACTCAACGAGATAACAATATAGTAAATTTTCATAGTATTGGTAGTCGATACAAGCGTCAAACATATATTTGTACTCTTATTTATGACAAACATTGAGTCATAATAGGGTTATGTCATAAACTATATCACTAGTGACTTCAATAACTAGGAAACTACAAAGAAAGTTTCTTAGATTCAATTTCTTTGACCAGAACCTTCTCTACGAGATTAAAATAAGTAACTAAAAACTTTTCAAAAAAACCTTTCTCACAACAAGAGATAAAAGACAACATCCATGTTGGGTGTTCAGTTGTCTCTAGCCTGGATGGTTTTGATATATTCTATTGCCAATTGAATTTAGGTATTATTAAAGACCTTATATTAAATATTTTTGTGAAAATTAAAGAGGGTGATGCCTTTACAATAAACACACCCACTCTAAATCAGTTACACATCGTCATGTTTAGAAAAGTACATAGCTAAACACAAATTAGTCAATTCAGACCTACTAGTGTCATCACTAATTCATTTAAAATCATTAATTTTTTTAGCAAATGAATAAATGTACACGTGAAAACATAATTATCATAGAGTAAACTACCTTTCTTGCATCTTGTATTATCCATCATGTTTACTTTATGGTGAACCTAGACCCTTCATACCTGTCACCAAAAATGAAGGAACCTATTTTAAGGCTCAATATAGACTTCAAGAAGGCTTTAGGTAACATTAACTGGAAAATTCTCATTCTATGTGTGAAAAGTTTTTATTTTTGAATAAGTAGATTGATTGAATAACAAAATACACAAGTACATGACATTCTTATGTGCTTATTAATGTCTCTCCTTTTGGGTACTTCAAAAGCTAAAATGACCAAGGACAGGGTGATCAATTACAATCTTATTTGTCTATGATTGTCGTATCCATTCTAGCTTTCGAGCTTTGTTAAGGCATTTTAATGGTCTTTTACTAAAGATACAATCTGTATGATAGGGACATCACCCATTTTTTTGTCAACACAATCATTTTATCCCAATTTCATGACCATAATATTGTATATAACTTTGGTATTTTAGATATATTTTCAACACACATCTAAAATCAAAATAAATTGTTAGAAATCATGTTTGCTTGTGTATTCATACATCATATAATGTATGATGAAATTCAACTATATGATATGATGTAGACTAGAATAATTCTCTATGAAGTACATAGGCTACCCTTATTAGTAGACAAATTAAATCCTCGTGTCTGGCAACCCAATTTAATGAAATGACTATGATATTAGCATCTTTGAACATGAAAAATCTCAATAGAAAAAGGAGAATTAATCTTTCTGGTGCCTGTCTTTCAGGCATCTCCTCATATTTCATTAATTGTATACCTCTTCCAAATATCATAGATACCAGTTTGGACTTTTTTTTAATACACATTTTATGGGTTCGTAAGATTAAAAGAAGATACATCTTGTTAAATGGTGTGCTTTATGTCAATGTAATAATTGGGTGCATGCCACACAATTAAACGTTAAATGAGATTATAAATTTCATCATTTAGAACAAAAATGCACCTAGATTGAATACATTATAGACTCATGCTGCTACGCGAGATGTGTAAAATGCTTTGCTTTAGCAGAAACAACATGTTCAGATACACCATTAATGATATGGAAAATTATTCCCAGCACACGTCCTCCACCAACATTCCCACCCATACCTCGAGAATGTGTGACTCGTCCAAAATCCACACTGTACGACTCGACAACCAAGTGTGAAATTGCAACAGTGTCAGATGGGATCATTCACAAATTTTCCAAATCTCCAGTGACCAATTCGAGCGCTCATGTTCCATGCTTGTAAATGTGTTGCAGCAAGGCACTATAGTTTGGACCAATGATAAACCTCATTTATTCCTTTATGAAAGCTAATCCTCTGCTCTTCAGCTTCTAGTACGGTTTAGCCACAGTGTCTGCCACTTTTTATTTGAATTTTGACCATGTTCCCTCCATGTCTCTGTCCTATATATACACTTCTACCACTTTAACATGAAGAACTGTTGTTGTCTCACTCTTTAGTTTCACTAGTATTATTATTAGTTCTCCATTCTATCTCTCTATTTTTCTGTATGATCATCGTTCGTTGAATTTAGATAGAAAATTCTTTTTGTCAAATCGATTAATTCAAGGTTAACTATTTTGCAATATTAATATTCAAATGCATTTTAACTATTTGATTCATCCCTATCATTCCACAGTACCTTAATCTCCATTTATGATTCCAATATTCAATTTTTGTAGTTATAGCTCCAAAAATAATTTCAATATGAAATTTTAAGCAACGACCGTTTGCATACCTTCATCAATACCGCCATATAATCTTAATAGTACTTATAAACATTCAAAGTAGTACAAATTACAGTGTAACACAAGTACAACTTCTATCTTTTTAACTAACTATCACACTTAATAAAAACATCTACTCTCTCTTGATAACCAATACTCATTTATGCTACATACAGTCCCAATTTCTTATACAATACATTCCCAATTTCCCATACAATACAATCCCAATTTCTTATACAAATAGTGATCGATCAAGCTATTTTATTTCTTTTTACAGATTCCAGTAGACAACATCGATCTTAATGTAACATTTGATGGTAATCAGGTAGATGTTATCGACAGTGCAAGCGATCCAGCTGTACCACTTTCTCAAAATATTAATTTCCCTAAACTTGTTATACAAAGGATTGATGAAGGAGTTATAAAACCAAAAGTTGGCATGGTATTTGATTCCATTGAAGAAGTCAGACCGTTCTATGATGTGTATGTTGATGCCTATGGGTTTGAAGTATCAACTACACATTTTACAAAAAATCATACCAATAATTCTATAGTGAGGTTAACTCTTCCATGTCTTAAAGTTGGTATACCTCTTAAATTTACTAATACTACTATGTACCATCGTCGTCCAACTGCTAAGACCAACTGTGTTGCACATATTAGATTTTTCCATGACATATTTAGTGATCAAATGGTTATTACTTCTTTTCAAGAACAACACAATCATCCCCTTTTTGAACAGAGTGTTCTAAGATTGTCTCCTTCAAAGAGAATGATCCTCAAAGACATTTTGAGAAGGATTGATCTAAATGACATGGCTGGTACATTCATCAAAAAAAAATTTGATTTCAATATATACTAAACAGTACCAAATTTATTGTAACCATACTAATATTTACATGTATTAGTGCTGCAAAATCAATGTCTAGTTTTGCTATTGAGGTAGGAGGATACGCCAATTTAACTTTTACTGAGAGGGATGTCAGAAACCATGTTGCCATATCTAGATGTCTAAACATTGGTAAAGGTGGTGCAAAAGCCATTCAAGATCATTTTATTAATATGCAGACCAAAAATCCAAAAAAAATCTATGTTATGGACTTAAATGATGATGGTGTTATGCAAAATGTATTTTGGGCCCCTTCAAGATCAATACATGCTTACAAATACTTTAGTGATGTAATCACATTTGATACTACATATTTGACTAACCATTATGAAATGCCTTTTGCTCCATTTGTTGGTGTCAATCACCATTCTCAAAGCCTTCTTCTTGGATTTGGTCTTCTATGTGAAGAAATCACTAAAAATTATGTTTGGCTTTTCCAAACATGGCTTAAATGCATGGGTAAGTCACAAATTATATACAATTTAAGCATTGTTATATACTTTTATTAGTACTGATATACATATTATTAAGTATTGTTCTTATAAATTGTAGAATGCTAACATACCAATTACCTTTACAAGTGTCCCTCTAAAGGGAATAATAATAGACCAGGCATAACACATCATGAATGTAGTCAAAGTTGTTTTTCCAAATACCCGTCATCGTCTTTGTTTGTGACATATAATGAGAAAGATACCTAACAAGTTAGGCAAGGATTCATATACTTCTTTTATGGTCAGACGTTTTGTTTATGATAGTATTACAGTAGACGAGTTTGAAGCTAATTGGTACAAGGTTGTAAAAAACTATAATGTCAAGGAGGATGGATGGATGAATAGGATGTATCAACTTAGGGAAATGTGGGTTACTGCCAATGTTGGTAATTATTATTGGGCTGATATGACAACCACACATGACAGTGAATCAACAAATGCATTTTTTGATGGCTATATGAAGTCTCGTACATCACATTAGCAATTTGTTTACCAATTTGAGCTTGATTTGTGCTCTAAATATCAAAAAGAGAGACTTGTCGAGTATGAATCCATGCATAAAATAACACCTGCAAGGACATCCTACATGATTGAATTTCAGTTCAGAGATCTTTACACTATATGCTTGTTTAAGAAATTTCAAGACCAACTTTCTGATTTGATTTCATGTGACACTAAAGTCGTGCTTAATGACGGGGTCAATGCAAATTTTAATGTGATCGAGCATTGCAGCATAATTATTTCTCCAAATGAATCCAAAATTTTTGAAAGACATTTTACTGTCATGCGTGAATATTCTTCATAAAACACGAATTGCTCCTGTAGATGTTTTGAATCCATTGGTATCCTATATGATTTGTATCTTTATGTTTGAAAAAGTTTCCAATCAATACATATTTAATCATTGAAGGAAAGACATAACTCATTTTATGACGAATCAAATTCAGACTCACTGCAAAACTCGTACGGTGAAAACCCTAGATCTGACAATATTACAAAATTATTTCATCGATTTTCTGATTTCACAAAATCATTAAAGGATAATTTTGATCACATCAAACAAATTACAAGTGATGCTTATAAAAAGTTAAAACTACCAAATTCAAATCAAAATGTAAGTGTTAGCACATTTTATATGCTACATGCATGCATTATTATATTCTTACCAGTTTGCATGTTTTTTACAGGGAAAATAATTTTTAAAACCATCCTTACATGATCCATTTGTATGCAAAAGAATTGGATGTCCCTCATCAGTGTGTAAAAAACCATTTAAAGAGGAACAATCAATTAAGAAGTCAAAGTCAAAGAAGAAGAAGTTGAATACTCTTCCAAACATTGAAGAAGAACAAGTTGCAGATCAAGCTGACAACAGCATAGAAACAAATGGAGATGATATTGTAGATATTCCATGTCCAAATGCTACAACAGATCCAAAACACACTAGAAACTATCCTCATAATTCCACACAGTAGTACAACAATTCTACATATTCAAACGTCAAGCCCTCAAACAGAATGGTGGATTGATCTATGTTCAATGTCCAAAAGAAGCAATATTTGATTGTATTACTCTATTGTTTATCTATGTCAACCCTACTACGCTACATAAGCTAACAAAATATCGAACAATACCAATTAATAATGTAACACATATCATTATTCGTGATATAAATAACCTAAAAAAGAATTCAACAATACCAATTAAGGACCCATATGCAAGTAATTGTTCCTTCAACAATTTATTCATTGTCATAATTATTGTATACAAAAAAACACTATGTATAACATAATCTAATCATATGATACACAATATGGGTACCAATCCCGCCAATAATGCATACCAACAACTATGCTCTACATAACATAATAAAGAATATCACTGTACCAATCAACAACAGCGCGCTACATAACATATCAAATGTTTTGTGAGTACCAATTTGTCCAACAACCGTTCTATAGATGTATAACATAGTGCAATACGAACACAATGTATAACATAATCTAATCATATGATATATAATATCGATATCAATTCCTCCAAAAACACATACCATTAACTATTATGTAAATAACTTCACAAAAAAGTCAGACAATACCCAATCATTGACAATAAACTTTATGTAAATGTGTTAATCATTGTATACCTAATATAATTAAATACCATACAAATAGAAGTACCAAAGCATATACAATAATAGTACCAATTCATACATAGTGGTAGTACCAAAACATATTCTATGCCATGCATAACTACTCTAACAGGATAACAGTAACAAATAAACCCTAAACCAATTCCCCCAACAACACATACCAATAAATGTTCTATAAATATCATACAAATAGCATTACCAAAGCATATATAATAATAGTACCAATTCATACATACTGGTAGTACCAAAACATATTCTATGCTATGCATAACTGCTCTAATGGGATAGCAGTAACAAATAAGTCAAAAGTGCAGTAACAAAACCAAATGGAAAACATACATAACGAGAGAGTAGTAACAAAGAATATGACAGTACCACTCAACAACAGTGATCTATATAACATATCTAATGGTTTTTCAGTACCAACTGCTCCAACAACCTTTCTCTAGATGTATAATATAGTGCAGTACAAAAAGAATGAATAACATAATCTAATAAGAATATATATAATATCAGTACCAATTCCACCAACAACACATACCAATAATTGTGTTGTAACTAACCTAACAAAGAATCATATAGTACCAAAGAATTTACAATAAACTTTATAAATGCATTAATCATTGTATACCTAATACAATACCAAAACATATAAATAGAAATACCAAAGCACATACAATAATAGTACCAAATCATACATAGAGGTAGTACCAAAACATAGTATATACCAAATCTTACATCACAGGTTTTTATAAATAACTTACCATGTTCCTTAATAACACAACCATAATTTCCCATTTGTTTACCTTCCTTATAGGATTCAAAGTTTACCCTTCAAAATGTACATGAATCAACATTTTCTCGTCAAAATGTAACCTCTCCGAAATTTCTAAATACTAACACATAGATACTCCTTCTGCTTTAGTAGTCTCATTGCATAGGTTCCTCTCAGCAAGTGAACATTATCTCTCCTTGTGTCTTCAATCTCAAAGTTCAGCAATACTTCTTCTATCCATCTGATCACATAGAATCCACAGTCATTGCTTGTAGGATCTTGTTGTGGAGCTCTTCTATCATAAATTATCTTCCAACCTTGATCAGATATTCCAACTTTAATCTTCAGTGGATACTTTATTGCTTGGGCCTAATTACATCACACACAAAAACATATTCATAACAATGCTTAATGACAACTTATAAATGTATACTATATTTTCATTTAGCAAATAGTTGCATACCATCAGATGTACATCTCTATCATATGCATTGTATACACAACACCAGTATCGGCATTCCTTTCCTCCTCAAGACTGTTGTAGTGAACAAAACTTTTGCTTCCCAAAATTCCTACTAGTAGATGTCAGTGTGATGTTGTCATTATGGACATAATCATCATTTTTTATTCTAAGATTTTGCCCATATGTTTCAAAAAATAATTTGTCGATCCTGATTCATTATGTGTTCTAATAGTGTCTGGCAATGACAAATGGAAAATGAATCACTTTTTGTGAGTTCCTTTACTATCTCTTCTCTTTATTTCCATTATCGCCTCCATACCTAAACAAAAGCAAAAAGATACCATTTTTTTAACACCATTACTAATTTTTCTGAATAAAGTTATCAATTGTATTATTTCATTCCAAACCTTTTTCACCATCTACTTCAAATCACTTCTCATCAGTGTTGCACGTAGCTACGAGTATAGAACATCATTGTCATTGCTTCCTTCCATTGTTATCTGTAATATAGCAACAATTGTATAAATAGTCACAATATTGTAAATAATAATACAAGAAATCCACATTACCATTTCAAGCATTTTTATTTCTTCTTCTGACAGTGTCTGCACTGCACTATTATCAAAGTCTTTCATAACACTAATAACTAACACATCACCATCATCTCCCTTTGCTTTCCTCTTCAATTTCACTCTTCTAACCACTGTCATTTGACTTTTTCCCTTTTATTTCATTTTTGTAGCTTTGATGTCAACTTCCAGTCTATCAACATGATCACAAATTGCAGCATTCCAATCTTATGTCTCCACCTAAACAATAAAAAATAAACAATAAATAATAAATATTTTATCATAGTTATTATAGTTCTCAAAACAATAAACAATAAACATCTTATCATCATACCTTATTTGTCATTGTAAGCTTGTCAATCAGTAGATTTCCATACATCTTCTTAACTGGTGTTCTGTCAAAACCAGATGGTAACAAAATTTTGATTATATCATCAATTTGTTTATCTAGTTTTGTTCTTGAATACTCACAATCCTGCAACAATCATAATAGTGACAACACAATATATAAATTGTACCAAAATATATATTCTCCAATACTTATTTCAACATCAATATACCATTTTCTTTTCCATCCCCTGCCTTTGTTCATCTTCAATATCAATTGGTGTGTTTCCTCTATTAGGAGTTGTAAATGAACTGCTCTCAACAACCAATTTTTTTATTTCTTTTTCAGGACTTTGCATATGTGTTTCTTCATGACCATGATCTGCTGCAATATTAACACTCTCCTTGACCTTAAAAAAAACCTTTTGTCAAGTAGATGACATACTAATTAAAGTAGTAACAAACCAATTTAACATTTTGGATAAATAAATTTGACTTCCTTTTCTTTTCCATCTCCACTAATTGGAGTTGTAAACGGTTCACAATCTACAATCATTGTTAGATTCTCTTTTTCAGTACTAACAAACTAAATTGGTTCAGAGACAACAACCATACTAATCTCCTAATATTTAAATAATTAAAGTATCATATACTTATAATACTCACATCCAATACCAATATTTACACATAACAATACCAAACAATTTATTAAGAAAAACATTACTGTATCAATTTTACCTTGTTCCCCAATAGTTGGTTGAACTTCTTCAAGTGCTTCACGTACAAATGCAGAATGTGTTTCTTCTCTTCTATCATTTGAATCAGTTCCTTCGTTCTCATTGATTCTCTCCTGTACCTTTACAAAAAAAAAGTATCAGTTTTCAATATACTTACTGATGAAACTAAAAAAAATCAATATTAGTGTACTAACATCTGCAAACAATTTCAAGCTTAATTTTGAAGAAAATGTCCTTGTAGTCACACTTAGTTTTAAATTATTTGGTTCAAGCCTTTTTTGAGCATGAAATCCTACATAAAATAAAAAAACATATTTTCAATGGTTAAATTGTAATAAAAGAACTAATAGAAAAATAATGACAACACTAACATCCATATCTTCATTGTTATCTTCATCCTCTAATTCTTGAACCTTCCTTTTATTTTTCATCTATAATCATTTACATCAGACATGACTATTGACTTATTCATAATATTGTAATTATTAATGTGTACCAAAAAAACAACAATATTGTACCTACAAATTATCCCTCATCTCTGCATGGGTATTTCCTTTTGATTCTTCTTCTTCTTCCTGGTAGTCACTGTCTGCACTCTCAGAGTGCTCAGTACCTATATCCTCCATTATTGGATCAGTTATGCCATGCGCAGCCAACTCCTCCCTCAAGAATACATAATCATTTTAACTTTTATTCAACGCAATCTGCAACCCATCAACCTTTATCTTCAACTCATCATTTTCTCCTTTAACCTTCACACATCTTTATCATATTTCAATTTCTAATTTTTCAACTCTAATCCCAACAACATCTTGTCAGCTTCTAGATATGCTAGTTTCACCCTAGTTGAATCTAGCACATTAGTTTCATTAGAAACTACCAAGTTTTTTCACAAATCCCCAACTTTCCACTCATCATGGATATATACCCCATTAAGTTTAGCATTTGTTTTGTCATTTTTATACAAATAATTGTTGAACTTATGGTCATACTTCCATTTGTTTATGTGTGGCATTCCGTTTGGATAATCTTCTAACAACATCTTCTGAGCTTCCCTAAACCAAACCTTGTTGATAAAAATAATTTTTAAGATTAGTATATCCAAATGATGCAAATTAGTAATACCACAAAATCAAAGTAACAATACTAACACTTACCATCAACAGTGCACTACAACCCTTCAAGTAATCCTTTTTATTTATAGACATCTCCATCATTCTCAAATGTAGGTAGTTGTGAATTGATTTCGCCTAATTAAATTCATCTATTTTTAGTAGATCATCAACTTAATCGAATAATACTTTTTGAATTCCAAAGTTACCATACAGAAATAAAAAACTACTAAGAAGCACTAAAATCCAAATCTTGAGGAAGTCTTCTTCGCTCTTGGTGTCTTCTTTTTCTACTAGTTCCTTTAGAATGTCAATAGCATCATTCACTTTTGGATCTCCTTTCAAATACTATCACCTGATATTAATGCATTTACTGGCTTATTTCCCAAAATGTAAGAAGTTGTCAACACCTAAACAAACACAACACATATAAATTTTATAAATATCAATACATAAACTATCACAATATATATATATATATATATATATATATAATTGCAAATGTTATACCTGTTGCAGGTAAGCCAAGTATTGTGCTCACCTGTTGAGGTTTAAATCCAACCAACATGCATCCAATCTTGAGAGACATCTTATTTCCATCATATGTGTAAACATGATCTTCTATCAGATTCGTGTCCAGAGAAGTAGGACATCTCATGTCAATGAACACACCAAAAATAGTTTCCTTGAACATTGTCACGTGCTCACCTTTAGCAATCCTACAAATTTAAACTTGCTTATGCCACATCTAGTCCCAAAATGGTCAGTAGTTATCTGCTCATCAGTTGTCATTTCAAGATCTTTTCACAGTACCTATAGTTACAAAGAACAAAACAAAAAAGTATTCAAAACCATACCCAAAAATAGGCAAAGCCATACTCAAAGTATCTGTTTGTTTTACAGTATTGAAGTATTTACCAATTTCATTCAAATATCAAATACAAAACTCAAAACATTTATCAGTCTTACAAAATAGTATATACTATTACAAGAGGTCAGAGGCGTTAACCCCCAATTAAGGGAGACCACGAGGTTGTAGCCGTTATCCCAATTTCCCAGATCAAAGGTTCGACAAATAATCAATAATATTTATAAAATTCTACCAAACTATACTAAATGCTGGAAAAAAATAAAACTTTGCATTCCTTTTTAAAAACTTTGGATATCTAACTTCTATCCACAACTTCAATCTATTTTAACTAATCCTCCTTTCACTTTAATTCTTATTTTCATAATATGCCACTTTACTATTTGTCCTTTTCAAACTCGTACCTAAAATGCTGACAAACAAAACATCAGTCAGCATAAATGAATATGCTAGTATGTGGGGACAACCAAAATTTCACATATATGGCTAACAATCTAAATATCACAATCAATTTAATTAACAAGCCAATTTACTCTTTCAATGTGACATTGTCCACCGCTTTTGCCCAAAACCTAGAATACCCTCCTTAGGGTTTCTCTTTTGCCATTGACTTAAGGCCACCTTCTCCATCCTGAGCTTGGTGGCTGGGGTCACCTCTCATGGTGCCCATTAGTCATGCAATAAAGACCATCTTCTCTATCCTGAGCTTGGTGTCTGGGGTCACCACTCATGGTGCCCATGGGTCTTCCCTCTTAGGCTTGATCTGTTTGCATCATCCATCAGGGTGTCATGTAGGTGTAAGAATACACACTTATATCATAATTGTGATAATCATAGTGACTTTATGATTTGCAAGTATGAACATCTAAACTCATAGGTTGCATCCAATGCGATTAATCATCCAGAAAACCTTCAGAAAACTAATGCGATTAACCATAATTGTCCACCACTATTACATAACTGACCTTTAATGTCAGTTATTTAAGGCCTTTAGTTTCAATTTTAATGTGACACCTATGTGGGTTCCACTAAAAGGCCAATCATTAGGCGTCGGTTCTCAAACTGACACCACAACCCTTCACGTGCCACCGAAAACGCACCAGGAGGGGGGTATAGGTGTTGGTTATTAGCTTTGAAACCGACGCCATAAACCTTCGTGCCATAGAAAGGGCACCATCTGGGGCACTATCATCATCAGTTTATTAGTAATAACCGATGCCATCTCACCTGCTGCCACGGTCATGCTGGCCAGTACGACCGTATTGTCTGGCCCGGTGCCACGGCCGTGCTGGCAAGCACAGCCATGGTGTCTGGTCTGCTGCCACTACCGTGCTGGCCAGCACGACCGTGGTGTCTGGCATGCTGCCACGACCGTGTTGGCCAGTACGGTCATGGTGTTCGGCCTCATTAGGGAAATTGACGTCGGTTATTGATAACCGATGCCACATCACATGCATTAGGCGCTGGTTATAATTATTTATCCGATGTTGTAATCATTTGTCGTCTGTTTTAAACAAATACCTGACTCCTATTGCAATTTTTTTTCTATCAGTCTACAGACTTGCTATGGCTGGTCGCAGGATGAGAAACCTGCAGTTCAGTTATGAACTGTAGGTTTTATGACATCCATTGATATCAGCCAACAACATTCCACAAACCTACAAAATTAACAACATTAATTTTCACATATTTAGCAACCTGTAGTTCTATTTGATTTTCACACATGTAGAAATATTCATGTAGCAATCTGCAGTTCCATTCATTTTCACATTCACACATGTAGAAAACATTCATATAGTAACCAGCGGTTTCATTCATTTTCACATTCACACATGTATAAACATTCAGACACATGTAGAAACATTCATACATGTAGAAACATTCACACATATTATAATTTAGAAATTCATTTACAAAATATCATTCTTTAGTCATTATTCACTATCAACATCCCAATTATATGTTAAAACCCCCACTACTTGTATGGTCGTTGCCCATTCTTCTCTTACATCATTTAATTCTTTTGTCGTATAGGGAGCATGTACATCTAGTAAGGCCTTTCCTATAGTTTGGTCAGTTTTAAACACCTACAAAGAGAATGATGAATATATATAATTAATAATATATAAATAAGATTGATATATTTCATATTATCTTATGAGACTATATATAATACCTCAGGAATGGTATCGATGTCCACTGTGGCATATTTGATAATCATGTGCATAAATCGCATCACATAGTATGCACATGCCCATCTGTTGTCTTGTGTAGCACACTATAAATTGAAACATACAAAATATTAAAAAATACAACTAATTAAGCATTGTTCACATAAATAATATATACATTGCAGTCGGGAACTTACTTCCACGTTCTTCCAAATTATTGGCTGGTTCTTTTTCCTGGGGACCTTTCCTCTAGGCTTTTTGAACTCATCTAAACCCCTACATGTTAATGTAACATAGTACATTGCATAATTAAATAGTAATGTAATAACATATGTTAACGAATATGAAAATGAAATATTTCTCACCAGAATAATGCCATTTTCATTTGTGTCCATATTTTGAATTCAATTTAGTCCCCTTAGGATCTAGATAATAGATAGTGAACGTCTCGGGGACAATAACTAGTAACTCTCAATGCATACCACTAGAGGTAAAAAAGTTAAAAATTAATAACTTAAAATCCACAATAAAAATGTAATTTTCTTAAGTCCAAACTATAAGCAAAGTAAACTTACTCCACATTGAATGGAGTTATTATCAACGTCTTCTTATTTTGAGCAAAATTTGTAAAAGCATCACAACAGTATTGTTGAACTGATGGAGGGTCTTTAGCTACTAGACTAATCAAAGATGGAATAAAAAATCCTACATGTTTGAATGAAAAATCTGCACATATCTTGTTTAAGTAGCTGCGAAACATGAATTACGTATGCATTAATAAATAAGAAACCAGATCACCAGATCCTACACAAGGTATATGGATGTATAAAGAAGATCTCACCTTATTCATAGCTCTATCACAGATGTATTCATCCAATCATATCGAAACAACTCCAAAATATCTTGTAAAAATAGTTTGCTTTTGTATGATTGACCTACAACATCCACATCTATAGAAATAATTATAGGGCAATGTATATCATGTTTGCCTAACCATATTGCCATTACCCTACAATTAGGACCTAACGGGACAGGTAGGCCCTGTGGAACCCAACTTGGTAATGTAGGAGGTGGAGGTGGAGGCCTAGATGCTCTGGGTGTCTTCTTTTTATACTGTATATATATATAATTTCATATCAATTGACATCATATACACACACTAACAATTTAATGTAATGGAAATTTACCATACAGTTTCAATATAGAGGACATCCTCTTTTGGCCACAATATCGCTCGGCTTCTTCCTCACCAAGCGTTTTATAATCTGGGTGGGCATATGGCAATGGAAGATCCATCTAATTGGGGAATATACGTAGTGGGCTCACACGAACCCTACCAGCTGGTAATGGAGACCCATGAAACATTTCCCCTAGTAGGGATGGGTAAGCTGACGCCTCTACAATGACAAATTCTTTACTTTTTAGACGACATGACTTCAACCCCTACAAATTTTTGTGTAAATAATGTTATATACATGTATACATATCATCTTGAAAATATATCATCTTGAAAAGACTAGTTACTATGTCATAAAAATACTTACAGCGGATGTGCTAGGTGGTGGGTCTACAGGAATACTCCCAACCTCTATAGTAGGATTAGAGCAGGATGCCATAGGTACCGTCTGTTGAGTGGCAGTCAGAGATACCTGCCACTTGCTCATTGCTCCTTCGAGTTTCCTATCAACTATCTTATCTACCTATACATGGATAAAAGAAACGTTAGCTTCTGATTATTGAATTCTCTTTTACAGTAACATTATAAAGAAAGAATAGGTTACCTCTTCTTGTGAAAGTCCCTCTTTTGGGACATGTTTGCGCTGGGATGGCCCAAAGAACGCTTTGATAACCACACCAGTGCTTACAGCCCTAACACATCCAGGATTCTCTGGGTTACCTAGAGCAACTATCAATTCATCCCTTGTACCCTCAGGGATGAACTTGCCTTGTTTCCTCATCTCGTGTAGCTCCCACTAATCACTAAAACAAAATTTTGTAATTAAGTAAACACCACAAATAATCAATATTTGAACGATTTCTTTAAGAATTGTATATTATCATTTTTGCAGCCGCCTCAGCAGTTGTGGGCTTCCTTATTTCTCCCTTCTTATTTTGCCTCCCAACTATCCAGACATCATGGTGAGGCAGAGGTGTGGTACCTATAGTAGAGGACTCCTGAGTAGCAGCAGACTGAGTAGTAGACTCAGCATGTAGTCTTTGGCGAATGCCTACATACCCATTTGGACCCATTGTGTGGTCATGCACATTCAGTGCACGCCTTGCTCTTTGCACCTCACTGAGGGCCTAGTTAGTATGCACATTAATGATTTGGTTAGTAACACTAAATGTTAATCTTAGGTGAATACAACCTATATTAATTAAATTGGGAGTGACGCCTAATACCTTGAATTCATCAGTTTTTCTTGAAGCAACAAACACGTCCCATTCTTCTTTGTCCAGGAAGTTCCACTGTTCAGTGACTGTCTTCTTCCTCTTATCACCTTCTTTTATATATTCTCGGGTGAGATTTGTCCTATAGTTCCTTAAGACTCTCCCACAACGTTGCATCATGCATTTACGATACAACTTTTTATCCAATTCAAATATACTCTGCAAAATAGAATTGCTATTAACTAGTATCCAAAAAATTAGTAATCTACAAAATAGAATTGCAAATTAATAATAACTCATGCATAAATCCTTCCATATTACGTCTTTCTTCCCCTTAGGAACTTTATACCAAGAATCTATCTTACAACCGTAATGGCTACGAGTAACATACCCAAGATATGAAACAAACGAATTGCGATTCACTCCAATTGCATTTCCTGCATTATCAAAATCCACAACAAGTTTGGGTCCATTGCCCCTTTACGCTATTAACTTCTTCATCATAGTGATGCCCCTTCTCTTGTCAACTTTTTGGTGCTGCTCATCAAGTGCCTCAGGTGCTTCAGAGGGTACATGTGAATCATCAATAGTGAAAAACAACATATCATGAAAACGAAATGTCTCTCTTTGTGAAGCATCATAGGTCATCTCACCTTCACCCCAGAATTTCTTCAAGTCATCAATCCTAGGTTCAAGATAAACATTGATATCATTTCTAGGTTGTTTAGGGCCCGATATCAACAACGAAAACATTACATACTTATTTTTCATACACACCCAGGGAGGAAGATTGTATATAACAAGCATGATTGGCCAAGTGCTATGTTGGCTGCTCAATGTCCCGTACGGATTCATCCCATATGTACAAATCCCAAGTCTTAGATGCCTGACTTCTTCACCAAATTCAGGGTACAATAGACCAATCTTCTTCCACTGTGGGGAATCAGACGCATGTCGTAGGATCCCATCATTATTTTTCTTAACATTTGCATGCCACCTCAAATTCTTCACATCTATTAGATTGGCAAACAAGCATTGAAACCGTGATATTATAGGTAGATACCACATCACCTTGGCAGGAGAACCAGTTTTGGACTCCCCCAAAATCGTCAATTTATACCGTGACGCACCACATTTTGGACTATCTTTCAAATCCACATAGTCCTTTTGAAATAATACACAATCATTCGGGCATGCGTGTATCTTCTTGGCATCCATTCCCATTGGGCACAACAATTTCTTTACCTGGTATGTTGAGATTGGCAGCTCATTTCCTTCAGGAAGCATTTCTTTCAACAAAGACAACAATGACGTGAAGCTTTTGTCGCTCCATCTATTGTTAACTTTCAGCTTATACAATCTCAACACAGTGCTAAGCTTCGTAAACTTAGTACAACCTATATATAACGATATCTCAGCATCATGCACAATGTTTCTAAAAATGGGAGGTGGATCGGTGTGCTCTACCCCACAACTAACCATCATCGCATCAATGATGTCTACTGGAACTGGTTCATTCACATCTACATCATCAAAGGCAATTTCTTCTTCCACACAAGCACTGCTATCAGCATCCACTGGTTTCGGGTTTGAAATCTCTCCATGCCAGTGCCATTTTGTATAGCCTTGTGTAATACCATTGCACATGACATGACTTTTGATTTCGTCACCAATACTGACTTTCAAATTTTTACCGCAATGCCTACATGGACAGTAGAACCTATCTCCAGGTTGTTTCCTATGTTCCTCGGTAAATCTAATAAATTGGTCAAGACCAGAAATAAACTCTGGGGTGCAGCGATTGCGAATGGACATCCATGATTTATCTATTCTATGATCAAAGAGAAAACAAGTATATATTACAACAAGATTAGGGTCTAGGATTAGAGTTTTTACATGGTTAAAACTTTAGGCCAACAAATACATGTGTTGTCATTTTTATATATAATAAATGTGTACCACCTATCCCATTCTTAAACACCTAATCTCACTAGTAAGTGTATAATGTGTATTGGGTTTTCAAGAAAATTTCGGCAGCATTTCCCCGCTGTTCTCTAAGTACATATGTACTTAGAGAACAAGCGGGGAAATGTTGTCGAAATTTTCTTGAAAACCAAATACACATTATACACTTATATCCTAAGTGAGATTAGGTGTTCAAGAACAATCCCAAACCGGGGACTATCCAAGATTTACCCCTAATGAGTAAATCTTGGACGGGTTTCTAGGCCAACAAACACAATGATAGATATGTACATGTTAGGGTTTCATCAATGTTAGGGTTTAATCAAATCAAATTAGGATGCTAGAATGGACAAGTTTAAATCTTATTTCAACATGCATCAAAATTTACTGAATTAGGTCAAGCATTATGATTAGAAGCACAAATATATGCAAGCAAAATATTTTTTCATATCCAAGGATGATTTATAATAGAAACATCTAAATAAGTAAACTCAAAGCATTAGATAAATAAATATAATCAGTAGATAAACAAATACAAAGCAATAGATAAAAAAGTACATGAACAAAATACCTTCTTTTCTTCCTTCTCCCTCCTTACCAACAACAAGCACGGCCAACACAGCCACGACCGTGCTTTCTGTTGGTAAGGAGGGAGAAGGAAGAAAAGTGGGGCATGAATGAAGAAGAAGAGGGCTACCTAGCAGCGTGGAGAATAGCGTGGAGAAGAGCGGCGGCGGCGGTGTGAGAGCAATGGTGGTGAGCAGAGAAGGAGGCGGCGAGCAGAGCAGGCGACAGTAGTGGAGGTTGATTGCAGCGAGCAGAGTAGGCAGCAGCGGTGGAGGTGTTGCGGCGAGTATAATGGCAATAGGAGAAGGAGGATGCGGAGGCGGCGAGCAAAGACGCACCAGCAACAGCGACGACGAGCAGTAGGTTGAATGCGGGCGGGCAGGGGCGGCGTCGGGTGATTTTAGGCGAGCAGTAGGAGAGGAGAATTCTCGTGTTGAAATAGAAGAAAGGGGAAGACTCAGGTGATCACAGGTCTATTAAGTTTGTAAAAGGTGTCGATTATCTACAAAACTGACACGTAAACATCTTAAGCGTTGGTTGATAGTAAAAAACCGACATCAAATTGGATAATCTCTGCCCTAAATTATTTGGCGGGAACCATTATCAGTGTCGGTTATCAAAGTATAACCAACGCTGAAATTGGAACTTTTTGTGCAAATTTTTATCTTATATAGGCGTCGGTTATTATTTAAAAAAATGACGTTGTATGTGACACTTTGGGGCCAATTTTTTTTTGCTCGAAAATTAGATTTTGCGTACGATTTTAGGCGTCGGTTTCTTTTCTCCAGTCGACGCTGAATACAAAGCGATACTTGTGTCTGGCTGGTCTTCGAATATAGATGTCAGTGTTCCTTAATAACCGACATTGAATGTTATAGGTGTCGATTTAAAAAAAAAACAACGCCTAGAAAAGCTACATTGAATGTTGTTTCTGTAGTAGTGCACATACCTGTCAAGCTGATTTGAGTACAGAAATAATCCAATCAATGTAAGAAATCCAATATGCAAGCAAGCAAACAAAGATATCCTAAAATATGCATATAATTTCCTATCATAAATCATGTCATCAAAATCTATTAAATCTAGCTTGCTTCCTATGGTTTCTAGTCCACTTTTAGGGTTTCCATTACAATTAGGGTTTTTCTTGTACTTTCATCATTACAAACCCTAGTTTCGCAAAATTGCTCTTAAACCCTAATGATTCTAACCTATTTCGTTCAACATGATTAGGATCATCTTCCAACAACATATTATCACATATATCAAATTAAAAGTGATCTTTTTCTCTTTTACCCTAAATTAGGGTTTCTAAGTGCTTAATCATTCTTATTTGATGTAAAACCCTATATCATGCAAGAAACATCTAGATTAGGTGTAAGTTCGTCATTAACTATTCAACATGTTGCAAATACTCAATTTCAATAATTAAGTAACATGAACTCAACCAATATGCTCAATTAAGGTTTCAAGGTCCGTTAAAGCATATTCGTGTATATAGAACCTTAAATTAATCAAACTACACATGAATATCATCCTTTTGGATTTAATGTGTCCTTTCATAATTAACAGGTTAATATCAACTTTAAGCATGCATATAACCCTTCCTAATTCATCAATCATCATAGATTAGGGTTTCTTAAGCATTAATGCTTTAATGTTGGTAACTTCAACTACTTTTCGAATTGCAAGAGGAACTATGATCTAAATCTATTTTTAATGTATTCCTCACATTTTTATGAGAAAAATTCATATATTATATGTATCCATCTGAGCTACCATTAATTAGATACAATTTTTGTAAGAATTACTTACTTGGACCAATGGCAGGCTGCCACGTCAGCCTTTCCATGCAACATAACTTGGCCAATTGAAAACATAACCAATTTACATATTTTCCCTTATGCAAGTTACCGGTCCTTCAACACTCGGAGGGACATAACCGTCAAATGACGCCCGTCATCCCCTTCCTTGCGGGCCCTAGTGTTGCTGCCGGTGCAGCCAATCGTGGGGGTCATCTCCCACCTCCCCAGGGCCTGAAGCTCACCAGAATCCATCACCCCACTTCCACCACATCCCCACACATCAAAGGATGCCCTCCACTCATGGCCAGCACGGCTGGTTCAGGCTGGGTGGGTCTACAACCCGTGGTCGGCTTTGCAGTCGTGTTGTGGCCGTCATGCATGAGCTGGAGCATAAGGATGATGACCGAGCTCCTCTCTAGCAATGTGGGGCATTGTGCTTCAAATGTGATGACCTTCTGGCTCCTTGCTGCCCCAAGGAAAGCACTATCCACATGGCTAGGGTTTTAATGAAGAAGAAGGAGAAGAGAGAGAGATGCATGGAACTCTGTTGGGCTCGATCCAAGAGTTATACTTTTATATAGGGGAGGGTAGAAAAGCCCTAGGATGCCCATCTATGAGATCCAAGTCCCTTTCCCAAAAGGAAACCAAGTTCCTTCATTAAGAAGAAATCTTCCCTCTCTTAAATATCTTCTTATTAAACCATATGCCTTAGATATTGGAAATTCTAAAATCATCTCTGTTATCATCTTTATTCTTGACTTTTAATTCATTGGCCACAAAATTGTACTATCTTATAGTAGAAAGTACCTCTTTTTGATAATACTAAAAATTCATTAATTATGTATCACATTATCCTCTTATTTTGTTTTATTTGCATTTTATCTTTCTTCTTATTCATTGGGAATCCTTGGATCCCAAGAAATCCAAAGATTTCGAAATTCCTTTTTAAGGATACTTATTATCCTTCTAGATGCATCCACATCCATTATTTCTCATTATCTTACTTATTTCTTTTTTAAGATATCTCTTTTCATGGATTTCTCTTTATCCTTTATTTCCTTTTTCCTCTTTTCCTATTTTTTCCATTAGAAATCATATGTAAACGAAATTCATTCAATTGTGGCCATAAATGCCACTTTCTAGAGATTTTTATGTATTTCTCATAAATATATTTCTTAATATCCATTATCTTTTATCTTTTTCTATTATTTGGACCTTTCTTCTTTTCTTCTCTTTTATATCCATTATTGGTTTAATATAATAATAGGAACCATGAAATTCCTATGAAAAGGGAGATTTGCAAAGAAGTCCCTTCTTTGAAGAAAAGCATACCACCTTTTCAATTAAGTCCAAATTCATGAAATCATTACATTTCAATTATGAAAATACATGCAAGGTTGTAACATCCTTCCCCTCTTATAGGAATTTTGCCCTCAAAATTCCATCAAACATACAACCAAGAAGAATAAGACTTCCTCATGTCCATCATGGCTCTCATGTGGCTTTACCCTCTCCATGGTGCTTCCCAAGAACATTCATCATCTCGTACTTTTACATCTGAGATCTCACTCACCTTGGTATCTCATACCCTCATATGTGATTGAGGACATTTTCAACTTCTCTTAAAGATAAATAGGTACATGGCTCAGCACATGGCTTGGGTACCTCACATAGTGCTCTAGATCGAACTCGTCGAACACATCATACATCACGTTATCCTGAGGGGTAAGGCTATACGCAAACATCTCCACTAATCCATCTCAAATGGACCCATGTATCGGGGACTCAACTTTCTCAACTATAGCTTAGAGGGGTTGAATTTTCATATCACATATTCTCCCACAGTGAACTACATGTCAATCTTCTTTGCATCAGCTCACGACTCATGTCACCCCTGGGCTCTCTTTCAGCCATCGCACGATCAAAGTGACTTCATCTGCACACACTGTGGTCTTTTTTTGATCTTCGTGAGGTCCCTTCATCAACATCATCCCCACACATCAAAGGATGCCCTCCACTCGTGGCCAGCACGGCTGGTCCAGGCTGGGCGGGTCTGCAACCTGTGGCCGACATTACTACCGTGCTGTGACTGTCGTGCATGAGCTGGAGCATAAGGATGATGGCCGATCTCCTCTCTAGAAATGTGGGGCATTGTGCTTCAAATGTGACAACCTCCTGGCTCCTTGCTACCACAGGGAAAGCACTATCCACATGACTAGGGTTTGAATGAAGAAGAAGGAGAAGAGAGAAAGAGAGATGCATGGAACTCTCTTGGGCTCGAGCCAAGAGTTCTACCTTTATATAGGGGAGGGTAGCAAAGACCTCGGATGCCCATATACGAGATCCAAGTCCCTTTCCCAAAAGGAAACCAAGTTCCTTCATTAAGAAGAAATCTTCTCTCTCTTAAATATCTTCTTATTAAACCATATACTTAGATATTGGAAATTTGAAAATCATCTCTCTTATCATCTTTATTATTGACTTTTAATCCATTGGCCACCAAACTGTACTTTCTTATAGTAGAAAGTACCTCTTTTTGATAATACCAACAATTCATTAATTATGTATCACATTATCCTCTTATTTTTTTTATTTGCATTTTCTCTTTCTTCTTATTCATTGGGACTCTTTGGATCCCAAGAAATCCTAAGATTTCGAAATTCCTTTTCAAGGATACTTATTATCCTTATAGATGCATCTACATCCATTATTTCTCATTATCTTACTTATTTATTTATTAAGATATCTCTTTTCATGGATTTCTCTTTATCCTTTATTTCCTTTTTCCTCTTTTCCTATTTTTTCCATTAGAAATCATATGTAAACGAAATTCATTCAATTGTGGCCATAAATGCCACTTTCTAGAGATTTCTATGTATTTCTCATAAATATATTGCTTAATATCCATTATCTTTTATCATTTTTCTATTATTTACATTTTTCTTCTTTTCTTCTCTTTTATATCCATTATTGGATTAATATAATAATAGGAACCACGAAATTCCTATCAAAAGGGAGATTTGCAAAGAAGTCCCTTCTTTGAAGCAAAGAATACCACCTTTTCAATTAAGTCCAAATTCATAAAATCATTACATTTCAATTATGAAAATACATGCAAAATCGAGGTTGTAACATCCTTCCCCTCTTATAGGAATTTTGCCCTCAAAATTCCATCAAACATACAACCAAGCAGGATAAGACTTCCTCATGTCCATCATGGCTCCCATGTGGCTTTGCCTTCTCCATGGTGCTTCCCAAGAACCTTCATCATCTCATACTCTTACATCTGAGCTCTCTCTCACCTTGGTATCTTGTACCCTCATAGGTGACTCAGGACATTTTAGCCGCTCTAAAAGCTAAATAGGTTCATGGCTCAACACATGGCTTGGGTACCTCACATAGTGCTCTAGATCGGACTCGTGGAACACACCATACATCATGTTATCCTGAGGGGTAAGGTTGTACACAAGCATCTCCACGAATCCATCTCAAATGGACCCATGTATTGGGGACTCATCTTTCTCAGCTAATAGCTTAGAGGGGTTGAATTTTCATATCACATATTCTCCCATAGTGAACTACATGTTAGTCTTCTTTGCATCATCTCATGACTCATGTCACCCCTGGGCTCTCTTCCAGCCATCACACGATCAAAGCGACTTCATTTGCACACACTGTGGTCTTTTTCTGACCTTTGCGAGGTCCCTTCACCAACATCATCTTAATGAAGCGGTGACTGACACAGCCTCCCTTACAAAGCTTCTTACATCGCGATATTGGCTATGGTGGCTAACATCACAATTTTGATAAGACAAGAACTGTCTCCATGTATCACCCTGAATGAGCACACACGCTCCCATCAGACCGTCTAGTCTGGATCATACTAACCATCGGTTAGGGGTGATAAGTTGTACTAGCATTGAGTTCATCATGTACTTACTTCCACCGCATGGAAGTGAATCTTTAGGTCATACTCATGAACCTTTGAACTCGCATCATGGTGTAGTTGAACCATCTCTCTTACATGTAGTTCAACCAGATATGTCCCTTGACAATACTCTCTCTTTCTCTTAGATCATGTCCTCTAGGTAAGGTGATCTACCATAACCCATATTGCATCTTGACCTTCCTCGGTCCATGGGAGACTTACCATAACATCCTCTGCGATGAACTCCCATTCCCTCTCAGAGACTCTTTATCCTCTATATCAACTCACTAGGTTACTGGTGTTCACCCTTCACCTCCTGTCATGCATGGTGACAAGCCACATGCAACTCCGTATACTTCTTAGGCGTCCAAATTACTACTACCACTTATTATCTTAGTAGTGTCATGGTGTATGGTGAACTTAAAATCATGATCTCTTGTATGTCATGATTCCTCAAAAAACCTAAAACACTCTAGTCATGGGTTTCATCACCTTCTTTTCCAGAGAAGTGCATTTGAGGTTCTACAACCATTCTTATATTACAACAAGCCCTATGGTAATCAAGCAACCACTAACTTGATCATTGGATCTCATTTCATCTAAATGATAGCCCAACATATCCCCTTGTCCAAACTTAGGGCTAACCTAACAATCTCTCCTAACCTCTAGGTAAACTAGGCAGCTACATCTCAACTAGAGCATCCATTACCACCTCACATCCTTATGTGTTAGGTAATGTTGAAGACGCACACCTCCAGACTTTAGGTATATCTTCATTAAGAAAACTCAGAGCTCATCTTCTTGGTTATCAAATTCAAACTTATATAACTCATACTAAGAACGTCCTTATAAGATGACTACATTAGTTATCTTGATGTTTATAAACCATCCACATATCGTACACTCCACAAGGGTACGTTATTATCATAGAAACATTTCCACTCTCATCATCTTTATCCTTGGTGTATGGCATGCATACTCTCTTATCTCTCACTCCCATAACAAGAGGAAATAAGCATTTGGCTGCAGTCCAAATATAGAGTTCTTCTCGTTCTAAGAGTAGAGATGGTACATCCCACATTTCCAGTACACCTATCTAATTTGAAACGTGCATCACATGTCTCTACATCATGAACATCTCGATATCAAGGTTACTTCCATGGAAAACTGGTCTCGAACCCACTTGGGTCATCATACCATCCTTGGTCATCTCCTCTAGGTCTATAGGGTGTCGACACTTTTGGGGTCATCCGTCTTCCCTTATGCATCCAGAGAGTGCCCTCCTCATCTGCCCTTTGGGTCCCATGAGTTCATGAAGGTGATCAATCTTCTAACCCATGGCCCTCAGACAATGATAGTTGTTACCTCCCGACCTGATGGTCATGTGCAACTAGGGAATTAGGCAACTCCTACTCCCATCGGCCTTATTCCTACCTGACCCTAGGATATACTTAGGATTCTAACATTGCAAATATCCAACTTGAAACCTTACCCAAGTCTCCATCATCTCTCTTGGCATTCATGGTCTGACTTACATCCTTTCATAGGGATCAGGGTGACCTACCTACCTCAGTTAGGCCCCATACTGGTTACCTCCATGGTAACACATCCACATGCACTTAGTGATGGTTATCTATGGGTCTATAGGTTCCTTCTCATACTATGTACTCTTCAATTAGCTTCTCAAGACTCTATGAGACCTCTTTAGGTTACCTCAAACCTAACAAAAGTTGTACATACCCTACAAAAGGGTTCCTCTCCCAGGATGGGAGGAAACTACATCTTGATAGAAACAAAGGTCACAAACGTCTCTACGTCTAAGGTTTATATCCACATGAGCATGCTTATCCCTAGAAAGCTACTAAGGCACATATCTAACAAATAGAACACCTTCTAAACCATAGTAGGTCTCCATGGTAGGTCATACTTGTTATCAATCCTCAATATTGGACCATCATCATACATGCCCATGTCACCAACCTATATGTAGGAGGTTCATCAAACATAGACCTTAGTCTCAGGGATCTCCTTTTTCCTCTAAACATGAGGAGTTCCATGCTCAAATCTATAAAAACTCATATCCCGTCATGAGCATCAGGTGCACCAGGTACTACTACTTTCCCTCTTAGGTCTAGGAACCCTAGGTTCATTTTCCTGCAAGAGCTGGCTAAGTGCAAGCTCAACCTTCTAACAACAAACCAAGCATGTACAAGATGCATCATGCACGTCCTATAATCCTTCCACTTGAACAACACCTCAGAGTCGAGTCTTCCTCAAGGACAACCAACTAGGTATAAGACTGTACAACTTGTTACTAAACCTCTTCAGAGTCTAAGGAACTCTTCTTCCTATCCCTAGAAGATAAACACCTATACTATAGGCACATAGGTACCAGCAACCTCATCCTTTCTCTAGGTTTAGTTCCTCTAAAGGCAACCAAGATACCATAAGCCTCCAGAGATCATGTACGAGGCAAGCACAACCATTCACTTAGGTCGCATCATCCTCAACTTCTCAGGGTTCCTCCTAAGCTGGAGTCTAAACTTTCAACCTTCTAGCTTGGCCCCTGCTCTCTAGAGCTTAACCCTACAACAACCTTACTACTAGAGGTCCTCTTTTATCTAAGGTGGATCAAAATCACAAGCTCAAGATTATCTATGTCTCTTTATGCTTAGATCATAATCTATCCAACATGCCCTTCTAGCATGGGTTTCGACCTACTTCCAGCACTTACTAACGTACTCTAGGTGCATACTATGCCATGCTCATATCAGCCCATAGGGTTTTTATAAGGTCATCACTAACCTCATCAAGGAAGGAGTTAAACTTCACCCTAACATGCACGACCCTTTCTATGGTTGGGTCGCCAAAGGTACCAGGTCAGCCAACCTCACATGGTTCACACTATCATAGGGATTCAAAACCAACATCATGTCAATCCACATACAAGGTTGACTGTGACTTCCATCTCATCATGCCATATCTCTCTCTAACCACCACTTAGGGTTAGGGTTAGCACCATCCTCAGAGGATATGCCAGGTCTCTACCTTTAATGGAGGTCTCTTCCTCCAAGACCAACTCTACTTCATCCTCCTAACAAGAAGGTCTAACCTCAGATCTCTCCTGAGGACATGACAACACATGTCATATGACCTAAGCATGCAACTATTCTTTAGTTTACGCTTAAACTATTAAGCTTATGTCCATGACACCTTGGTTACATGTTTTTCATTAATTTGGTGGAGGATTCCTTAACCTTATCATACATACCCTATCCTCAAGAGTGTGAGGAAGAGATAGAAAATCCTAAACCTCAAAATCTAAACAAAATTAGGGTTGAGAAGGGACAAAAATAGATGATAGAGTCCTAAAGGTATCTTATTTCGAGTCAGATCGTAAGACATTGGCCAGGAAGTCACACATATCCGGGAGTCCTCATATTCTGACTAGCGGTGTGGAGGAAAATATTGGCAGCCCCCAGACGTGATCCTATTCTAGACACCTCTGTCTTTCGGAAAATCCTCTAATAACTCCCTTAGTTCTATGTAGTTTGTAAAATTTAATAATTACTAAAGATTAAATGAGGAACCAATTCTTTGATACCAAATGTAATGACTCCACCTCCTGGTAACCCCCAATTAAGGGAGACCAAGAGGTCAGAGCCGTTATCCCAATTTTCCAGATCAAAGGTTCAACAAATAATCAATAATAATTATAAAGTTCTACCAAACTATACTAAAAGCTAAAAAAATATAAAACTTTGCATACCTTTTTAACAACTTTGGATATCTAACTTCTATCCACAACTTCAATCTATTCTAACTAATCCTTCTTGCACTTTAATTCTTATTTTCATAATATGCCACTTTACAGTTTGTCCTTTTCAAACTTGTACCTAAAATGCCGACAAACAAAATGTCAGTCAGCATAAATGAATATGCCGGTATGTGGGGACAACCAAAGTTTCACATATATGGCTAACAATCTAAATATCACAATCAAGTTAATTAACAAGCCAATTTACACTTTCAATGTGACATTCTCCACCGCTTTTGTTGTAACCCTAGAATACCCTCCTTAGGGTTTCTCTTTTGCCATTGACTTAAGGCCATCTTCTCCATCCTGAGCTTGGTTCCTGGGGTCACCTCTCATGGTGTCCATTAGTCATGCAATAAAGACCACCTTCTCTATCCTGAGCTTGGTGTCTGGGGTCACCACTCATGTGCCCATTGGTCTTCCCTCTTGGGCTTGATCTTTTTTGCATCATCCATCAGGGTGGCATGTAGGTGCAAGAATACACACTTATATCATATTTGTGATAATTGTAGTGACTTTATGATTTGCAAGTATGAACATCCAAACTAATAGGTTGCATCCAATGTGATTAATCATCCAGAAAACCTTCAGAAAACTAATGCGATTAACCATAATTAACCACATACCTGTCAGGCTGATTTGAGTACAGAAATAATCCAATCAATGTAAGAAATCCAATAGGCAAGCAAGCACACAAATAAATCCTAAAATATGCATATAATTTCCTATCATAAATCATGCCATCAAGATCTATTAAACCTAACTTGCTTCCTAGGATTTCTAGTCCACGTTTAGGGTTTCCATTGCAATTAGTGTTTTTCTTGTACTTTCATCATTACAAACCCTAGTTAGGAAAAATTGCTCTTAAACCCTAATGATTCTAACCTATTTCGTTCAACATGATTAGGATCATATTCCAACAGTATATTATCACATATATCTAATTAAAAGTGATATTTTTCTCTTTTACCCTTAATTAGGGTTTCTACGTGCTTAATCATTCTTATTTGGTGTAAAACCCTAAATCATGCAAGAAACATCGAGATCAGGTTCAAGTTCATCATTAATTGTTCAACCGGTTGCAAATACTCAATTTCAATAATTAAGTATCATGAACTCAACCAATATGCTCAATTAGGGTTTCAAGGTCCATTAAAGCAAATTCGTGTATATAGAACCTTAAATTAATCAAACTACGCATGAATATCATCCTTTTAGATTTAATGTGTCCTTTCATAATTAATAGGTTAATATCAACTTTAAGCATCCATATAACCCTTCCTAATTCATTAATCATCATAGATTAGGGTTTCTTAAGCATTAATGCTTTAAAGTTTGTAACTTCAACTACTTTTAGAATTGCAAGGGGAATTAGGATCTAAATCTATTTTTAATGTATTCCTCACATTTTTCTAAGCAAAATCCATATATTATATGTATCCATCTGAGCTACCATTAATTAGATATGATTTTTGTAAGAATTACTTACTTGGACCAATGGCAGGCTGCCACGTCAGCCTTTACATGCAACGTAACTTGGCTGATTGAAAATATAACCAATTTACTTATTTTCCCTTGTGTAAGTTACCGATCCTTCAACACTCGGAAGGGCATAACCGTCAAATGATGCTCGTCATCCCCTTCCTCACGAGCCCTATCGCTGCCACCGGTGCATCTGATCGCGGGGGTCATCTCCCACCTCCCTAGGGCCAGGAGCTCACCAGAACCCGTCGCCCCACTTCTGCCGCATCGCCACGCATCAAAGGATGCCCTCCACTCATGGACAGCATGGTTGGTTCAAATTGGATGGGTTTACAACCCGTGGTCAGCATTGCAGCCATGCTGTGGTTGTCGTGCATGAGCTGGAGCATAAGGATGATTGTTGAGCTCCTCTCTGGCAACACGGGGCATTGTGCTTCAAACGTGATGACCTCTTGGCTCCTTTCTGCCCCCAAGGAAAGAACTATCCACATGGCTAGGGTTTGAATGAAGAAGAAGAAGCAGAAGAGAGAGAGAGAGATGTAGGGAACTCTCTTGGGCTCGAGCCAAGGGTTCTACCTTTATATAGGGGAGGGTACCAAAGCCCTAGGATGCCCATCAATGAGATCAAAGTCCCTTTCCCAAAAGGAAACCAACTTCCTTCATTAAGAAGCAATCTTCTCTCTCTTAAATATCTTCTTATTAAACCATATACTTAGATATTGGAAATTCGAAAATCATCTCTCTTATCATCTTTATTCTTGACTTTTAATCCATTGGCCAGGAAATTGTACTTTCTTATAGTAGAAAGTACCTCTTTTTGATAATACCAAAAATTCATTAATTATGTATCACATTATCCTCTAATTTTGTTTTATTTGCATTTTCTCTTTCTTCATATTCATTGGGACTCCTTGGATCCCAAGAAATCCTAAGATTTCGAAATTCCTTTTTAAGGATACTTATTATCCTTCTAGATGTATCTACATCCATTATTTCTCATTATCTTACTTATTTCTATATTAAGATTTCTCTTTTCATGGATTTCTCTTTATCCTTTATTTCCTTTTTCCTCTTTTCCTATTTTTTCCATTAGAAATCATATGTAAATGAAATTCATTCAATTGTGGCCATCAATGCCACTTTCTAGATATTTCTATGTATTTCTCATAAATATATTGCTTAATATCCATTATCTTTTATCTTGTTCTATTATTTGGACTTTTCTTATTTTCTTCTCTTTTATATCCATTATAGGATTAATATAATAACAGGAACCACGAAATTCCTATCAAAAGGGAGATTTGCAAAGAAGTTCCTTCTTTGAAGAAAAGCATACCACCTTTTCAATTAAGTCCAAATTCATAAAATCATTACATTTCAATTATGAAAATACATGCAAAATTGAGGTTGTAACAACAGTTGTATAGTATTTACCAATTGTAGTCACATATCAAATACCAAATGCACAATACCAAACAATTCATCAAAATTTACGCATGAGCATATTTTCTAAGTATTTTGTTCAACTCTATTAATAGTACCTACCGTCACAAAGAATAAAACCAAAAAATTCAAAATATTACCAAAATTATCAAAATAATACTTGAAATATCTGTTTGCTATACAGCAATATAGTATATAACCATTTCATTCACATATCAAATACCAAACTCAGTTCTCATTATTTGTACTACATTTTTAAAAAATATTCTTACATGAGAGTACATATTATTACAAAGCACAATACCAAACAATTCATCAAAAATTACACATAGCATATCTTTCACACAGCAATTACAGTATTTCCTATTTGTTGGTCTGATAAAGTCACAATACCTATTTTTACATAGAAGAAAAGCAACAAGTACTCAAAACAATACCAATAACTTATCAAAACAATACCCCAAATATCTATTTATTTTATAGCAGTTAAGTATTTAACAATTTCATTCACATATCAAATATCAAAGTCAGTTAAGCATATTTTGTACACAACAATTACAATAATTACATTATATTAAAAATTAAGCATATTTTGTATAGTAATTCCAATTTGTAGTTCAGCTATACTTTTAGTACCAATAGACAAAAAGAACAATATCAAAAAGAATTCAAAAATATAAAAAAATTATCGAAACAATACTTCAAACCCCTATTTTTTCTAGGGGGCATAGTATGTAACAAATTCATTCACAGTAGTTACATTAATTCGTGTAATTCACACTTTCATATTTTTTTTTGCTTTTTTGAAGAAAATAATTATTTTCTTATTTGAAAGGGTACTCTGTAGCTCTAAATCCAACTACCAAATTTCCAAATCCGTGTTCTAAATCCTTAATTTCAGAACAAAAAGTCAGTTTCAGAGTAGAATACGCTATTATGTTGACATACAACTTAAATGTAGCTACTTAATCACTTTTGGTATAGGTAATGCATCTCTAAACTGTAATTCATAGCAATAACAACTTACTATAGTAACTTAAATGTTGTTGGTCATCATCTTCGACGAAGCTTTCAGTCACCTCCGCTCTAGAAGGTTTCAGTCGCCTCTGCTGTAGAGAGTTCAGTCTCCAAATCCGCTGGCTCTCGCACTGTGCTTTGTCCATATCATCATCTGAAGCTAGTCGGCACCTTCACCTTCGTCCAAGTTGCAGCGATAGCATTCGTCCAAGCTCCAGTGTCAGAAGCTCTACCCCTATTTGCGATCACCAGAGAAAGAGTGAGGAACAAGACAGAGAAAGAAGAGAGAGAACTATGACTCCAGAAATGAAACCACACACATAAAGGGCGGGAATAAAAAGTCTTTTTGGGTCACTGAGCTATTCAATTTTTGAGTGTGCTGATAACTGAAAAGACACCTCTTCAACTTCTGGTATTGCGCCATTATAAAATATGCATAGTGTGGACAGTGTTTTGGGAATATGCAAAGATACAGAATCCAGATGCATGTCGGATGGCTATTGTTGTTTCCCAAAGTCAGGGTGTATATATTGGTGCAGATAGTGTGCTCTATATCACTACTCTAATGATATAAGGTTGGATGGTCATTTACCTTACTTTATCAAGTGTTTTTGTGCCAACAATCCCAACCAGTAATATAATTGATCAGATTATAAAAAAAATAGAATAGTAGTGGAAATAGGTGCATTTTCATGTGAATTCTGAAAGCAACCAAGGTGACCATCACCCCGACCACTACCAAAAAACTTAGTATAGGTGACAGCCATGTAAAATGTTACACATTTTAGGTGACATGCTTGTACATCACTTATAATCTGTATAGACATGTATGAAATAGATGACATACATTTTACCATTTTGAGAAAGGTTACATACTTTAGGTGACATACATGTAAATCATCTATAATCTGTATAATCCTACATAATATAGATGACATACATTTTATCATACATGAAAGGATTACACTGAATAGGTGACATACATTTCAATCACCTATGTTCTAATGGGGATTTTCCATATAGGTGACATGTATATGAGTCACATGTAATCTATAAGGGGGTATATATTTAGATGACACACATGCATGTCACCAAATTTTTAGGTGACACGTGTACTTGTTACCTAAACTTTAGGTGATAGACATGTCAGTCATTCAACATCTTCCAACCAATAATAAGCATCAACAAGCTTCATGGGGATATATCAATACATTTATTGATAATTCATAAAGGAAGATATGTGAGAGAAAATATTGTTGAGAGTCTTTCTAAGTAATCCGAAAGGTCGATCATAGAGGGATATTGGCATAAAGATCTTCCCCCAAACTCATATATGTCTTTTTTGTGATCATTCTAAGGCTAATGGGAATTTGTCGTGCGAGGCAAATTTCTCTTTGACAACGGCTTGCATAGTCCACCCACCCCCAACAATAATTGTTGCAAAAGAGTGGTGGCTATCAAAAGCACTCGAACGACCTTGCTCCCATCGTCCCCAACTCATACACATCTCTTTTATGAATAGTTAAGAGGACAATACATATATACATGTCTCAAATCTAAGAATTTTCAAGGACTTTCTATGAGAGGACACTATCATGATATGGCCCCTAGCTCCACCCAGAAGCATTTTCACACACTTTCTGTCAATACACATTGTCATGATATGGACCATGAGTCCTCACTAATACATTTTAGGATATTTCCATGAGCAGACATTCTCATGATATGGGCCCAGTCTCCTCCCAAATGCATTTTTAGGAACTTTCTGTAAGAGGACACTATCAAGATATGGGCCACAAGTCCTCCAAGGTGCATTTTAAGGAACTTGTTGTGAGTTGAAAGGATTAAACCATTTTTAAAATGCAAGTGCACGCGTCAATGTAATATAGGCCTCTGTGAGGCCCGAATCGAACTCAAGGAACGTAATTTCGGTAGACTACTACTAACTAATTGCAATCAACTAAACCGATTATAAAAGTTTGAGAGTTTTTTGAAAAAGAAAATAAAAATAAAAGAAAGCAAAGCAATCGATTAAATTGTTGGTTTAATCAATTAAAATGGAATATTTAGGATTGCGGTTTCACCACAGATGCTCGTTGTACTAATTTCTACATAATTGTCACAACTTGTCTCCTATCCCAGGTTATGGCCTGTGAATAGAATTGTTCGCTTCCACGATACAATTCACTATCTTAATTTAGATCGATTCCACATCAGTAGTAACCTATACCCTAAATTAGGTGCATGAAAAACATATCTCTAGGTTTCCACCATTAATTGTACATTACCTTTTCCAAAGGATTTATAAGTTAATGTGATTATTGCATCTTTTCAACCGTTAATTCTTCATCAAAAGCAATTAAAGGTATTAAATTACCATTATGGTGATCAAGAACAATGATAGAATTGAGAAAACAATATCATACCACGGACTTGAGAGACAAATTATGGTTAACTATGTAAAAAGTATCATACAATGATTATTCGGGCTACTCCCGGTCCTAAAGACAAAGGGGATTAGCCCTACATGTTTGTCTCAATGAGAAACACGATGAAAGGAGAAGAAAACATAGGGGAAACGTGGATGGAGATGGTGTAACCCCTGAACGAAGGAGAACCAGATGATTCTCGACGCGGGATGGGCATTCAGTAGCCTTCCGGCGTTAGAAAACTTCATTTGTAGCTCTGGAAACATCCGGGGCGTTGCTCTGGTCTCCGTTCTTCATCCTCTCCTCTTACGAGACTTGTTCGACAGATAATGATGTGATAGTACAGCTTGGGCCATATTTCCTAGGTATAGGGATCACTTACGGCCAAAAAAATATCATAGTCATTTGATTTAGATCGATCTGGGCGGTTTCCTGATCTGACGGCATCGATACCATCGACGGTGGGTCGATGGTATCGACCAGTGTAGGGTATCAGTGCTCCTTGATTTTCTGGCATTCTCTCTGATGGCAGCTCGATACCATCGACCAGACACATCGATGGTATCGACTTGTTGACCTTTGGCATGCTGAGGCTATATCGATACCATCGACCGTCCTGTCAATGGTATGGACTGGTTCTGCTCTTTCTCCAACTTGTTGTTGTGGCCATGCCGATGGCATCGACGATTGTCGATGGTATTGACGGCCTCAGATATGCAAATTCCCGGAAATAAAGAGAAGAACACCAATCAAATATGAGAAATATGATCTTTTATACAAAATAAGATGAAATAAGACAAATTTGATGCATAATGATATTGTAGGCTAAAGGAAATGAATCATGCGATATTAACCACAAATATGACCAATACACACACAAAACGATTATAAAACTAGCCTATAGAAGTGAATCAAAACCCTTGCATCAAACTCCCCTAAGCTTGAAATTTACTCATCCTCGAGCAACAAAACTACAGAATATAATTGTGAGGGTCAACTAAAGAACATGTTAGCATAAAAGACATATCAAAATGATTCCCTCCTGCAAGGCACATATCAGCCCTCACTAACCACATAACGGTAACTACCCTAAAGGTGACAATAATCGTCCATGAGAGATGCCCACCCCAAGACCAACGAACACTATCAAATAAGGCATTTGATATAATAAATTCCTCCGGTTCAGGCTTGGTGGCTCTTGTGATCTCCTATCTACATTGCTCATATCCTAACTACCATCTACATGGAAGCAGATCTCCTGATATACAAGAATGAGGAGATAATCATGGGTGGCTGACCGTTTTGAGCAACGGGTGGATGAAATAGACGGATGTGGAAGAAGAGGAAGCACAATACAGTTCAATATGCAAAAACAATAAAAATGACCTAAATGATGCATATGCGTATGGAAATGGCCTAATGCCTACATTTTAGGTGGAATGATGCATGCTCTACTATTCCATCTCAATGTGAGATGGAATGTCTACAAAACTACACCATGTACTTACTCTTTTTAATATCCAGGTGAAACAAGTTCTTTTCTCCCTCTAATTTCTGCTTAAATTTTTTTTTCTCTTTTTTTTTCAAGCCCTTCTTATTCTCAATTTTGACTAGAGAAACATTTATAATATATATTTTTTTGAGGCTTATTTTCACATACTACCACAATTGGTGCATTACAATTCACTTCTCAGAGAGTATAGAACAAGTTCCCCACATTTCTTATTTTTCAGAATAAGTAAGGCACATAATGTCCTATATGCTCAAGAGTATGCAAAATGTAACTATATGAAAGTAATTATGCAACTACAATGGAATGAACTCTAGAATGTGTGCATGCATGACTAATCTACAAATCTCTTTTCATTTTTCATTTTTTATGCAAAATCTAGCTATAATGCAATCCTATCTAGTTGACATGCAATCAAGAAATGAAAAACTATAATGTGCTCTCAATTCTTATGGTGGAGTGTGAATGAATTGGGGTGGATAGATCACAAGACTAATTGACAGAACCATTGGAAAAGATTATATGTCCCTCCTTACTGGCATGTGTACCAATCAATCAATGTGTTTCTCTCTCTCATTTTGATTAAAGTCCCATTACCGTTTGGTCAGTTTAGGATCAACATCCAAATCCGTCCACATTTCTTGAACCATAAGGATGTACAATTATGATCAAATGTTTTAAAGTTGACCTACCCAATTATTTTCATAAGTTATGTGCTCAATTTCAAACAATTTCACCCATTATCCCCATATTAGAAAATTTGAGATGACATGCAATTTACATTTAGACATCCACTGATTACACTAGATAGAATGTGGATCCTAGAAAGTTGTAAATAAAGAAATTGCACATCTAGAAGAAAAATGGAAAAAAGCTAAGAAAAATGCTAAAATGAAATAAAACTAAGATAGAAATTGTTCCATCCCCCCCTAAGCTTGAATTCGACTATGGCCTCATAGTCAAGAACAAACTCAGAAGGTGGAACAGTGATACCATGCTACTGCTCAGGTGGCGGATACTGCGGGTATTGCTGACCACTGGGATCCCATGTAGGATATTGCCCCTAAAATGAAGGATCAGATGGGGGCATCAGTGGCGGTTGTGGGTAGCCTCTAAAGTGGTTCGTACTCCAGTAGTGGTTGTAGAAGGGTTGTTGATGCATCTCCAACTTTGAAGGTGTGAAGAGAAATGAAATGTAGTCCCTCCTTTTATAACTAAGGTCGGCGCCCCTGGTACCCCATCAATACCATCGATGAGGGTCGATGATATCGACCCATCCCAATTTGGCACACATTGTTGATGGTGTCTCGTGGCTCACTGACGTGGCCCATCGATACCATCGACGGGCATCGATGGCATCAAATTATGTATGCATCCTTTGTCCTTGCGAGGCCTTGGTGCTGAATTTCCCTAAAGTTGGGTTGATATCATCGACTCGGTGGTCGATGGCATCGATTTATCTGAGAATAAATCATCTGAAAATCTCTCGAGATCTCACAAACATCAACCTTGGGGTCGATGCTATTGACTTGTTCTAGAATTTGAGTCGATCAACCTGTTGGGTGGTCGATAATATCAACCAAGCCATCGATAGTATCGATAGAGCATATTTTCTATAGCTGCTTCTCGTCACCCTCATCGCTACCATCGACACAAGGGTTGATGGCATCGACTTCTACACAGTTCTGCACACTTAGCAAACTAATCAGGGTATCATTTTTAAAGTCCAAAAACAAAATTAACAAACACTACTTAAAACACACAAAATTAAGTGAACAACAATGTACTCTACCAATGGTTGGGTTGCCTCCCAAAAAGCACCCTACTTTAATGTCTTAAGCTAGACATAAGGATACCTTTAACTTGGGTTGTCAAGGACTGTCACTAATGATTCATTTGGCAATTTGAATTCAACTCTATCATCACCAATCCCAAGTGTCAAGCAACCTCGCCCAATGGCAGTGATTACATCAGCCGTAGCTTGGAACGACCTTCCCAATAACATTTCACATCTGTCTAGCTTAGGCATGTACATGACCACAAAGTCAATAGGGAAGATGAATTTGTCAACATTGACCAACACGTCCTCACATATACCTTGTGGATTCACAATGGATCCATCCTCCAATTTGATTGTCATAGAAGTATACTTTTGTGTCTTCAATCCCAGCTTTTGAAAAGTGGCAAGTGGCATAAGATTAATGCCTACTCCTGAATCACACTGAGCTTTAGGGAAATATTGACTACCTATGGAACATGGAATGCCAGAAACATCCTGGATCTTTTCTCTTCCTTGGCAACCTTCCTTGAATTATAGAACTCACTGTTTCATCAACACATACGACATTTGTATCTTTGATCCGCCATTTCTTGTTGATGATGTCTTTCATGAATTTCCCATATAAGGGAATTTGATCTATAGCCTCCACCAAAAGAATGTTGATGTAGAGTTTCTGGAAAATCTCAAGAAATTTCTTAAAGTGCCTTTGCTCTTTCCTCGGCTTCAGACTTTCTGGGAATGGCACATTTGGCTCCTTAATGTGCTTGAGCGGTAGAGTATATGGAACTTTAGGGATCTCCTCCCCTAAGCTTGCTTCAACGCCACCTTCTAAGATCGGATCTACTACATCATCTATGGATGGCATGATTTGTAGCTGCTTCTCCACATTGCTAGTGGTAGCTCGACTCTGAAGTACAACTTTCACATGCTCTTCTGGAGTAGGAATTGTTTTAGAACTCAGAGACGTGGCCACGGCTTTGTTAGAATTTTGAAGTGAGCTGAATGGCGTCCTACAACCCCCTCGCAATCCATACAAGCTATGAGGGTATGGAACTTTTGGTTTGTCCTCCGAGTCTATGCGTATGGTACTCTGCTCATTTATCTCCCCAACAGGAAGCTCTGGTCCTCTACTGACTGAAATATAGTTAACTTGTTGATGTGGCTGAGCAGGCTATGCATTCCCAACTAGTTTTGGTTGAATGATTTGATTCATCACAGCCACCTCAGTTGCAATTTGGTTCATTTTTGTCTCTAAAGTCCTTAGTTGTGCACCATGGCTTTATAGTGTCTGACCAAACTGTTTTATAAATCCTCCTTGTGACTGAATTTGCTTGCCGAAAGTATTCATCAGCTCTTGGTTTTACTTTATCACTTGATTGAGCAACTCATTGTTCTTGTCTGTTGCACTTGGTCGTGGTTTGGCATCTGGATCTTGCAGAAATTTATTGGTATCCTTCCACAAAAATTTATTGACCTTCCTCCAAGCATAGTCATTGCTCCTATAGCCCTGTTGATGCATAAATTTTACATATTCTTCCTCATCAGATCCATTGCTCTCCTTCTCTAAGAGCTTCTTAGCTAGTAGGTCCATCTTCCCATTTATCGCTTTAATTGCCTTTGATTCTGATGCAACCCTGACTTGTTTTGGTGCATCTCTATCACCCCATGACTGCTTTCTAGCCATGTTCTTGAAGATCTCCCAACACCTTGTGCCTGTGTTGTTTAAGAAGAAAGTCGAGACTACTGAATCCAAGTTGCTTCTCTCATACTCATTGAGAGCAAAGTAGACAATTTTTACTTGTTTTTCCTTGTCCAGCCCATGATGTGGGCATTCCTCAGCATTATCTGGAAGCGCTCCCAAGTCTCTGAATAAGTCTCACTGGCCTTTTGACTGAAATTGTGTATCTTTCTCATGAGGTCATTCGTCTTCTCTGGCGGGAAGAATCTCTCGAAGAAGACCTCTATCATCTGGTCCCAAGACTCGACGTACTCATCATCAAGGTTGTGTAGCCATTCTCGTGCATTTCCCGCTAGAGACACAGGAAAAATCTTCAAGTAAAGTACCTCTTGCGGAAACCTGTCAATCTTTATCATATCACAGTTTTCCACAAATTGGCTGATGTGGGCCATTGGATCTTCATTCTTCAGTCCATGAAATGCATTGGACTTGACCAGATTAATCAGTGTGGGATCAATCTTGTATATAGGAATGTTGATTGCCTGCCTTTTGATTGGCCCTTTTGACGCAGATGAAGACGTAGCCTTGATCTTCTCCCATATTGTATGTTCCTCATCCAGTACTTCTTGTTCTTGTTCAATTTCCTCGGTTGGTGGATTTGTCAACTCGACTTCTTCACCCAATGGAGGAATTTATATTAATTGTGTGTAGTATGAGCTACGCGTCTTTACCATCAACTAGCACCTGAAAAGATGGAAATTATTTCAGTACAATGCTACAAAGAAATAAGTAATTAAAAGATGTAAAATTAAATTTAAAATTTTAAGAATTATATGAAAAAGTGGCCTAGTGTGGCCGCTCGTAGTGTCAAAAATTTCCGTTCCCCGGCAACGGTGCAAAAATCTTGACAGGATTAAACCGTGCGTAAAACACAAGTGCACGCATCAATGTAGTATAGGCCTTTGTGAGGCCCGATTCGAACTCAGGGAATGTAATTTCAGTAGACTAATACTAACTACTTGCAATTATCTAGACCGATTATAAAAATTTGAGAGTTGTTTTGAAAAAGAAAATAAAACAAAAGAAAGCAAAGCAATCGATTAAATGGTTGGTTTAATCAATTAAAATGGAATCTTTAGGATTGTGGTTTCACCACGGACTATCATTGTACTAATTTCTACATAATTATCACAACTTGTCTCCTATCTCGGGTAGTGTCTTGTGAATAGAATTGTTCACTTCAGTGATACAATTCACTACCTTAATTTAGATCGGTTCCACGTCAGTAGTAACCTATACCCTAAATTAGGTGCATGAAAAACATATCTCTAAGTTTCCACCATTAACCGTACATTACCTTTCCCAAAGGATTTATAAGTTAATGTGATTTTTGCATCTTTTCAACTATTAATTCTTTGTCAAAAGAAATTAAAGGTATTAAATTACCATTATGGAGATCAAGCACAATGATATAATTGAGAAAACAATATCATACCATGGATTTGAGAGACAATTATGGTTAACTATGTAAAAAAGTGTCATACAACGATTATTCGGGCTACTCCCGGTCCTAAAGACAAAGGAGATTAGCCCTGCATGTTCATCTCAATGAGAAATATGATGAAAGGAGAATAAAACATAGGGGAAATGTGGATGGAGATGGTGTAACCCCTGAACAAAGGAGAACCAGATGATTCTCGGCATGGGATGGATGTTCTGCAGCCTTCCGGCGGTAGAAAACTCTGTTTGTAGCTATGGAAATGCCTGGGGTGTAGCTATGGTCTCCATTCTTTGTCCTCTCCTCTTTCGAGACTTGTGCGGCGGCTAATGACGTGATAGTACAGCTTGGGCCATCTTTCCTAGGTATAGGGATCACTTACGGCCGACAAAATATCACAATTGTTCGATTTAGATCAATCTGGGCGGTTTCTGGATCTGACGGCGTCGATACCATCGATGGTGGGTCGATGGTATCAACCCGTGTAGGGTATCGTCGCTCCTTGATTTTCTGGCATTCTCTTTGATGGTATCTCGATACCATCGACCGTCCTGTCGATGGTATCGACTGGTTCTGCTGTTTCTCCATCTTGTTGTTGTGGCCATGTTGATGGCATCGACGGCCGTCAATGGTATCATCGGCCTCAGATACGGAAATTCCTTGAAACAAAGAGAAGAACACCAATCAAATATGAGAAATATGATATTTTATACAAAATAAGATGAAATAAGACAAATTTGATGCATAATGAGATTGTAGGATAAAGGAAATGAATCATGCGATATTAACCACAAATATGACCAATACACGCACAAAACGATTATAAAACTAACCTATAAAAGCGACTCAAAACCCTTACATCATGAGTGAACACTATCATGGTATGATTCATGGATCCTCCCAAATGCATTTTCATGGGGATCTATCAGTACATTTATTTGACAACTTGTAAAGGAGATGTGTGAGCAAAAATGTAGTTGAGAGTCATTCTAAGTGATTCATAAAGGGATATTGGTATGAAAATAGTCACCAAACTCATACATGTCTCTTTGGTGATCATTCTAAGGCTAATGAGCCTTTCTCTTGCGAGGCAAATTTCTCCTTGGAAACATCTTACATAGACTTCCTACCCCCAGCAATGATTCCTACAAATGGGAGTTAGCTTCCATAAGTACTCAATCAACCAGACTTCAATTGTCCTTAAACTCATAGATGTCCATTTATGAATAGTTAAGAGGACAATACATATATACACATCTCAAGGACTTTTTTGAGAGAAGACAATGTCATAACATAGGCCCTAGCCCCTCCTCAAAGCATTTTAATGGACTTTTATGAGAGGACATTGTCATGTTATGGGTTGTAGCTCCTCACGCATGCATTTTGGGGGACTTTCCTGAGAGGATTCTCATGATATGGGCATGGATACTCACAAATACAGTTTCAAGGACTTGTTGTGAGATACCACTATCATGATATGGTCCCAAGATCCTCACAAATGCATGTTAAGGGACTTGTTGTGAGATGATATTGTCATGATATGGGCCCAAGATCCTCACAAATGTATTTCAAGAGACTTGTTGTGAGATGATATTGTCATGATATGGGCCATGGCTCCTCCTAAATGCATTTATGGACACTACCAATATATGGGCCCTGACACCTCCTCAATACATTTGAAGGGACATTTTGTGAAAGGACAATATAATTATATGGGTCGTGGCACCTCCCAAATGCATTTGTAGGGATGTGTTGTGAGATAACATTTGTCATGTTATGAGCCCTAACACCTCCCAAAATGTATTTTCAAGGACTTGTTCTAAGAGGACGTTCTCATTATATGAGACTTGACACCTCTCAAATGTATTTTTAAGGACTTATTGTGATATGACATTGTCATCATACGTGCCATGTAACCTCCCAAATGTATTTTCAAGGACTTGGCATGAGAGGAGATTGTCATGATATGGGCTCAAACTTCACCCAAATGCATTTTTAGGGGCTTATTATGTGAGTAAACTGTCAATATAATGGCCATGTCTCTGAAAGGAGTCGGGATCACCCACTTAATAAAGAAAAATTAAAGAATAAAATATCCATTCCAAACACACTCAAAGGTATGCTGGAATAGGTGTGACATTTTCAAATTTCAATAAATGGTATGCAAAAGACCAAAGTGTAGCAGTGAAATAAAAATAACTGACTATATTCAACTTTCATAAAAGATTACACAAGTACATCAAAATATACCATTAGGGTTTACAACAAGATACAACAAAAAGGATCTAAGTGAGGGATATCTAAACCATAAAAACTTTGTCTCCAAGCTTTAACTCCTTAAGCTAGTCCACATTCATGCCTTATCATCCAAGTCCTTCACCTAGGGTTGGAAGCATACCCCAACAAGAAGAGAAAATAGATGACATCAGCAAAGGCTGGTATGTGCTTACTAAATAGGAAATTGAGCAATATATGGAATAAAGGACATCAAATATAAAAGGCTTCCCATAAAAAAGATAAGCACAACCCAAGTGGGTGTCAAGAGAAATGATTTGCAACAACAAAAGAGATATTTTCCATAAATAAAACAATAATGTTGTTCCATACTAGCACATGTAAAGAAAGTAGGGCACACACCCCTACAATAATTATCAACCTACATGCTTGTGAGATAAGCATAGACCTAGAACAATATAAACACAAAGGCGGCCAAGTCTCATAAACATGAAACCTGATAGAGAAGGAATACTACCAATCTCCCAAATATATAAAACATGGGCCAAGAATCACACATCTTGCCATGGGTATGAGGTTCATTTCCATACCAAAAGAGCAGGAAATATCACATATGCACGGCAGGAAATAACACATCTTCCATAAAAACCAATGCAATTACACTACTCTAGTGTTACTCAATCACATACCATGTTAAATGTAGAGGCAAGTAGAAATTATAGTCAGAATATATAAACGCATCACCACATAAGTGATCAACATATACATCCACCTTAGATGTGGGCAAAAGACATCACATATCATCTTTTAGAGTTCCATCATAACAAAGTATAAGATAAGAGTTCAAAAGAACATCCATGATCAAATAATCAATATCAAATAAGATACTTCATATGAACCATGATTTTCAAAAGAAAAGACATTATGTATAGGCTAATGTCCATAGGACAAAGAGAATGAATAAGCATAGGTGAATTGCTCAACATTAAAGAATAGGAGATACATTATACCTCAACTTCAGAGTCTAAATAGTCAAGGTCAAGCCTAGGACTCCAAAGAACCTCTAGGGAAGGTGGACATGTCCAATAATTAAGGTTTCCAAGCTTAGAGAGACTGTTTTCTCCAACAAGGCTCCTATCTCAAGCAAGAAGCACCTTCTCCACTTTAGAGGTGAAAAACCCTAATAAAAGAACATGGAGATGGGGTGTTTAAGGGCTTTAGGTGGGGTTTCACCATGGAATACTAGGGTTAAGACCTGGAGGAAGGTGGAAGGAAGACTAAAAACATGAAAATAGGGAAGGAAAGAAGGATACTTACTAGTTTTGGTTAAAATAACCAAGGAGGAGCTTTAGAAACCCTAAATAGAGAAAATTTGGAACCCTAGGAGCCTTCTTCACCAAGGTAGGCACCATTTTTTACCTTGGGACAGAAACTTTCTGGCCAAATAGATTAGGAGTTATGCTCTAAGATAGAGGAAATAAATAAGATCAAGATTTTTCAAATTTGGAGTTGGGAAGGGGTAAATATGGCTACATAAAGAAAGAGGTCAAGTATGAGGTGTCTATGAGACTTTCCATGTGTTATGTATAATGGTGTGCATGGACATGCAAGACTTTATGGATAAGGAAGAAGTCAAGCATGAGTTGTCAAGTTACTTTCCATGTTTCCAATGATAAGGGTGCCTATGGACATGCAAACCTTTATGGATAAGGAAGACGTCAAGCATGAGGTGTCCATGAAGCTTTCCATGTGTCCTTAGCCTAGGGATTTCATGGCCATGCAAGAGGAAAGCTCATAGGGGTTTCTTGAATATCAAATGTAAGTTTATGGACACTTATGGGCCATCCCAACTAACCTCCAATCAAAGAAATAACCCCATTGGTTGATAGCTTCTAAAGATAAGCTCATTTATAAAGAGAGTAATCCCTAATATGCCCTTGGAAAGAAACACCTTCAAACCAAGGTGAAACTAAGTGCCCTATAGTTAAAAAAACTCGAGAATGGTAAGGGAATATATAAGTATTATAATGCATGTGACAATTTGCAAAGAAAACCTCCCAATTGGGTAAATTGCATAAAAGTCCATAATGTACCTAAAATTGCATAACTTGCACAAACAACATCCAAATTGGACGAAACTTCACCCACAAGTTACATTTGATGTGTTTTGAATATGAGTTTTCCATTATTTTCATATTTTGAAGTTATATAATCACATTATTCATTACTTATGCCTTTTACTCATTTTCTCTCTCTTAAACTTATCCTAATATTTCAAGGTTGTCCAAATTAGATGAAATTAGACATGTAGGCTAATTTTGATATGTAAATTTCGAATTTTAAGTTTTTTCTACTTTTGAGACTTCTTTTTATGATATATGTCATATGGCCCATTAACGGCCCATTATCTAAATTATTCATCCAATTAAGTTTCTTATCTTCATATTACCATCAAAATGAGTTATGTGGCATATTTTATGTATCCATTATAAACCTAAGATTAATTTTAGAACATTAGGTTACAATAAGGTGATCTATACATGCATTAGCTCATTGGGGTTATACTAAACATCTATTTAGGTCTAACCTTCAACCTTGTTTGGCTAAGTCCAAAATGTCAACTTCCAGGGTAGGGTCCGAGATCTAGTATGTTACAGTCTCTTCCTTCATGCATTTGAAAGGACATATTGTGAAAGGACACTATCATCACATGGGTTTTAGCCCCTCTCAAATGCATTTTTAGGGACTTGTTGTAAGTTAACATTTGTAATGAAATGGGCTCAGACACCTCCCAAATGCATTTTGATGGACTTGTTATGAGAGGACGTTGTCATGATATGGGATCTGACACCTCCCAAATGTATTTTCATAGACTTTTTGTGAGAGGATGTTTTCATGATATGGGACCTAACACCTCTCAGATGCATTTTTAAGGACTTGTTATGAGATGACATTGTGATCATATGCTCCATGAAACCTCCCAAATGTATTTTCAAGGACTTGGTGTGAGAGGATATTGTCATGATATGGGTGCAAACTTCACCCAAATTCATTTTTAGGGGATTATTATGAGTGGAAACTGTCAATATACGGGCCATGTCTCCTTCTTAATGCATTTGAAAGGACATGTTGTGAAAGGACACTATCATCATATGGGTCGTGGCACCTTCCAAATGCATTTTTAGGGACTTGTTGTGAGATAACATTTGTCATAAAATGGGCTCTGACGCCTCCCAAATGAATTTTGATGGACTTATTGTGAGAGGATGATGTCATGATATGGGCCTTGACACCTCCCAAATGCATTTTTATAAACTTGTTGTGATAGAACATTGCCGTGATATGGGACCTAACACCTCCCGAATGCATTTTTAGGGACGTGATGTGAGATAACATTTGTCATGATATGGGCCTTGACACCTCCCAAATGCATTTTCATAGACTTGTTGTGAGAGGAAATTCTCATGATATGTGTCCTGACACCTCCCAAATGCATTTTTAAGCACTTACTGTGACATGACATTGTCATCATGTGTGTGATGGAACCTCCCAAATGTATTTTCAAAGACTTGGCATGAGAGGACATTGTCATGATATGGGCCCAAACTGCACCCAAATACATTTTCACAGACTTATTATGAGAGGACATTGTCAATATATGGGCCCTGGATCCTCCTTAATGCATTTTAAGGGACATGTTGTGAAAATACAATATCATGATATGGGTCGTGATACCTCCTCAATGCATTTTTACAGACGTGATGTGAGATAACATTTGTCATGAAATGGGCCCTGACACCTCCCAAATATATTTTCATGGACTTTTTGTGAGAGGAAGTTGTCATGATATGGTGCCTGGCACCTTCCAGATGCACTTTTAAGGATTTGCTAAGATATGGCATTCTAATCATATGTTTCATGGAATACCACAAATGTATTTTCAAGACTTGGTGTGAGAGAGGACATTGTCATGGTATGGGCCCAAAATTCACCCATATGCATTTTCAAGACTTATTATAAGAGGATACTATCAATATATGGGCCATGTCTCCACCTTAATGCATTTGAAGGGACATGTTGTGAAAGAAAATTGTCATGATATGGGTCGTGGGACCTCCCAAATGTATTTCTAAGAACTTGATGTGAGATAACATTTGTCATGATATGGACCCTGACACCTTCCAAATACATTTTCATGGACTTGTTGTGAGAGGACATTGTCATGATATGGGACCTCACACCTCCCAAATGCATTTTTAAAAACATACTGTGAGATGACAGTGTCATCATATGTTCCATGGAACCTCCCAAATATATTTTCAAAGACTTGGTGTGAGAGGACATTGTCATGATATGGGCACAAACTTCACCCAAATACATTTTTAGGGACTTATTATGAGAGGACACTATCAATATATGGGTCATGTATCCTCCTTAATGCATTTAAAGGGACATTTTGTTAAAGGACACTATCATGATATGGGTCGTGGAACCTACCAAATGCATTTTTAGGAACTTGATGTGAGATAACATTTGTTAAGAAATGGGCCCTGACAGCTCCCAGATGCATTTTTATGGACTTGTTGTGAGAGAATGTTGTCATGATATGGGACCTGACACCTCCCAAATGCATTTTTAAGGACTTACTGTGAGATGACATTGTCATCATACATGCCATGGAACCTCCCAAATGTATTTTTAAGGACTTAGCATGAGAGGACTGAAAAACACTAGAGGGGGGGTGAATAGGGTTTTATGATGATTTTAAAATAATTCAACCAAGCAACCAAAAAAATATTTGAGAAGTAGACACGGGGTTTAGAGTGGTTTCACCCTTAGCAAACACTAAGGGAGTCAGTCCACTACCCAATTGTTCCCAAGAGGGATTTTGAAAGTATTTGAATTTTATTACCTCGCAAGGATGTTACATAAAATTACAAACACCTTCACCACCCTTTGGACATCCTTCACCCCGAAGTCGCCTCACCAACCTTGAAGCATCCTTCACTTGAAGTAACTTCAAGCTCCCCCTTGAAGTAGCCTTCCTCCTTGAAGTAACTTCCCGTTGAGACCTTCTAGAAGTTTTCCAAAGTCCGCCAAGCTACCTTCACCACCTGAAGAAGCTCCAACAACCTCCTTTCCACAGCCTCCAACCTAGGAGTAGCAAAGGAGAACAAAATATAATAAAAGGAACAAGATTGGAAGAAAGAACAATGTTACCAATTTAGTATAGTGCTTTGATCCTATATCAAGCATATTGATCTCCTATCCACTATGGATGAATGTGGTAGTGTGGTGGCTAGGAGATACTAAGCTATAGGATGCTAATGTAGAACAGATTGCAAGTGTAGATCAAGCTTGTTGCTCACAAAGAATGATTCTCAAGTGTAATTGTATGCACAAGTGATGCTTTGGGTGTTCTATAGCTTGTCCTATTTATAGGAGTGGTTTGCTACTACTTGGGGATGTTCTAGACACCTTCTAGGGTGTTCTTAGTGCTCAACTAGCCATTAATTATCCACTAATTGCATTTGTAATTGCTAGTTAATTAATTCTGAAAAGTGCAGTCAGAACCTTTCTCGGTCGAGAAGTTTGTCAATCGAGAGTCTCTCGATCGAGGAATTTGTCAACCGAGGGTAAGTCTGGAGTAAGTGTATTGCAACGTTCAACTCAACTCCCAACTACTTTTTCTAACTTAGTCTAACGGCTGGGAGGGTCTATTCTCGGTCGAGGACTTTTTCGACAGAGAGTGTCTCGATCGAAGTTTTGTCGATCGAGAATATCCCTGATTCAATGTATTCATTTACTGAGTGTGTGTATCAATGTGAAATTGTGACGCTAACTTAGGAGATGACCTATCTAAGTGTTGTGTGTGGATATGGAATATCTAAACACTTTATTTACATGATATATAAGTACTTGTACATTATATACTTGTACAAGTTTTTACATTTGATTACAATCATGAAAATAAAGCAATTTTAGCAAATTGATCTTCCAAGTCTTTGCTATCCACGACCTATATGCTTGTCCCTAAAACATTCAAATAGCACGTTCAAACTAAAAGAAAGAAATGTTTATCATCATCAAAACAAAGGGATTATAATAATGTCCAATTTAGCCAACAAGGACATTGTCATGATATAGGCCCAAACGTCACCCAAATATATTTTCAGGGACTTATTATGAGAGGACACTATCAATATATGAGCCATGTCTCCTCCTTAATGCATTTTAAGGGACATGTTGTAAAAGGACACTATCATGATATGGGTCATGATATCTCCCTAATGCATTTTTAGGGACGGGATGTGAGATAACATCTGTCATGAAATGGGCCCTGAAACCTCCCAAATAAATTTTCATGGACTTGTTGTAAGAGGATGTTGTCATGATATGGGACCTAACACCTTCCAAATGCATTTTTAAGGACTTACTGTGAGATGACATTGTAATCATATGTGCCATGGAGCCTCCCAAATGTATTTTCAAGGACTTGGTGTGAGAGGACATTGTTATGATATGGGCCCAAACTTCACCCAGATGCATTTTCAGGGACTTATTATGAGAGGACACTGTTAATATATGGGCCATGTGTTACAACCCCAATTTTGGGTTCATTTTATATCTCATATTGGAGATATTTGGACAAATAATTATGTAATTTCGTTTACAATAGCCTTGATGATTGTGTTGTGGGCTTTATTGGCTATTGGGCCCAATAACAAGGAAATTCAATTAATTAATGAATAATTGAGAATTTGAGATAAGAAAGGTGTGGAAACCTTTAGTAGGTAAAATAATAATCCAAAGGTGGATTTCGTGCCTCGTAGGTTCCTTGGGTTCCAAGGAGTCCAAAGTTGCATATATAATGCAATAAGAAAAGAAAAGATCAAATAAATATTTCTTTGTGAGAAAGAAATTGAAAACAATGATAAAATGTGGGAAATAAGTGGAAAGAGGCATAAATAAGTTATTCTTGATGAATTTTTGAATCCATGAGGTTTCTAATATTAAAAGGGATGCCAATGAGGAATATAAAAAGGAAGATAAAGAGAAATCCTAAAATTTTGTTTTAATAAGAAATTAATATAAAGAGAAAATAGATAAAAGATAAGTAATATGATAAAGAAATGTTCCCAAGAGGTGATTTCGAGCCATTAAGGTTCCTTGAGGTTCAAGGAACTCATAATGATAATTTGATAGCAAGGGAAAGAGAAATAGGTGATATATATATATATAATTAAGAGATATCTTGCACATAAAGAAAAGGGACGTTTTATTTTAGATAATGAGCCCAATTTTGGCAAAGAAATAGATTAAGACATTAGTAACTTTCCCTCAAAATTTGGGATTAAATGAAGCAATGGTTAGAGAGTAATGTTTTATCCAAGTTATCTTGAAATAAAAAGGGATTTTCTCAAAAATAGGAACTAGATCGTCAGTTGTTTGGGCACAGATGATACGGATTGTTGGATTTGGATCCAACCGTGATCGCTCATCGTCTAGTTCTAAATGAACTAGGATTCTAGCCGCAGACAGAGAGTCTTTCCAATCATATTTTCTCGCAATTGAGTTGATGTCCAGGCAAAGAAAGTTGCTAGATGAGTCCGCGAGGGAATTCCGCGTGCTTTAGACCCTAGATTTTCGTGTTGTAGATGTTTCTAGAGAGAATGCCCAATTGGGCTGAGCATAAGGGTGGCGGCAAGTTTTGTAACCCTAAAGATGATCATGAGTTCCTATAAATAGAACCTCCCTCGCTTGTGGAAGACACTCACGATCACAAACGGCCTATTCCCTGCCTCTATTGTGCCCCAACATAGCCATACAAAGTTGCTCCGGCGAGCTTCCCATGTGGTGCCGCCGCGAGACCTGTTGCTGGGTCAAGCATAGGGTGAGAAGCAGAAGCCCTTCGATCATGGTCGACCGTGGACCAGGAAGCGGATCCACGGCTGAGAGCAGCCATGTCCTTCGTAGCTGTGAGTGGGAGCGTGCAAGGAGGAATGTCAGATCAATCTTGGTCAGTGACGACCCGAGATTCGACGGCTAGGATTTTTCTACAAAATCAAAGTAAGTCGCTTCTCTGCCCAATATTCAAGAAAAAAGTGGGATCTTGTACAAATCATTAAAAATAGATCCTTTGGCCGAAAAATACAAATAAGTAGTGTTTTTTTATCAGAAAAATACAAGGAATGCAAAGAAAATATAATTGATGCTTAATTTTGCTTGAAATTCAAAAATTATATAAAGCTTCTATCTTTAATAGTTTAATCAATGGGAAAAACATTAACCTATGATGATTAATGAATTTGAAAGAGGTTATATGGGTGTTTAAAGTAGAGATTAACCTGTTGTTAATAAAAGGGCATATTAGATCTAAAAGGATGATCTTCATGTGTAATTTGATTAACTTAGGGTTCCATATGCTTTAATGAACCATAAACCCTAACCTTGGTAATTATGACCCTTAATGATTTTTTTGGTCAAATTCATGTAAAAGCTGAGATATGATGGTTTTAATCTATTTTGAGTATAAAGTTTCCTAATTGTGAATAAATACCCTTAATATGGAAATTAGGGTTTTCTAAAGGATAAAGGTAGAATTAATGATAAAGAGAGTTCATGTGGGTATCTGGAAGGAACCAAAGATAATAATTGAGTCTAATGATCTTGAAATAACTTAAAAGGATAAAGATGGTAGTTTTGGTATAAAAAGAAATAATCGAATCTAATTGGGTTGAAATTAGGGTTTGTGAGCTAAGAGAGAATTAAAGGTGATAAAAGTATTATGGAGTCTAAAACCCTAATAAAACCCTAAAGTGGCCTAGAAATCCTAAAGTGGAATCCAAGTCTAGCTTTAGAATGTTTTGGATAAAATATAACACTTGGATCCCATGCATTAATTTTAGGATATTGTTGATTGCTTGTTGCTTGTTCTTTATCCTTATTGCTTGGACGATCGAGTTGCACTGGATCAGATATGTGGTTAATTATGAATAACCGCCTTAGTTTCCTGAGGATTTTCTGGATGGTTAATTGCATTGAATGGAAATTATCAGTTTGGATGTTCATACTTGCAAACTATAAAGTTCCTATGATTATCACATTAATAATAGAAGTATGTATTCTCGCACCTACATGCCACCATGATGGATGATGCCAAAGGTCAGGCCCAGATGGGTAGACCAATGGACACCTTGAGTGGTGACCCCAGACACCAAGCTCGGGAATGAGAAGGTGGCCTATGATATTGCATGACTAGAGGGCACCATGAGTGGTGACCCCAGGCACCAAGCTCGGGATTGAGAAGGTGGCCTTAAGTCATTAGCAAAGGAAACCCTAAGGTGGGTATGCCAGGGTTAGGGAAAAAGCAGTGGAGAATGTCATACTGGAAAATGTAAATTGGCTGGTTAATTAACTTGATTTTGATAATTAGATTGTTATCCATATGTGCAAACTTTTGGTTGTCCCCACATACCAGTACATTTTGATATACTGACCGACGTTTTGTTTGTCAACATTTTAGGTACAACCATGAAATGAACAAATGGTAAAGTGACACATTGTGAAAATAAAACATAAAGTGCAAGGAGGATTAGATAGAGTAGATTCAAGCTCTGGATAGATAGATTTCCAAAGTTTTTCAAAGGTAAGTAAAGTTTTAATTTTATACCCAATTCCAGTTTAGTTAGTAGAATTTCATAATTATTATTGATTATTTGTCGAACCTTTGATCCTGTTAATTGAATAACGGCTCTGACCTTCAAGTCTCCCTTAATTGGGGTTTACCGGGAGGCGGGGTTGTTACAATTGGTATTAGAGCGTAGGTTCTTCATCTAATCATTAATAATTATTAAATTTTGCAAACATCGTAGAACCCAAGGGAGTTATTAGAGGATTGTCCGAAAGACTGAGGTGTCTAGAAAAGGATCACGTCTGGGGGCTAGCAATATTTTCCTCCGCACCGCTAGTCAGAATACGAGGACTCCCAGATTGTGTGACTGCCTGGCTGATGTCTTAGGATATGACTCGAAATAAGATACCTTTAGGACTCTCGCAGTATGTTCATCCCTTCTCAACTCAAATTCTATTAAGGACCTTAAGGATTAGGGTTTCCTCTCTTCTCCTCACCCTCTTGAGGTATGGGTAAGGCTAATAAAGTCCAAGGAATCCTCCACCAAATGAATGAAAAGCATGTAAATAATATGTCATGGACATACACTTAACAGATTATGTGCAAACTAAAGAATAGATACATGCTTAGGTCGTATGACATGAGTTTTCTTTGCCCTCAGGAGAAACCTGAGGATAGACCTCCTTGTCAGGAGGATGAGTAGGGAGAGTTAGTCTTAGAGGTAGAGACCTCCATTAAAAGTAGAGACCTAACACATCCTATGAGGATGATGTTAACCCTAACCTTAAGTGGAGGTTTGAAGAGAGATGGTTGATTGAGTGTTTGGATAGACATGCCTTGGATTCCATATGAGCCATGAGAAGTTAATGACCGATTACCGTTGGAAACCCAACCCTGGGAAGAGTCGTGCATGTTTGAGCAAAGGATAGCTCCTTCATGGATGAGGTTAGAGAAGAACCTCTAGAAACCTTATGGGATGTTGCAAGTAGGATATAGCTTACACCCATAATACATCAGTAGTACGAGCAGTAAGTTAAAACCGAGGCTAGAAGGATAGGATGGATGGCTTATGAGATAAGCATAAAGGGCTATGGATAATCTTGAGCAAACATAAGTTCGAGCATAGGCTTCCCTCGCGTAAGGGTATGCTCGTGGGCTCGAGCCTTCATGGAGAGAGGACCTCTAGTTGTAAGGATGGATGTGGAGTTAGCTCTGGAGAGAGAAAGCAAGACCCAAGCAAAAAGGTTGGAAACCTAGATTCCAAGACATGAGGAATAGTGGGGAGTTGAGGATGATGCGACCTAAGTGGATGATAGTGGTTGCTTCATGCTTGATGCCTGAAGGTTGATGATATCTTGGTGTCCTTTAATGGAACCAAACCCTAAAGAGAGGACGATACTTTTGGAACCTATGTGCCTAAGGTATAGGAGTTTACCTTTTGAGATGAGACAAAGAGTTCCTTAGACCCTGAGGAGGTTTAAGTAACCAATTGTGAGGCATTATGCCTAGTTGGTTGTCCTTGAGGAGGACTCAACTTTGAGGTGTTTCTCATATAAAAGGATCATGCGAGTACATGACATACCTTGGACATGTTTGAGGTTGAGCAGACAGTGGGCCATCAGGAAAGTGAACCTAGGGTTCCTAGGCCTAAGAAGGGAAGTAGTGTACCTGATGCTCATGATGAGATTTGAGTCTCTATAGGTTCGAGCATGGTACTCCTCATGTGTAGAGGAAAAGGAAACCCCTTAAGTTAAAGGTATGATTGATGAACCCCTCACAACTAAGTTGGTCTAATATTGAGGAAAGAGAACAAGTATGACCTAGCATGGTTTAAAAGGTGGTTTGCTTGTGCCTTAGTAGCTGTTGGGTTAGGCATGCTCATGTGAATGTAAACCCTAGGGATTCTTGTGACCTTTGTTATCAAGGTGTAGTTTCCTCACATCCTGGGAGAGGGGCCCTTTGGTAGGGTGTTTACCAGTTTTGTTGGTTTTGAGGTAATCTAAAGAGGTTTCATAGGATCTTGAGAAGCTAAAGTACATGGCACGAGAATGAACCTGTAGACCCATAGATTACCATCTCTGTGTTCATGTGGATGTGTTACCATGAAGGTAACCGGTATGGGGCCTGACCAAGGTAGGTAGGTCGCCATGACCCCTGTGAAAGGATGAAAGACAACCCATGAATACAAAGAGAGAGATGAGAAAGGCTTGGGTAAGGTTCTAAGTTGGATATGTACTATGTTAGAATCCTAAGTCTATCCTAGGGTCAGGTAGGGATAAGACCGATGGGAGCAGGAGTTGCCTAATTCCCTGGTTGTACATGACCATAGGGTCGGGAGGTAATAGCTATCATTGTCTGAGGGCCATGGGTTACGAGATTGATCACCTTCAAGAACTCATGGGACCCAAAGGGAAAATGAGTAGGGCACTCTCTGGATGCATGAGGGAAAAGGGATGACCCCAAAAGTGTCATCACCCTATAGACCTAAAGGAGATGACCAAGGATTGTGTGGTAACCCAAGTAGGTTCCAGATCAGTTTTCCATGGAAGTAATTTTTGATATCGTGATGTTTGTAGAGACATATGTGGCACGTTTCAACTTAGATTTGAAAGTGTACTGGAAAGGTGGGTTGTACCATCTCTACTCTTGGAATAGGAAGAACTCTATGTTTGAACTGCAGCCAAATGTTTATTTCCTCTTATTATGGGAGCGAGAGATAGGGCAGTACACATGCCATACGCCAAGGATAAAGATGATGTGAGTTGGAGCATTTCTATAAGGTATGAGGATAGAGATGATAGCATACCTTTGTGGAACGAATGATACATGGATGGTTTACAAACACTAAGAGTATTAAGGAAATCATCTTGTGAGGATGTTTTATCATGAGCTATGTGGAACTTGCAAGTGATACAAGGTTGAGTTTGATAATCAAGAGGATGAGCTCAGAGTGTTCTCAATGAAGATAGACTTAGAGTTCGAGTTTGAGATGATAAGTGAAATATAGAAAGGTGTATGTCATCAACATTACCTAATACATAAGAAGTGGTAATGGATGCTCTAGTTGAGATGTAGCTGCCTAGTTTGGCTAGAAGAGGTTGTTGGGCTAACCCTATGTTTGGAAAAAAGATGTGTTTTGGCTAACACATAGATGTAACAAGATATGTTGAACGAGTTAATGGTTGTTTGGTTAGCCAGTTTAGTCCTTGATACAGAGAAAGGATGGTGATAGAACCTCAGATGAACTTCCTTGGATAGGAAGGTAATAAAACCCTGATGAGAGTGGTGTAGAGTTTCTGAGGAATCAACCTTGAAGAATTGTGACATACAGGAGATCATGATTTTAAGTTCATCATACACCGTGGTACTATGAAGATAGTAAGTCATGGTAGTACTTTGGATGCCTGATACATGTAGCATGTGTCCATGCAAGCCCGGAGGTGAAGGATGAAAACCAATAACCCAGTGCAAGGCTATAAAGTATAAAGAGTTCCCGAGAGGGAATGGGAGTTCATCACTATGGATGTTGTGAGTCTCCCCTAGACCAAGGAAGGTCAAGATGCAATATGCACTACTACAAAAACAACATTTAGTGTCGCTTTTCTGGGCGTCAGTTCTTTAGGAAAACCGACACCTACAATATTAGACGTCGGTTATTTAGGCAAACCGACGTCTATATTCGAAGACCAGCCAGACACGGGTACCGCTTTGAATACAGCGTCGGTTGATAATAACAAACCGACGCTTAAAGTCGCCCACGAAATCCAATTTTCGAGCAAAAAAAATAGTGTCACTTTCAGCGTCGGTTATTTAGATAGAAACCGACGCCTATGTGCGATGGAAATTTGCACGAAAAGTGTCACTTTCCACGTCGGTTATCCTTTTATAACCGGCGCTGAAAGTGGTTCCCGCCAAATAATTTCGTGAAAATATCGTTCAATTGGACATCGGTTGTTTCAAACAACCTACGCGAAAGATGTTTAGGCGTCGGCTGTTGGAAACAACCGACGCTATTTGGGAACTTAATATCCCGCGATCGCCCGACTCTTCGCCCACACCTGTTTCATTGTCTTCATCGCCCGCACCTGTTTCATTGTCTTCATCGCCCGTCGCGCCGCTGCTGCTCGATCGCCTGCTGGTTCTCACTATCGCCGACGCTGCCTGTGCTCCTCGCCTCACCGACACTGCCGGTGTTGCTGCTGTGCGTCGCCGCCCTAGCTTCTTCCTACTTCGTCCAGCGTCGCCCGCCGCCCTAGCTCCTTCCTCCCTGCTCACGCCCGGCGCCGCCCGCTCCTTCCTCCCTGCTCACGCCCAACGCCGTCTGCTCCTTCATCCTTGCTCGCCGCCGCCCACCGACGCTGCTGCCGCCTGGAGCTTGGCGGCCACCGCTGCACCTGCCTGCCCTGCCGCCTGGAGCTCGCCGGTCACCGCCACCACTGCTGGGAGCTCGCCTACTTGTCCGCCGCCGCTAACGAAAGGTATGTAAGCTAAAATAATTGGGTACTGTTCTAATGCATCAAAGTAAATATCCTATAGCTCTATTATACTAGTAATGCATGATTAGTTTTACTGATTTCCTTGCTGCTTTCAGTGATTAATGATTGGTACTACTGGTTAGTATTACTTTAGTGATTACTTTAATTCAACAATTCATAGTTTTTTATTTATAATTACTGATCTTCTTGCCGATTTTAATGATTAGAGATACTGATTAATAGTAAGTATTGATGAATACTTAGTTAATTACTGATTTGTTGATTAGATATGTATAGAAGTTCCTTATAAATATATTTTTTATTACACATACATGTAATTTTGTATAAAATACATGATGTAGTGTGATCTTAAATCCTAGAGTGTACCCCTTTTGTTCTATGATGGTACCTATGACCCTAAATACACCCATAAGGGTCTATTGTATCCTAAAGAAGATTTATTTCTTCCTTCTGCCCTAATTTTTATATGGATCTTAATCTTATATCACTTACTCATAAATAAGGAAATATCCTCCCTTATGACCACCTTGATGTGTATGTCCCATATAATACACATGTTGGACCCCAGAGTTGGTGAAAGATTTTCAATCGTGTGTATCACATGGGATTCTTATCTCAACACAACGGACTGCAATATATGCATCTAATGCCTTAAATGGAAGACTCAAATGTTATAAAATCCCATAAAAGTAGGTAGAAACAACTTATATATATTTAGATATTAATAATTCCATGAAGTGCACATTATCTTACTCAGGAAAAGTATGTGTATAATGTAGGATTCGTTCCATATAATGGTTTGTTGCTTGCATATATTTGTCATATATTTGTGCTTCTAATCGTAATGTTTGGCCTAATTCAATGAATTTTGATGCATGTTGAAATAAGATTTAAACTTGTCAATTGTAGCATCCTAATTTGATTTGATTAAACCCTAACATCAATTGTGATGAAACCCTAACATTAATCGTGATGAAACCCTAACATGTACATATCTATTATTGTGTTTGTTGGCCTAGAAACCCGTCCAAGATTGACTCATTAGGAGTAAATCTTTGATAGTCCCCAGTTTGGGACTGTTCTTGAACACCTAATCTCACTTAGGATGTATGTGTATAATGTGTATTGGGTTTTCGAGAAAGTTTCGATAGCATTTCCCCGTTTGTTCTCTAAGTACATATGTACTTAGAGAACAGCAGGGAAATGCTGTCGAAATTTTCTTCAAAACCTAATACACATTATACACTTACTAGTGAGATTAGGTGTTCAAGGATGGGATAGGTGGTACACATTTATTATATATAAGAATGACATCAAATGTGTTTGTTGGCCTAGAAACTCGTCCAAGATTGACTCATTAGGAGTAAATCTTGGATAGTCCCCAGTTTGGGACTGTTCTTGAACACCTAATCTCACTTAGGATGTAAGTGTATAATGTGTATTGGGTTTTCGAGAAAATTTTGGTAGCATTTCCTCGTTTGTTCTCTAAGTACATATGTACTTAGAGAACATCGGGGAAATGCTGCCGAAATTTTCTTGAAAACCCAATACACATTATACACTTACTAGTGAGATTAGGTGTTCAAGGATGGGATAGGTGGTACACATTTATTATATATAAGAATGACATCACATGTGTTTGTTGGCCTAGAAACCCGTCCAAGATTGACTCATTAGGAGTAAATCTTGGATAGTCCCCGGTTTGGGACTGTTCTTGAACACCTAATCTCACTTAGGATGTAAGTGTATAATGTGTATTGGGTTTTTGAGAAAATTTCGGTAGCATTTCCCCATTTGTTCTCTAAGTACATATGTACTTAGAGAACAGCGGGGAAATGCTGCCGAAATTTTCTTGAAAACCCAATACACATTATACACTTACTAGTGAGATTAGGTGTTCAAGGATGGGATAGGTGGTACACATTTATTATATATAAGAATGACATCACATTATACACTTAGGATGTAAGTGTATACCCTAATCTTTTCCTAATATATACTTGTTTCCTAATATATACTTGTTTTCTCTGATCATAGAATGGATAGATCATGGATGTCCATTCGTAATCGTTGCACCCCAGAGTTTATATCTGGTCTTGATCAATTTATTAGATTTGCCGAGGAACATAGGAAAAAACCTATAGATAGGTTCTACTGTCCATGTAGGCATTGCGGTAACAACTTGAAAGTCAACACTGGTGAGGAAATCAAAAGTCATGTCATGTGCAACGGGATTGTACAAGGCTATATAGAATGGCACTGGCATGGAGAGATTTCAAAATCGAAACCAGTAGATGTCGATAGCAGTGCTTGGGTGGAAGAAGAAATTTCCTCCGATGACGTAAATGTGAAAGAACCAGTTCCAGTAGACATTGTTGATGCGATGCTGGATAGTTGTAGGGTAGAGCACACCGATCCACCTCCTATCTTTAGAAACAGTGTGCATGATGCTGAGATACCGTTATACACAGGATGTGCTAAGTTTACGAAGCTTAGCGCTGTGTTGAGATTGTATAAGTTGAAAGCTAACAATAGATGGAGCGACAAAAGCTTCACTTCATTGTTGACTTTGTTGAAAGAAATGCTTCCTGAAGGAAACGAGCTGCCAATCTCAACATACCAGGTAAAGAAAATGTTGTGCCCAATGGGAATGGAGGCCAAGAAGATACACGCATGCCCGAATGATTGTGTATTATTTCAAAAGGACTATGTAGATTTGAAAGATTGTCCAAAATGTGGTGCGTCAAGGTATAAATTAACGACTTCGGGGGAGTCCAAAACTGGTTCTCCTGCCAAGGTGTTGTGGTATCTACCTATAATATCATGGTTTCAACGCTTGTTTGCAAATCTGAAAGATGCGAAGAATTTGAGGTGGCATGCAGATGTTAAGAAAAATAATGATGGGATCCTACGACATGCGTCTGATTCCCCACAGTGGAAGAAGATTGATCTATTGCACCCCAAATTTGGTGAAGAAGATAGGAATCTAAGACTTGGGCTTTGTACAGATGGGATGAATCCGTACGGGACATTGAGCAGCCAACATAGCACTTGGCCAATCATGCTTGTTATATACAATCTTCCTCCCTGGATGTGTATGAAAAATAAGTACGTTATGTTGTCGTTGTTGATATCAGGCCCTAAACAACCTGGAAATGATATCGATGTTTATCTTGAACCTTTGATTGATGACTTAAAGAAACTTTGGGCTGAAGGTGTGATGACCTATGATGCTTCAACAAGAGAGACATTTCATTTGCACGCTATGTTGTTTTGCACTGTTAATGACTTTCCAGCATATGGGAATTTGTCTGGATATAGTGTCAAAGGAGCTAAAGTGTGTCCTATATGTGAAGAAAACACTGATTCAATAAGACTAAAACATGGCGGCAAGACTGTATATCTTGGTCATCGAAGGTTTCTTTTAAAATTTCATCCGTATCGTAGGAAGCGTAAAGCATTCAATGGATGGAATGATGAATGGAGTGCACCTAAACCTATACCAGGGGATGTTGTTTATGCAAGAGTAAAAGACATTGTCAATGAATTTGGTAAGAAATCACAATGTAGTATGGCCACACGGAGTGACAATTCTTCATTCAAGAAGAAGTCAATATTTTGGGATCTTCCTTATTGGAGTTCTTTGACAGTCAGGCATTGTATCGATGTAATGCACGTTGAGAAAAATGTCTGTGATAGCATCATTGGTACTCTGTTAAATATACCAGGTAAGACTAAAGATGGGATAAAATCTAGAATGGACCTACGTGAAATGGGAATAAGGTCAGAATTAACAGAATTACATGAAATGGGTAATAAAAGAACATACTTACCTTCCGCTTGTTACACGTTGTCTAGAAAGGAGAAGAAAACTTTTTGTGAATGCTTGGTAAATGTTAAGGTGCCACATGGTTACTCATCCAACATCCGTAGATTGGTATCAATGAAAGATCTGAAGTTGATAGGTCTTAAATCTCATGATTGTCACACTCTAATGCAACAAATATTGCCCGTGGCAATTCGATCTATATTGCCGAAGCATGTAAGGTTTGCAATTACCAGACTTTGTTTCTTTTTCAACAGTCTATGCAGCAAAGTTATTGACCCTGATACTCTCGATAATTTGCAAAGAGAAGTGGTTGTTACCCTATGTCAGCTTGAGATGTATTTCCCTCCTTCATTCTTTGATATCATGGTACATCTTGTTGTCCACTTGACTAGGGAAGTGAAAATGTTGGGACCAGTTTTCTTGCATTGGATGTATCCCTTTGAACGATACATGAGCGTTTTTAAAGGTGATGTTCGAAACCGTTATCGGCCTGAAGGGAGTATTATTGAAGGTTATGTGGCGAGAGAGGTTATGGATTTTTGCAATGACTTTCTCAGTGGTAATGACACTCCTGATAATGACAAGAATATTGAGGAGGGCAAAGGAATTTTGGGATCACGGGTGAAAGTAATCAGCCGTGAGCAGTTGGAACAAGCTCACTTGTATATTTTACACAGTATGGATGAAGTGAGTGTTTATATCGAGGAACATACCAATTTCATAAAGAGACAACATCCTCGAGCAAGTTCAATGTGGCTTGCTAGAGAGCATAATAAGACTTTTACTAAGTGGTTTGAAGATAAAGTCTTACATCAACTATCTCAAACACCAAATGATATTACAGAAACTATCAAATGCCTCGCCTTTAAACCAAAACCGAATGTTATGTATTATGAAGGGTTTGACATTAATGGATTCACATATTACACAAAGCGCCAAGATGATAAGAGTGTCGTCCAAAATAGTGGGGTCACTCTTCAAGCGTCGACTATGTACTTTGCAAGTGAAAAGGATAAGAGTCCACGTGAAGCTAAAATGTCATATTACGGTGTCATTGAAGACATTTGGGAGTTTGACTACATAGATTTCAAAATTCCGCTCTTTAAATGTAATTGGGTTGATAACACCAAAGGAGTTATAGTGGATGAATTGGGTTTCACTTTGGTGAACTTTGAAACGATTGGTGAGAAGGGTGAACCATTCATATTGGCATCACAGGCGAAACAAATATTCTATATCGATGATCCTGCAAATGATAAATGGTCAGTTGTTCTTCATGGTAAAAGACAGTTCATTGAAGATCCTATAGATGAAGAAGAGTACTATGATAAGTATGATGACTCCAGTCCATTCTCAGTTGGGTTGCCAACTCCACAAAATATTGAAGCTAATGATGACTTATATGTGCGCGGAGATCACAATGAAGGATTGTTAATTGATAAAAGATCACAATTTTAGAGACATGTATGTTTATACAAATGCTAAATGTTTGCCTTTTTCTAGTTAATACAAATGCTAAATGTTTGCCTTTTTCTAGTTAATACAAATGCTAAATGTTTGCCTTTTTAATGACATTTTCAGATGGCTGACCATGATGAGCATGATGTCCATGATGAGCATGAAGTCCATGATGAGCATGCTGTCCATGACGAGCATGGCGAGGATACCAATGTAAGTTCTAAAAACATATCTTGTATTTCTATAAAATTCATTATCTTCTAGTTATGTCATATATCTTATATTTCTATATTGGGCTAATTTAGTGTGTTTATTTTTGTCAAATTTTAGGTTGATGATGCACATGTACCCACTGAAGCACTGGAGCAACTTGATGCGCAGCACCAAACACTTAACAAGAAAAGGGGCATCACTCTGTTGAAGAAGTTAATAGCGCTTAGTGGCAGTGGATCCAAATTGGTTGTGGAGTTTGATAATGGAGGAAATGCAATTGGAGTGAACCGCAATAATTTTGTAAACTATCTTGGGTGTACCACTCGGAGCCATTGTGGTGTTAAGTATGATAATTGGCATAAAGTTCCTCAGGGGAAAAAAGACTTGATATGGAAGGATTTATGCGTGAGTTATTATTATTTGCAATTCTATTTTGTAGATTATAAATTATATTATTTGCAATTCTATTTTGGATACTAGTTAATAACATTTCTATTTTACAGAATCTGTTTGCATTGGATGAGAAGTTGCATCGTAAAAGTGTGATGCAACGCGCTGGAAAGATGCTTAGGAATTATAGGACAAATCTGAACAGAGAATACATAAAAGAGGGTGATAAGAAAAGGAAGTCAGCCCTTGAACAATGGAACTTCTTGGACAAAGAAGATTGGGACAATTTTGTTGCTTCAAGAAAATCTGAAGAATTCAAGGTATGAGGTGTCACTCCCAATTTAATTAATATACATTGTATTCACCTATTCAAGATTAACATTTAGTGATACTAACCAAATCATTAATGTGCATACTAACTAGGCCCTCAGTGACGCACAAAAAGCAAGGCGTGCACTGAATGTGCATGACCACACTATGGGTCCAAAAGGCTATGCAAGCGTTTGCCAAAGACTACATGCGGAGTCTGCGGCTACTCAGGAGTCTGCTCCTACTCAGGAGTCTGTCACACTCATGCCTCGCCATGATATCTGGATAGCTGGGAGGAAAAACAAGAAGGGTGAAATAAAGAAGCACGTAACTGCTGAGGCGGCTGCGAAAATGGTAAAATACAACTCTTAGAGCAATCATTTGAATATTGATTATTTGTGGTGTCAACTTACCAATTTCTGTTGATGGTGATTAGCGGGAGCTGCACGAGCAGAGGAAACAAGGCACGTTCATCCCTCAGGGCACAAGGGATGAATTGAAAGTTGCTCTGGGTAACCCAGAGCATCTTGTACGTGTTAGGGGTGCAGGCGCTGGTGTGGGCATCAAAGCATTCTTTGGGCCATCCCACCGCAAACCCAGAGCGGGACTTTCTCAAGAAGAGGTAACCTATTCTTTTTTTAGAATGTTACTGCAAAAGGAAATTCAATAATAAGAAGCTAATGTTTCTTTTATCCATGTATAGGAGAATAAGAGAGTCGAGGATATAGTTTCTAAGAAGGTCAACGACGTAGTTGCTGAGAAGGTCAAGGAAGAAATGCTACGGTGGCAGGCATCTCAAGCTTCCAATCAGCCTATGGCGACCCACTCTTCTCCTGATGCACAGACTGCGAGTAATCCTGGAGACCCATCGCCTAACACGTCTGCTGTAAGTATTGTTTATGACATTGTATCTAGTCTTTTCAAGATGATATGTTTTTAAGATGATATGTATATATGTATAACATTCTTTACGTAAATTTGTAGGCATTGAAGCCATGCCGCTTAAGAATACAAGACTATGTTGTTGCAGAGGCGTAGGCTTACCCGTCCCTTCCTGGGGAAAGGTTTCACGGGACTCCAATGCCACAGGGCTACGTTCGTGTGGGCCCATTACGTGTGTTACCCGATTGGAGGGAAGCTACATTGCCATATCCCCACCCGGATATTGATACACTTGCTGAGGCAGAAGGCGGGGTCATATTGTGGCCCAAAGCAGATGTCGTCTACACTACTGAAATTGTAAGATAAATTTACATTGATTTAGACTGTTAATGTGTATATATGATGTCAACTGATATGAAATTATATATACAGGTTAAAAAGAAGACACCAGGAGCACCTAGGCCTCCACCTCCACTTCCCGCATTACCAACTTGGGTTCCAACTGACCTAACATACCCGTTAGGTCCTGCTTGTAGGGGAATGACATGTTGGCTACGGGCACATAATATACATTGCCCGATAATTGTTTCTTTAGATGCAGATTATGCAGGTCAATCATACGATAGCTCTTTATTTATACAAGATATTATTGAGTTATTTATGTATGATTGGCTGAATACATCAATGATAGAGACATGGATAAGGTGAGATCTTGTTTATACATCCATATACCTTGTGTAAGATCTGGTGATCTGGTTTCTTATATATTAATGCATACGTAATACATGTTTTGCAGCTACTTAGTCGAAGATCATTGCAAACAATTTGCATTTGATCATGTGGGATTTTTGATTCCATCATTGATTAGTATGGTAGCTAAAGACCCTGATAATGTTCAACAATAATGTATAGATGCTTTTACAGTTTTTGGTCAGCAAAAGAAGACGATAATAATAGCTCCATTCAATGTCAAGTTAGTTTACTTTATTTATAATTTGGACTTAAGAAAATTCCATTTTTATTGTGCATTTTGAGTTATTAATTGTTAACTTTTTACCTCTAGCGGTAAACATTGGGAGTTACTAGTTATTGTCCCCGGGACGTTCACTGTTTATTATCTAGATCCCGCGGGAAGTACATTAAACACTAAAATTGGACACGTAATGAGAATGCCATTATTCTGGTGAGAAATATTTCATTTTTGTATCTGTTAACATCTGTCATTACATTACTATTTACTTATGTAATTTACTGTGTTATATTAACATGTAGGGGTTTAGATGCATTCAAAAAGGCTGGAGGAATGGTCCCAAGGAAAAAGAACTAGCCAATAAATTGGGAGAACGTACAAGTAAGTTCCCGACTCCAATGTATATATTATTGATGTGAATTGTGCTTAGTTGTATTATTTTGTATGTTTCAATTTATAGTGCGCTACACAAGACAATGGTTGGGCATGCACATACTATGTGATGCGATTTATGCAGATGATTATCAAATATGCTGCATTGGACATCGATACCATACATGAGGTATTATATATAGTCTCATTAGTTAGTATGAAATATATCAATCTTATTTTTATATTATTACTTATATATATACATCATTCTCTTTGCAGGTGTTTAAAACTGACAACACTATAGGTAAACGCTTAAAAAATATACATGCTCCATATACGATGGAAGCATTAAATGAAATAAGAGAAGAATGGGCAAAAGCCATACAAGCAGTGGCAACTGTAAGATATAATTGGGATGTTGATAGCAATAATGAATGATACTTTGTAAATGAATAATTCTGAATGTTAATACATGTATTTGAATGTTTCTATATGTGTGAATGTGAGAATTGAATTGATGTCTGAATGTATCTTCTTGTGTGAAATTTTCCTTGGGACTTTTGCAGGTTTGTGCCCTGTTTGTAGGATGATATCAATGGATGTCGTAAACCTGCAGTTCAGAAAACTGAACTGCAGGTTCTCATCCTGCTGACCAGCCACAGCAGGCCTGCAAACTGATATGAAAAAAAAAATAGATATAGGCGTCGGTTATTTACAGAAAACCGTCAGCAAAGATCTACAGCGTCGAGTTTCTGACCAAAACTGACGCCTAATGTGGCAACAGCCGTACTGGAAATGGCGTCGGCTGTTTGTGTCAAACCGACACCTATTTAACATATAGGCGTCGGTCTTTTAGTAGATAACCGATGCCAAACTGGTTCGAACCACAGAAAACAACGTCATCTAGGACACTTTCTGCGTCGGTTACCAAGTAAACACCGACGCTATAGTCCATATAGGCGTCAGTCTTTTAGTAGATAACCGATGCAGAATGTATCCTAGATGACGCCGTTTTCTGTGGCGCGAACCCTTTTGGCGTCGGTTATCTACTAAAAGACTGACGCCGAAGTGTTCGACCTTTAGCGGCGCCCACATAGGCGTCACTCAGAAACCGACGCCAAAGGGGGTTAAACAACCGACGCCAAAGGCTGTTTCTGTAGTAGTGATGGGTTATGGTAGATCGCCTTACCTAGATGACATGAGAAAGAAAGAGTACTGTCACGGGATAGATCCGGTTGAACTACTTATAAGAGAGTGATGGTTCAACTACACCATGATGTAAAGTTTTTGAGTATGACCTAAAGCTTCACTTCCATGAGCTGGAAGTAGATACATGATGAACTCGATGATAGAATAGTTTATCACCCCTAGCTAATGGTTAGTATGATCCAGACTAGAGGGTCTGATGAGAGCATGTGTGCTCGTTCAAGGTGATATATAGAGACAGCTATTGTCCTTTGTAAGATGTGTTGGTAACCACCATAGCCTTTATCGGGATGAAAGAAGTTCTAGGAGGAGGTTGTGTCGGTCACCACTTCATTAAGATGATGTTGGTGAAGGAGGCCTCATGAAGGTCAGAAAAGAACCACAGTGTGTGCAGACGAAGTCGCTTTGATCGTGCAATGGCTGAGAGAGAGAGCCTAGAGACGACATGAGTCGTGAGCTGATGCAAAGTAGACTAACATGCAGTTCACTGTAGGAAAATGTGTGATGTGAAAATCCGACCCCTCTAGACTACAACTAAGAAAGCTGAGTCCCCGATATATGGGTCCATTTGAGATGGATTGGTGGAGAGGGTTGTGTTTAGCCTTGCCCCTCAAGATAACATGATGTGAAATGTGTTCCATGAGTCTGATCTAGAGCACTATGTGAGTTACCCAAGCCATGTGTTTATCCTTGAACCTATTCAGCTTTTGAGAGGCTGAAATGTGCTGAGTCACCTATGAGGGTACGATATACCAAGGTAAGAAAGAACTCATATGGAAGGATATGAGATGATGAAGGTTCTTGGGAAGCACCATGGAAAGGGTGAAGCCACATGGGAGCCCTGATGGACATAAGAAAGGCTTATCCTATTTGTTTGCTTGCTTGATGGAATTTTGAGGACAAAATTCTTATAAGAGGGGAAGGATGTTACAACCCAAATTTTGGGTTCATTTAATATCTCATATTGGAGATATTTGGACAAATAATGATGTAATTTCGTTTACAATAACCTTGATGATTTTGTTGTGGGCTTTATTGGCTATTAGGACCAATAACAAGGAAATTCAATTAATTAATGAATAATTGAGAATTTGAGATAAGAAAGGTGTGAAAACCTCTAGAAGGAAAAATAGTAATCCAAAGGTGGATTTCGTGACTCTTGGGTTCTTGGGTTCTAAGGAGTCCAAAGTTGCATATATAATGCAATAAGAAAAGAAAAGATAAAATAAATATTTCTTTGTGAGAAAGAAATTGAAAACAATGATAAAATGTGGGAAATAAGTGGAAAGAGGCATAAATAAGTTATTCTTGGTGAATTTTCGAATCCATGAGGTTTCTAATATTAAAAGGGATGACAATGAGGAATATAAAAAGGAAGATAAAGAGAAATCCTAAAAAAAAAGATGTTTTAATAAGAAATAAATATAAAGAGAAAATAGATAAAAGATAAGTAAAAGGATAAACAAATGTTCTCAAGAGGGGATTTCCATCCATTAAGGTTCCTTGATGTTCAAGGAACTCATAATGATAATTTAATAGCAAGGGAAAGAGAAATAGGTGATATATATATATATATATATATATATATATATATATATAATTAAGATATATATTGCACCTAAAGAAAAGGCACGTTTTATTTTAGATAATGAGCCAAATTTTGGCAAAGAAATAGATTAAGCCATTAGTAACTTTCTCTCAAAATTTGGGATTAAACGGAGCAATGGTTAGAGAGTAATGTTTTTTCCAAGTTATCTTGAAATAAAAAGGGATTTTCTCAAATATAGAAACTAGATCCTCAGTTGTTTGGGCACAGATGATACAGACCGTTGGATTTGGATCCAACTGTGATCGCTCTTCGTCTAGTTCAAAATGAACTAGGATTCTGGCCGCAGACAGAGAGTCTTTCCAATCATATTTTCTCACGATTGAGTTGATGTCCAGGCAAAGAAAGTTGCTAGATGAGTCCACGAGGGAATTCCGCGTGCTTTAGACCCTAGATTTTTGTGCTGTAGATGTTTCTAGAGAGAATGCCCAATTGGGCTAAGCATAAGGGTGGCGACAAGTTTTGTAACCCTAAAGATGATCATTAGATCCTATAAATAGAACCTCCCTCACCTGTGGAAGACACTCACAATCACAACCGGCCTATTCCCTGCCTCTATTGTGCCCCAGCATAGCCATACAAAGTTGCTCCGGTGAGCTTCCCATGCGGCGCCGCCGTGAGACCTGTTGCTGGGTCAAGCATAGGGTGAGAAGCAGAAGCCCTTCGATCATGGTCGACCATGGACCAGGAAGCGGATCCACGGATGAGAGCAGTCGTGTCCTTAGTAGCTGTGAGTGGGCGTGTGCAAGGAGGAATGTCAGATCAATCTTGGTCAGTGACGACCCGAGATCCGACGGCCAGGATTTTTCTACAAAATCAAAGTAAGTCGCTTCTCTGCCCAATATTCAAGAAAAAGGTGGGATCTTGTACAAATCATTAAAAATAGATCCTTTGGCCGAAAAATACAAATAAGTAGTCCTTTTTTATCAGAAAAATACACGGAATGCAAAGAAAATATAATTGATGCTTAATTCTGCTTGCAACTCAAAAATTATATAAAGATGCTATCTTTAATAGTTTAATCAATGTGAAAACCCTAACATATGATGATTAATGAATTTGAAAGAGGGTATATGGGTGTTTTAAGTAGAGATTAACCTGTTGTTAATAAAAGGGAATATTAGATCTGAAAGGATGATCTTCATGCGTAATTTGATTAACTTCGGGTTCCATATGCTTTAATGAACCATAAACCCTAACCTTGGTAATTAAGACCCTCAATGATTTTTTTTGGGTCAAATTCATGTAAAAGCTGAGATATGATGGTTTTAATCTATTTTGAGTATAAATGTTCCTTATTGTGAATAAATACCCTTAATATGGAAATTAGGGTTTTCTAATGGATAAAGGTAGAATTAATGATAAAGAGAGTTCATGTGGGTATCCGGAAGGAACCAAAGATAATAATTGAGGCTAATGATCGTGAAATAACTTAAAAGGATAAAGATGATAGTTTTGGTATAAAAAGAAATAATCAACTCTAATTGGGTTGAAATTAGGGTTTGTGAGCTAAGAGAGTATTAAAGGTGATAAAAGTATTATGGAGTCTAAAACCCTAATAAAACCCTAAAGTGGCCTAGAAATCCTAAAGTGGAATCCAAGTCTAGCTTTAGAATGTTTTGGATAAAATATAACACTTGGATCCCATGCATTAATTTCAGGATATTGTTGATTGCTTGTTGCTTGTTCTTTATCCTTATTGCTTGGACAATCGAGTTGCACTGGATCAGGTATGTGGTTAATTATGAATAACCACCTTAGTTTCCCGAGGATTTTCCGGATGGTTAACCGCATTGAATGCAAATTATCAGTTTGGATGTTCATACTTGCAAACTATAAAGTCCCTATGATTATCACATTAATAATATAAGTATGTATTCTCGCACCTACATGCCACCCTGATGGATGATGCCAAAGGTCAGGCCCAGATGGGTAGACCAATGCACACCTTGAGTGGTGACCCCAAGCACCAAGCTCGAGAATGAGAAGGTGGTCTATGATATTGCATGACTAGAGGGCACCATGAGTGGTGACCCCAGGCACCAAGCTCAGGATTGAGAAGGTGGCCTTAAGTCATTAGCAAAGAAAACCCTAAGGTGGGTATGCCCGGGTTAGGGCAAAAGCGGTGGAGAATGTCATACTGGAAAATTTAAATTGGTTGGTTAATTAACTTGATTGTGATAATTAGATTGTTATCCATATGTGCAAACTTTTGGTTTTCCCCACATACCAGTATATTTCAATATACTGACCGACGTTTTGTTTGTCGCCGTTTTAGGTACAACCCTGAAATGAACAAACGGTAAAGTGACACGTTGTGAAAATAAAACATAAAGTGCAAGGAGGATTAGATAGAGTAGATTCAAGCTCTGGATAGATAGATTTCCAAAGTTTTTCAAAGGTAAGTAAAGTTTTAATTTTATACCCAATTCCAGTTTAGTTAGTAGAATTTCATAATTATTATTGATTATTTGTCGAACCTTTGATCCTGTTAATTGAATAACGACTATGACCTTCGGGTCTCCCTTAATTGGGGGTTACCGGGAGGCGGGGTTGATACACCATGCCTCCTCCTTAATGCATTTTAAGGGACATGTTGTGAAAGTACACTATCATGATATGGGTCGTGGAACGTCCCAAATCCATTTCTAGGGACTTGATGTGAGACAATAATTGTTATGAAATGGGCCCTGACACTTCGCAAATGCATTTTCATGGACTTTTTGTGAGAGGACGTTGTCATGATATGGGACCTCACACATCCCAAATACATTTTTAAGGACTTACTGTGAGATGACAATGTCATCATAAATGCCATGGAACCTCCCAAATGTATTTTCAAAGACTTAGCGTGAGAGGATGTTGTCATGATATGGAACCTCACACCTCCCTAATGCATTTTTGTGTTCTTTTTGTTAGAGGACACTCTCATGAAACATGGCATATATCCTCATAAATGCATACTTTAATCCTTCGGGGAGTGACTTGAGATCAAGATTTGGAGGTTCTTCAAGAGAATTCTTCAATGGCTCAGAAATGGATGGGAGGTCCTCACTTGAAGCAACTAGGGCTAGCTAGTTTCTTTATCCTCTTCATCATCATAATCAAGAAACTCAACAATAGTCTCTAAACCTCTACCTTAAGTGGCACTATGAATCCACACATGTAGGTACTCCTCCACAATCTCATCCCTATGTCACTGTGGCATGCCAATCCTCTAGTTTGTGATTTTTCTCACTTTTCATGAGAGGGCGCTAACATGATGAGAGTCGAACATAAAGAGATATCAACATGACGATTGTCCCCAAATTGATACACATCTCTTTAGTGACCATTATAAGGCTAAAGGCCCATTGTCTTGCTAGGAAAATTGTTCCTTGGTAGCAGCTTGCATAGTCAACCCATCCCTAGAAGCAATTGTTGCAAACGAGCGGTGGCTTCCAAAAGCAGCCCACTGAAGGTACTTTGATCATCCCCAAACTCACACACATGTCCTTTATGAGCTTTATAAGAGGTCACTACATTTGTACACATCTCCAATCAAATCATTTCTAGATACTTGCTACGAGAGAACTCTATCGTGTTATGGGCCCTAGCTCCTCCCAAAAGCATTTTCACGAACTTGTTATGAGAGGACACTATCATGATATGGGCTCGTGATCCTCATAAATGCATTTTAGAGGACTTGCTATGAGAAGACATTCTCATGATATGGGCCCCTATTCCTCACGAATACATTTTTAGGGACTTTCCTTGAGAGGACATAGTAAGGATGTGGGTCCTGGCTTTTCACCAACCTAGTCAGGCATCTCCTCAATGAAATAAGGACCAAAATCATGACTGGGCCACATGACATTCTGCTCAGCCCAAGACATACAAATGTCATGCAACTCCTGGGCTTGAGGAAAAGTGGGAGAAGAGATGCTATGTCCTGCAAGCATGGTGGATAAAGGACAAATTGTAGGTGGCATGTCGGCATCAACGGAAATATCATCCATGATGGAGTTCGCTATCGACATAGCTACTGCATCAGTAATGTGATTTGCTGGACCAGACAAGGTATCTAAAATATGTGTGAGGAGGTCAGTTGCTTGTGTTTGGTCACTGGAAGACATGATGCCTACAATTAAAATGATAACAACGTTGACATGGCGACTACAAAAAGAGAATAACTACTTCTACATAATATGAAACAATTGACATGAAAAACTAATGACTTCAACATTACAAATTAATTAGATTGTATGGAAAACAAATGTCTTTATGGGAAAGAAATTATTACAGCAATTAAGCAAATTGATATTGATGTCCTCAAACATGGTAAACATAATGGAAAACAAATGTCTGTACGGGAAAGAAATTATTACAACAATTAAGCAAATTGAAATGGATGTCCTCAAACATAGCAAACATAATGGAAAACAAATGTCTGTACGGGAAAGCAATTATTACAACAATTAAGCAAATTGAAATTGATGTCCTCAAACATAGAAAACATAATGGAAAAAATAAAGTTCCCACTTATGATCCCGAAGGGCCAACATCATTGGGTCGAGTACACCACATGGATGGCATACTTGATGTGATGTTGAAGTTGGGTGGTGGGGACTGCAAAACAAATCCCTGCTAAGATAGCACAAAAGAGGATGGCATTGATGAATGTATTGGTGTTGCAGTACTGCCTTGGGACCTTTCCCAAAGGTCTTACAACCATATTGTTATTTTGTGAGGTGTGTGTCTAAGTCTGAGGTAGATGTTGTGGTTTGTTGAGTCCTTTATGGCATTCACAAGGGTTGTAAATACATGAGTGGGGGCATCGGGGAAAGTGTCATTGAAATGTTGTAAAATGGTTGCAAATTCTTCTTTTTCAAAGGCTATGGTGGCCACACCAGTGCCTAACGTGTGAACCTTTGCGTACACCTGTGTGAATTCAGATAACACTTCATTAGAAAGCACACATCGGTCTTGTACCATTGATGTTCGCTTCCTGCGCCTATGGACAGGAGGAGTCCTCCCCCCAACACTCTGGGTATCTATTCTGCCCCCCCCCCCCCAATGTCACCCTCACTTTGAATCCCATCCAATCCGATGCCACTCTTATTGGTCACAAGCTTCAATCTACCATACTCCCTGCTCATGTTCTTCCACCAAGTTTTGATCTGGTCTAACTTACATGCATCCTTCCCCGTCCTATTTTGCAAATCACAAAGTACCTCCCTCGAAGAGTCCCTAGTAAAATGACCATCTATACACCTGCCTATGTCATAATGTCTTCACAATGATGATATTAGAGTGGCGTCAGACTTTCTTGACCAAACAATACGACACTTCAGGTGTGTGGAAGACATGCTCGCATAGGTGCTGCAATATATAATGATAGTGAGGGGGTGTTTACAATGATAATTAGTATTAACATGTATGATTTTCAATAGGCACATCCCATGACAATAGAGAAATCCTTATGCTAATAATAAATTAGTATAAAACATAGTGTTACATCTCCCCTCACACAAATCAAACCATGCATCTATTGTAATGTACATTTGATATCAAACGTACATGTATGTAGCATACAAATTATGCAGGCACCCAACCTGGTCTCATGAGCTAGCAGACATGCTGGAAGACCTTACTTTACTAGGGGAAACACACATTGACATTTAGATAGATAATGATGAAAATTTTGAAGAAAAAAACTAAGCACATCCTTTCAAACTCGAGTCATACTTTCAAAATTTTCACATTATACAAACAATCGAGTCATCCTGCAAAATCCTACAAAGATCTATGTTGAAACCTGGCTACACATTTTATATTCACTAGTTATGTCAAAATAATTATTGATTTACAGGGAAAAGCATGGAAGAAATCCAGTTAAGACTTTCTCTAATTTGTAACATGTCAATAGTAAAATGACATGTACTTTCCTTTTTGAACATGCACTAATTTACAAATTGCCTAGTCATCCCTTCCAGTTTCCCATCGAACCTCTTTTAAAACTTATTTTTTTGTCTGACTCATGATGAGCACGTGTTATACTTTGAAATTATGTACAACCAACAAAAAGAACCAAGCAATTAAAATTCCAGTGACTCCCTCCAACCTATTATACATATACAAACTACCTAACCATATAGACAGAATGGACAATTGTGAATCTAATGTAGCTTGATAATCAAATATATCTAAAACCCAACACTTCTATAACAAATCTATTTTCTTTACCTGATGAAATAAAATAGAGGGTCAGTCGATCAAAGGGGTTAGTTGGAATAGCTGCCAGCCCAACAAATGGAATAGATGGAGAACAACCAGTGGGGAAGAAATTCTAAAATGGACTGAAGCAGACGACCATCCAGCTGAAGCAAGCAGAGCGATAGTCGGAATAGCAGACTGACAGCCTTGTCACTCTGCTTATTCATAGGGTAGTAGATAGAATATTCCATAGGTCTTTTGTCTTAATTAGTAAAAATAGGTTTACTTCCAATACTACTTTCAATTCACTAGACTCGGTTTTCACAAAACAATTATTTTAGCAATTGAATCATCGATCTTCTTATATATTAATGATTTTTTTTAGGCAAAGATATTAAAATTATAAGGTATGTGATAAATTGTTTTAGTAATTAGACTTGGATCAGAGGAAGGTAGTAGTAGAATGTTTGGAAGAATAGAATATTTGTTTCACAATCATTCTTTCCTTTTCCTCAATATTCATTTATTGAAAATAAAGTGATAAACTTACATTGAAAAGGACCAATGAGAAAGTAAGGGGACATTCAAAAGTGTAGTTCAATGCAAAAGCAAAAGTAGATATTTCTAAGGTGTGTGACTAAGATATGAATTTTGAAATTAGATACCTTTTGGATAAATGCAAAACATAATTCAAGAGGGATATTCCACTATGAATATCTCTGGAAAAGAGTTATGAATATCTTAAAAATTGAAAAAGGTGATAGTTTCACTTTTCAATAGTATAGCCCTTCTCATATGACAATGTTAGTTAGTTAAAACACAGAAGAGATACATTATCCTCATGTTGATGCTATGGAAATATAATAATAATACCCTTGTCTAATGAGGGATTTTGAGATAGAGAAGCAATATTGATCTCATCTAGTGAGGAAACTGACTCCTGAATGTTCAAACACACAAACCCAAATGGTCATCCTTCAATTTATATAACTTCCAAAAATAGAGCTTAAAGAGTAAGAATGAGCAAAGATTAACAAGTAAGGATGTGAAGGAGGTATATTGAAATATTAGAAATATCATGTAAAATAATAAAACTCCTAGAAGAATAATAAAATTCCTAGAAGTAAAATTGGTAAGGGCATAATAAGGATGTAGAAGCAAATTCAGCCATGTACATGGGTGTAATGTACAAAATAAAACAAATAATTAGTTGTTCTTTTATTCTTAATTGGTTAGTGGTTCAATATAGTTTAGTTGTGATAAAATCACATTTTCAGTTTAAGGGTCTTCACATTTGAATCCATGTATGGTAGAAGAGGATAAATTATGTCTTCTTTTATTAATTGCATATCTATATATAAGTATTGAAAACCATATTGCATAAGTAAAACACAATGTAGGTCAGAATACCAACTAAGACTGGAGATTTTAGAAATGGCATTTAGTATAAAGGATGGTTTATTTTCATTGACTTTGAATAAGCTAGACAATTTTTTTCGTGTTTGAGATGTTTTACTACACTATGGTTGTTGTTTTGAATATTGAATAGGAAAGGCATATGAGTTAATATACATAAAGCTAAACTTTTTACACCATCCTTGTATACCTATACATTATTTAATTATTGTTACAACCATATCTTATTTTATTGGTAATATATGAGGGGTTAAGAAAATCAGTAAGGAGAAAGGATCACATTTGACGACAGTACTACAAAAATCAGTAAGGAGAAAGAACGATTTAGGACCAGTTGTCAGTATGATCAAAACAATTTCAAATCAGTAACACTGAATCCATTTTCATTAAAAGAAACAAGATGATCACGCAGACTTTTCCATCAAATATGTTCGTAACCTTTATTCACCACTAACAGTAACAAATATGCGCCATGGCAAGAAATTAGGTTCTGATACATGTCATCAAAAGCAACTACCAAATATACATACATCGTTACTAATAAATAAATTTCTACCCTAAATCGACCCTCCCAAACAAATCAAGTTCTACCCTACAATGTCACCAACCTATTCAGAAGGGGACAATGACCAGGGAGTGCGGAATCACCAGTTTGTGCAGCATTGTCGGAGAACCAGGGGTGACCACCACCGGAGTTGAGCCAAGGACGATAACCATCTTTGGTGAACAACTGCTCCAAGGGGCATAGGTGGATGTGAAGAACCTCACAGCATAAGGCGAGGAATAGGAAGGCACACAGACACTGCTTGGATGAGCTAGGGTTTGTTCTGTTCGTCGACAAGATGGGACGATGTCAGGTTTCAGATAGGTGATGTCCAGGCCAGTGCATGGGTACCTTGTTGCTTTTGCAAGTTGTAGCCACCCCAGTAGACCGGCATTCGCAGACAGATGCATTAATTCTCCACGTAGATGCTTTACCCGACAAACGATGCCCTCTATCCGCGATCTGCTCGAGGTAGCAGACATCACTTTAACTCCTCTCACGGACCAACAGTATAGCAGGCAGAGGGTTGAGAGGGAGGCAGAGGGGTGGCAGGGAGAGGGTCGAGAGGGAGAGGGAGAGGGATAAGGCGAGAGGGAGAGGCACGGGAGGGAGAACGAGGGAGTCGGGGGGTGGGGTTTCGGGCCGAAACCCGGCGGGGACTAGTTTTTTGCCCAAAACACGATTCCGTAATCCCAAAATGGGGGTCGAATGGGGTTGGCAACCAAACACAATTTTCACCCAAACTGGTCTGGGTTACGTTGACGCGACACAAAAAGACAAGCCGTAAACCGGTTCCGATCCGGACCAAACAGGGGCTATGGGTACGGGTTCTATATGGATTGGGTTTGTTCGCATCAGATCCAACAAAACTCAATCCATTGTCAGGCCTACTTACATCATGTTCTTTTACCCAACTTAAGGTAAATTTGCATTTTAATGAAAATACATGTTTAATCCCTCAATTTATCCATCCTATCATTCTCATGATCTCCCCTTCTCCTAATCTAAATCCAATGAATCAATAATAACATTGATATAAAAAAATTCCCCTCCCATTACCACACACAATTGGCGCACCTACCAAATGTTATCCCGCTATGCAAGGGAAAACACCCGCCTCAAATTCACCAACATACATGCCCCAAAACTCGGTCATCCTATATCCCAAACTGCAATCAACCCTGTAGTGGCGCTCTCCTTTCTGCTTGCCCGGTTGGCCTCTCTTTTCCTATCGCATGGCTGACCCCTCCTCACAAGTCACCTAGGAGTTCTCTGCTCACCAGACGCCCAAGAGTTCTCTCATTTCCAGTCACTGTTGTAGTTCTCTCCCAAATCGTAGAGAAGCCCTTCTGGTACGAAAGTGGAATGCTACCTAGGGCCAGTAGTTGTTGTTTATGACCACAACAATGGCATTCGCCCTGTGGTATCCAACACCAGTCACCAGCTGCCAACCACACCCCTGTCGCCCACCGTCGTCTTGGGAACTAGACACCACTGCTGGTGGTGCATACTCTATGTAAGCTATCACAACTTTTATTGTTCTTTTCCTTCACTATACCTCTAATCCTTCATTTTCCCTCTTTCTTTAAATACTTTAATCCCCTAGTTTCTTTGTTACCTTGTGGTGGTGCCAGGCAAAGATCAAGTGCTCGATGAAATGCCTTTTGGTGTTGAATATTCCCTCGAGTCATAAAATGATGAGTAGCCCCTACAACACAATGTAAGCAACAAGTATGTCACATTGACTAAAATGCTTCACACTCACTAAAGTCTTCCAGTCAATCTCCTGTCCCACTTGTGCACATTTCTCTGCTAAAACACCTCCCCTAAAAACCCATGCCCCTGAAATATGCCGGTGCACGAAGAAAAATCCTCTGGCCCGACCTCACCCCTTATATGCTCATCTTTGTTGCTTGTTACAGGAAAAATGGCTACCATTGTCGTTAGAACTACTGAGTTCAATGGCTCAGCTTGTAGCCAAGCGAGTCCAGCACCCCTGCTTGTAACTGAGGTGTTTGGTGCTCCATTATTTAACCAAGGAATATGTTCCCTAGCTTGGCATCGGTGTCCCATCTACAACGAATCCCACAAAGGGGTTGTTTTTCTTCACTGGTCCTTACTGTTGAAGATCAGCCACGTTACTAACATTGTCAGGTCAGAACAATACCATCAAAAGATGGCATCTTGATGCTAGTAGGGTGACCATCTCTACCGTATCTCTATGGAGGCACTATATTGGCTGATGCTTGGTCATCACTTCTTATTTTGATGCTAAGTTCATATTTTAGTATTTTACCCTTTTATCGACCTATCTCGGGCAGCCGGGCTATTTATTAAATTTTCCCCCACACTGATATGGACATTGAACAGTGTGAGATATAATAATATCGACATATTCATCTTCTTTTATCTATAAGTAGTTGTTTCTTATATTCCATTATGTTTTTTTAACTAAAGGGGATCTCCACTATCAGATGTCAAGTTCTATGTGGATGCTAATGATGGCTACCCCTGCTCCCTACAGATTTGATTGGCAGCGAGGTGACTCAAAGATGTGAATGTCCTCCTCTGGTTGTGGGAATGCAGGATATACAAGGGGATGACTCCACTTAAGATGGCACTTGCACTCTATTACAAATAGTTCATCTTGTGTGGCTCGAATTGTATCACTATCAAAATATTTCAATTCCATCTTCTTATTTGCAAATGTGATGTGTATACAAACCCTGATCCACACAACCATGCTCTCAGACTTCTCCATGCAATCCAGAGAAGGTAAAGCCATAGTTTCCTATTTGTAAATTTTTGCTTCCATTTATCTAGTTTCTTTTGGTTCTATTTCACATACCTAACACCTCTGTGTGCAGATGGTCACGTCTTAATACATAGAATCGCAACCACTGTGTCATGAGCATCTTCAAATCATAGGTAATATAAAGGATTGTGAAGGCAATCTTTTTACTTACTACATATTCACTGTAATGTGGTTTGTTATCCACATGTTCTATGCAAATGTTTTTATCCGGCTATTTGGGGAATGTATGCCATTTTCCGAACATGTCTAGGATGGAAAAGACAATTGTTTTTGTTGTTTCCATCCTTCAAAAAATTGATCCTATTGATGAATGTAGTCTCTACATGATCTTGGGAATGATAGTGAACGCCTTCTAGATATAGTTTATATATATGGCTTTGTTGGGAATGGACGTTTGAGACCAACATTGGAGGTACGACCATTAGTCATACTCTTGTATTTTTCAGTATGTTGTCATTATAAATAGAACATGCACGTTTCTTATTTTCAATCTATTTTATCTTAAATTTTTATCTATGTATATACTTTTGACATGGCCTCATAAATGTTGTGTCCAAGCTGTATGTCTTCTTCGAGTTCAATTGATTGTTACCATTCTATTGTATAATTATCGAATTTACTATGAAGTCCAAAAATTTATATTGTTTTTCATGCAGTTCGTATCTCCCACCTTTAATGATGAGAAGATCAAGGCATGACTATATGATACTTCAAGGTTCAAGAGTTGATTATGATGATGATCCACCACAATGTGATATAGTGCTGATAGAACAAGGTAAAATTCTGTCATTTTGAAAAGCCTTTGCCAGTTTGGTGCACTTGGTTGCTTGGTCATTAAATTTGTATGATCTAGTTGTAGGGATTTCAAGGGACTTAATTCATACCACATTGTTTCTGCACTCACTTGCACAATTTAGAGCTATGAATGAAATTGGATATTGGTCATATTGAATGGACTATAGCAGGGTACTATCGCGCATGGAGTAGTGACTCTAGACAAATAGCAGTGAAGATGGCTTCGGTGGACAACCTCTAGAATATTTTGAGAAAGTTGTCTCATGCAAATTGGAAAATAATTTACTTCTAAAACATCTTAGGTATTGACACCTGCATTTACTTATTGATTTGTTCTTTCTTAAAGAGAAGTAATAAGAGGGGGCAAATCCTAGGTGGGGTGATAAATTGTTGATGGTATTTCACAGGGATCAAACCTAGGTCACTTCATTGGTGGCCCTTGGTCTGATCCAGTGGGCTTTTTCTGCCCGACTTAATTAGTTATTCAGTTTGGTAATGTAATTTGTGTTATAAGTTAGCCTTGCTTTCTATTTTCGTTACAATTGAATTAGAGAACTCCATCATAGGCTCCATACTAGCATGATTGAAATGCTAATAAAGGATAACCTTAAGGAAACCAATAAGTGTCTCGAAGAATTTAGCTAACAACGTAAACAAAATGTCACAGAAAGAAAATAGTAAATTAGACATGATAGTTACATCCATATTTGGTGGTCCTAGTGTTTCAGTGAGAAGGAAATCTGCAAGAGTCTCCCTAGTTTCAAGAAAAAAGGGTAGAAAAGAGTGAGAAGATCCCTGACACAACATCCACATGCTCAATTGTCACTGTGAACAAGTTGCTAGTAGAGGAAATATGGCTACCATTAGTCTAGTGAATTAGTGTGAAAACACCCAACTCATGCAACTGCTGAGACACCCAAACCTTCTGATTTACCAACAACTTCTAATGCATCTTTATTTATCCAACCATTCACAAACTCCTAGCAAGTCAAATTATATGCACAAATATTTGTATACGGGTCACTACTATAGGTAATTATTTTTTTTTTGTGATATTTTGGTTCTTTTCTTATTCATTTGTGTAGTTTTTCAAAACTGCATTCAAGGAATGCCGCCTGATGAGTCCATAATGATCCCAACTTTTGGCAATCTTGGTACATTTTTCTTAATTTTTTGTTGGTTGGGTTTGCTATATCGTGATTGTTAATCTTCACTCACTTGTTACTTTTGAAGATGGTGGACGAACCTAATGGGATGGTGTGTGGCGTGTTGTGGCTGAAAAGCACTATAATCAAAGGTCACCACATTGTGAAGCCCCTTCTCGTCTTGGTATAGTGTGCTCTGAAAAATACCTAGTTAAGTCGATTATTTTACAATGTAATTTTGATTTTAAAACTTCATCTTGTAGTTATCAAGGGTGTGGATTTTTCTCCTAAAGGCACTCCTTGTAGAAAAGCAGCTAGTACCCCCCCCCAACTCCTACTGTGTTGGGATCAAAAGTCCTTCTCCAGTCATCATGTCTTTTAGCATTAGTCTTCCTTCAGCCTGGACCATTCTATCTCACTATACATCAATTTGTAATGTTTCAAGAGACAAATAGATCATGGTCTTCCATTTCCCCAATGCAGACCTACTATTCTTCAAAAGTTAGACGGCAAATGGGGCTTTCTTTAGCTGCAGAGGATGTTGCCAAAACGGCTGCTTGTGATTCAGCTACTCAAGCTAAACTCATGGTTGATGAAACAACCACACAAAGCAAAGCAAGCTCAGTTTCTTGAGGCCTTCATCGCTGCTGGAATATTTGTTGGCTTTCACAAAGCAAACATGCCTTTTATTTGTGTTACACATGGAGGCGTAAGAAGAGTGGAAATTACTTCTGCTGTTGCCAAGCAGGCTGAGATTTTGGATGCCAAAGTAAAAGTAGTTGAACTTGTAGCAGGAGCTCTGATTGTCAGTCTTTGCATGTTCCCCTGAGTGCTAGGCCTAGGGATTTTACTGAAAATCTTGTCTTTAACCTCTTACTGCAAATCCACTAGTGAACATATTGTATGTTAGAAAATACACAACCCTTGAATGAAACTGCAGAAAATTTGGATCTAAATACCAAGCAGATTGATCTGCTTCCATCAAGTGCTAGAGAACAATGTTTATAAGTTGTTCAAGGGACAAGGGTCATGTCCTCCCCTTTGTAAATCGATATTACAATTTAATAAAAATGTAGATTTGATGTGTCCATTTTACCGGTCTCTATTGATAAGTCAATTATAGCTTCGTGTTAGAAATGACTTGCAATTTTCTTATAAAAGGTGTATGTATCAGATGTTATGGGTAATGTTAAATTATATGATTTCAATTGTTGGGCATTACATATATGCACATGTCGTGCATGAGTATCACCTACTGTCATCACTTTTATGAAATGTGTGACATTGCTTAATGTGATCTTCTAAACGTGGGTGATATTCTATATTGTCACCTATTATTATGTTTTAGAATCTGAAAATCAGTAATAGATGACATTCATTCACATAGGTTACATAGCACAAAGCCCACACTTTATAGGTGACATTCATTTTATTGATGATACATATGTATGTCACCTTTTCACTTAAACTTAACATGTTTGAATGTCACCTATACCTCAATTTTTAGTAGTGACCAGAGGCTCGCAAGGACCACTTCAGCCTGGGTTTGTGGCTTGCGACGGCCTGAGCAGTCGTATCGGCCATGCGGTTTCGGTCCCAGCCGTCCAGCAGGTCAGACGCATGCCCTTTCCATGTGGTTTTCTGACAATTGTGTTGCCCCTGTGGGCCTCCGCGACAACGACAATACACTACTGAAAGGCTTCGCCGTCGCCCACCGTCCTTGACGACGCCGGCCGGTACTGCCTCAGTCATCCCACCTTGAAATTTACCTTCCGGTCCCCTTCTCCGGCGACCACCGTCCCCCGAGTAATTATATTTTGACCTCCCTCTGGTCCTCACAGTCAATCAATTAATCCAGACAGCTAGTTTTTCCCTATCTCTTTCGATCCCTCTCACGAAGCTAGCTGCCGCTCTGGTTCCGCGTCCCATACGCGACTGCTGCTACCTTAACGTCTTCCACAGCACACACATGCTCATCCTTAACTTCTTCCACAGCACGATTGTCGAATTCTCTTCCTGCATCTCTGAACTTCTTTATCTTTTTTATGTAACCTAGAAAGGACAAAACCCCACATTGCAGGGGGCGGAACAAAAGAAAAATAAAGTCCCTGCATGTTGGCGATCCACCTTTTTATTTCAGGTGCCACTTGGTACCGAGCCATGCAACATGGTGGTCTAGCTGGCCCACACAACTTGTACGTACGGATTTGGATTGGCAACAATTGCAAGCATACATACATACGGCATAGTGTGTGGATTTTCTAATAGCTAGCAACATCAAACAAGGAGCTCCTTTGTCTTTTCGTCTACGTGAAGTCAAAATGACACTGCATGAATGGTCGAGTCTACCTTCCTTTTTTGTTTATTCGTCTTTGGATTGCGCTGAATTCAAATCGTTCAGTGTAACGTTCAAAATCCGAATCCTGTGGTATCATATTTGATTTGGAACGATGCATGCATGTACTCCACGGAGAACCCGTCGATCCAGATACTGCCCGATCCAGAAGCAAACAGTTTGTTATTGTCATTAGCAATGTGAGACAAATGCCAACGTCAATATATAGCATCTCATCCAGGTGCCAGCGGAATCCAAAACGATGAAAGAGGACAAGCTCCAATTCCACCAGAATTGAAAAATACCCAGCAAGATAATGTTTTAGGCTACACCAGAGTAATGGAGGATGAGAGATCCACCACGTCAGCTTCAGTCGAAGAATGCAGCACGTGATCTAATGCATGGGTTTCTTCAGCTGCTTGGTCCAGCAGATCTAAGAAACAATTGAGAGCGTGTGACGAGGGAAAAGCATCGCAAGGTTAGCTTGAGACGTAGTAGAATACAACACGTGGATCCAGCCAAATATAGATGTACACGCAATGGTCAGGGGCAGATCTGATGGGAGAAACAAGAGCAACCCCGACATCACTTCTCCTAGATTCTCATTTCTATATTTTAACATTTATCTAGTCACCAAGTTAATAAAATGTACAATATCAACATCACACAGATGTACTGACATGAATGTGAACATGTAGGCCTTCAACTCATTTGAAGGTGGAGATATAACATATGTGAAGCTCTTTAAATAGTCATCTACAAATATGTCTATGAGATGGGTGCCTGGATATATTGGATAAAGAAGGGGAAATGAATTCATCTATCAAAAGTTACACCAAACAAGTTAGACCTTAAAATTATATATCAAGTTGAAGGTAATACGCAAAACATTAAGTGATTAGAGAGATTGAACAACCAAAAAATTAGTGCAATTTCATAGAGTTGTTTTGAATCACAACATGCATGTGTGAAAATTATAGATAAAATTAAAAATAAAAAATTTCACAAAAGTTCTTATAAACACATATATTACCAAATTCAATTAAACAATGTCCAAACTGCACTAAACTTGAAACATAGATTAATCTCATGATATTAAAGCATATGATAAGGTTTTATTAATATTTTGAGCATCCAATTAAGATAAGCAAGCATGGTCAACAATTAAGCCAGGTCAGGAGTCTGACTCCAACCATGATGTTATTACTCACACCCTCTTTTGGTAGGATATGTTGAACACAATCTGCACCACACATATGTCATATTTTAGTAATTTTTGTTCATAAGTCATTTGGATTGTGCTGAATTCAAGTCGGATGGCCTGGACTTGGACTAGGGAGATGGCGATCAACATATATCAATAGTGTAACGTTCAAAATCTAAATCTTGTGGTATCATATTTGATTTGGAACAACACATGCGTGTACTCCACGGAGCACCCGACCAGATACAATCCATCCAGATACTGCTCGATCCAGAAGCAAACTGATTATTATTGGCATTAGCAATGTGATGATCGACAAATGCCAGCTTCAATATCATCTCATCTCGGTTCCAGCAGAATCCAAAATGATGAAAAAGGACAAGCACCAATTCCATCAGAATTGAAAAATACCCAGCAAGATAATGTTTTTGGCTACACCTGAGTAACAATGATGGAGGATGAGAGATCACCACACTGCCTTCAGTCTAAGAAAGGAATGTGTAATCTAAGGCATAGGTTTCTCCAGTTATTTGGTTGAGCAGATCTAAGAAACAATTGAGAGTGTGTGGTAAGGGAAAACCATCATATAGCTAGCTTGGGACGTAGTAGAATACAACACATGGATACAGTCAAATATAGATGTACACGCAACGGTCTGGGAAGATCTAATGGTAGAAATAGGAGCAACCCCCCACATCACTTCTCCTAGATTCTCATTTCTATATTTTGACATTTATCTAGTCACCAAGTTAATGAAATGTACAATATCAACATCACATAGATGTACTGACATGAATGTGACACATGTGGGCCTTCAACTCATTTGAAGGTGGAGATATAACATATGTGAAGCTCTTTAAATAGTCATCTACGAACATGTTTATGAGACGGGTGGCTGGGTATATTGGATCAAGAAAGGGCGATGAATTCATCTATAAAAAGTTACACCAAACAAGTTAGACCTTAAAATTATATATCAAGTTAAGGTAAGAAGCAAAACAATAAGTGATTAGAGAGATTGAACAACCAAAAATTGATACAACTTCATGTAGTGGTTTTGAATCACAACATGCAAGTTTGAAAATTACAGATAAAACCATAGAAATTATAAGATTTCACAAAATTCCTTATAAACACATATATTGCAAAATTCAATCGAGCATTGTCCAAACTAGACTAAACTTGAAATATAGATTAATATCATGATATCAAAGCATGCGATACGATTTTATTAAAATTGTAAGCATCAAATTAAAATAAGCAAGCTTGTTCAACCATTAAGCAAGATAAGGGGTCTTACTCCAATTATGATGCATTACCGACACCCTCTTTTAGTAGGATGTGTTGCACATATGCACCACAAATTACTTTATTATTGTTGGCTATATGGTACCCGAGAAGCAGGTGGGTGGACAACGCATATCAGGCGTTGATAGAGGCATTTGGGAGGATGTCTTGAGGGCAATCATGTCTCTCTATCCCGCCAAAACCCCCCTCGAGATCTGCATGCACAATGTCCCAAATACTCATGTCAACACCTGATCTTTGAGGGTGGGCGGATCGGTATGTTGTATATTATGTCTAGAATTTTTCTTGTTCAATATGTGCTGATAAAAATGCATGGCTGCAGAAGATCATGTATCGACAGTACCGTACTGCGCCTCCATGTGGTTTTCTGATAGGTGTGTGTTCGGGTGGGTCTGTGACTACAACTCCACACCACTGAGGCTACACGCCTTCGCCAACCGTCCTCGACAATCGACTCCGGTACTGCCTCATCAGCACCCACTCTCCGTGAAATTTTACCTTGGCTTCCACATTTCGGACTACCACCGCTCACAGAGTCGCAGTCATAATGCAACCGACAAGAGCTATATTTTCTCAATCGCTAGGTACAATAAAAGAAAATAAAATCAGTGCATGTTGGCAACTTTTTCTTTCTGGTGCAAGTTGGTACAATTGGCACGCTAGGAAGCTCTTATTTGCTTCCAGCCAAAGACAACATGCATGGCGGCTTATAAATGTCGAATGCACTTGTGCCAGGATCCGGACTGGAAAGTACATACATAAGTTGGACTGGATGCATTCCGTCTATCTAGCTACAATACACTAACCCTCAAAAAAAAAAGCTACAATACACTACCCCCGCCCAAACTAGGCGAGCTCCTTTGTCTTTTCGTCTACTTAAGTAAAAAAAACAGTCCATGAATGATCGATCCAGTTTACGTTTATTTTCATATATTCGTCCTTTTCATTCTTCTTCAATATCAGTCATCAGCGGCTTGCCCCAAGACGGGCAAGTCCAATGACATGGACATGAGACTAACGAGATTGCGATGAACATGTAACAACAGTGTACCGTTCAAAATCGAAACCATATTGTGGAATCGTTTTTGATTTGGAACGACGCATGCATATACGCCAGGAGAACCCAGACAAATACAGTTCAACCAGCAGATACTGCTGGTTCGAGCATAAGCAAACAGATTAAAATGGGACGATCAAGAAACGCCAAATTTATTGGGATCTCATCCCCGCATCAGCGGAGTCCGAAACGATGAATGACGACAACCAAATTCATCATATATAATTTAACAACACAGGTTAGAAAGTTAATCAGTAAGCAAGGGTCGCAGTATCGCAATCCGGTCAATTAGGGGCCGTTTGGGTCGCCGATTTTAAACTGCTGCAGTAGTTACTCGAGATATGGTGTTTTTTAATATAAATATTGTCATGGCCACAAGGGAGAGGTTCGGTCATATAATTTTTTAATATGTAAAGCCTGAGTCTTTTAGTTGTTGCTATATACCTCCCTTCTTTCTATGTGGGTGGTTCAATTAGGAATTGAACTAGTGGCATGCGGTTAAAAACCTGATCAAACATCAGTTAAGCCAACCAACAAGTACAATATTATGCCATTCTAATTAGCTAATTGACCAAATATTTACTTTTAAGTGCTTTTTTTAGATGACATAATATTTTAAAAATACATCAATTATAAATGCTTTATTTAAATTACTTTATTTGGTAAATATGTATTTAGATTGCAGCAATTATAACAATCACAACCATTAGCTCCTTATCTGTACGGACAAATCATCATCTGTTCTGGACAGGATAAACACCACCCACATTTTATATTTCGCTTTTCCCACTACTATAAAAATTTGATATCATACACAGTTAATTTACACTTTGGTCACCATATATTCTCAATTTTACAAAGAGAATGACAAGATTTGACACCACTAATTAATGCAATTAGTCAACATAAACATCTAAGAATATATTTGTGTTCTTAAAACAGTCAACATAAACTACAATAATACAATGATCGATTGATTGGATATTCGTTACGACCACATCAGCCACGTTGTCCATACATACACCACAACCAGGGGCGGAACTAGGGGGAGGCTGTCGGGGCTTTAGCCCCCCCTCCCCCCAAAAAACTAATACAAATAGTTATCTTTTTAGTATTAAGTATAGCTTAAAGTATAAATAAATACATTAACTGCGTATAAATTTCAAAGAATGGGACTAGCTGGAGTGGTATATAGTTTGTTTTTTAAAGAAAATGATGCAGGTTTCATTCTCAATGGGGACAACATTTTTGGCTCAGCCCCCCCTCTATGCTAAAATGTACACATATATGATTTCAGCCCCCCTTAATGTAATTTTCTAGTTCCGCCACTGACCACAACATACTACACAATATAATAACATTCCAAAAAATCAAAACATAAACCACAACAACACAACGTCAAAATTGTGTCAACTTATACCACAACAAACAAATTATCTCAACATTAACCGCAACAATAATAAAGATCTAGCACCGCTTCAATCACATAAAATAATAGCTATTAGAAAATATTGTGAACGTAGTTGACATAGTTCTTAGAAAGCCAACTATATAATAAAAAAATCAAAGGAATGAAAAATGTTAAGCCACAGACACTGTAAGTATATACTAAGAATTTATATATATTGAGTAGCTAACTGAAATATCAAGTTAATATTGAAGTATATATCTCAGCAAATATTGTGTAGCTCTGAATAACACGTCAACAATTATGTATTGTTGATCCACATACTCTTCCCATATTATTTTCTATCTCTGCCACCTCACTACCTCCATCAAATTGTCACATCCAAGCAGCTATCACCATCATCAACAATGGATGTGGCCATGGACATCGGAAATGTAACCCACACCAGTCGACTACCTTTACCACATCATCACCTCCCCACCTCACATATCCAACCCATAACCTCCACATTCCAAGAACTGGCTACTAGAACCACCCATAACCATCACCACAACCTTCAATCACATGCACAATCACCATAATAGGCACCACCATAACCAACAATACCACCTCCAAAAACCTCCAACACATGCAAATAAAAAAAATAAACCGGTTCCACCATAACTAGCACCACCATCTCCAAACACCTGCACATCCATACATGCTGCTAGGATAGGTTCTAAACACATGTATAAACATGACAACAGAGTCATAGTTAGGAATAAATACAAGAGGATATGATCAAAAGGGACAACTACAGATATCTACATACATATATATGTATATGTAAGTAAATAACCAAAAAATCTAGCCACAACTAATTCCACTAACTTGTTTCACTAACCCAAGAAACAAGCTAGCCATTATTCATTTCACTAACCCAAGCAGAAAGCTAGACATTATTCATTTCACTAACCCAAGCTAGCTATAATATTGACAACCACACACAATTTTGAAAAAAATGATAGTTTAACATTACATAGGCAATCACTCATCAATTAATCCACCCATATCATGTAATCAACATAGCGTGCAATCACCTAATCGCCATAACCTACAATCAAATAGATTGTTTGCCATGCACATTGTGAGGTCCATGTCCAATGTGTAGATATTCAAAGAAGTGATCCCTCTTACTAGGCTAGGATGAGGAGAAGCAAGCAATGTTTCCTAATTTAATGGGACTCAAGGGTGGGTAGGTGAACGTGGAGCTTGAATTGGGATTCAAGTAGGACTGGTAGGAAGGGAGATCTTTGGGTAGGCATTTGTTTGCAAAGAAGTATTAGTAGGCTCCAATCAAAACAATAACCACCAATACTAACACTTACTTCATTAGATAGAATTAGTAAAACAAGGAATGTTGATAAAAAGCGACCACCATTGAATGAATCATGCTTCCATCTCTGAATAGATATAAAGAAATGTAAACCAGAGGCACATCTATGTTGACAATAAGGAGGCATGGAAGGAGAACTCTTTGGTTGAAAACATAAATCTTTTCAAGGATACAATAAACACCCAATGGCCGAGCAACCATGTCGTAGTTTCTACTGCACTTCTCAACTGCCGATCCTGAAATCATCATAATTCCATTGACATCCCTCATCACCTCTGTAGGATCACTCCACACAAGCATTGTGGATGCTTGTGGCTGAAGAAGAATGCTCACTATCACATCCAAATTTCTAAATCTATCCATCATAGGTGGAATACAGTGTAATAAAAAAATCCAACCACTGGCCTTTTGCTTCCTTGGATTAGTTTCTTGTACAACAATGTTATTATGGTGTCATTTAGAGGAATATGGAGGTTGAGAACCTTTGGGGAAGAATAAAGAAACACTAGAGTGAGGTGGATGGTGAATTGAAGAAGGCATGAAAAGAGGAGAAGACACAAAAAGACAAACTATTTGATCAAGTACCTAGGCCACAACAGAAAATCTAAAAATCTGGTTGAACCACCAAGTAGATGGTGTAATGCATTTGGCAAACTACCTAGACATGTCAAGAGAAAAAACTCACTTACAATCTCAAACCACCAATCCACAATGAGGGAAGGTCAATAGGAGTTGGTTGCAGTGAAGGAGAAGAGAGGGGATAGGGTAACGACAAGATTGAGGTTCTATTCCTCACAAACCCACTAATGGAGTAGATACAACTATGAGAGCGGAGATGGTAAAGGAAGGAGGAGAAATGGCATCATGGAAATATGAACTATGAGACGAGAGTGGAGGTTCCATAAAAAGCCAATACGATCAGGAAAACCCCAGAGGAAGAAGAGAGGGGATCTAGGGGTCAATATCAAAACCCTTTGTCTTAGATTTCTAAAAGATCAACGATTTTGGTGAACTACAAGACAAATGTTGCATGTAAAAGCGGTGATACTTGATCCATATTGTCATTTATTATAAAATATATACAATCATCCAAATGACACCACATGAAGTGTAGTATTTAGAATACCTAATCTAATTACAATATGTCCACCAAATATCTTATCCAAAATATCCTTATCTTTATCATTAAGAAAAACAAAATGGAAATTCTCACAGTCTCACAAAAGACCCTCATCAAGATAATGTGGCCAGAGCTTTGGCTACACCAAAATAACAATGATGGAGGATGAGAGATACACCATCAGAATATGGTGATTCACTTTAGGAAGGATCATGTTTAATAAGTCACAAGTTTTATAGGCTTTTTAGTAAATGTCCTCTCAAAGAGAACTTGTAAAATACAATAAGATAATTTCCAAAAGTATGATTGTGTAGTGGTGGTTTTCTATAGAAGGACAAAATACTTTTGAGGGGTAGTTCTAGACTTTAAATTTTAGTTTTCTATATTTTATGCGTCTCAATGTTTTATGGTATACTATGAGTTTTAATCATAAAAAGATAGCTAGGAGAATGTAAAGGTACTATTCCATGTTACACATATAGATTATCTAAAACTAATAAATACCATCAAGGAGTAGAAACTAACTTTAGTATTCCAAGGTGAAGTATGAACATGAACTAGGTATAATTTATAAACTACTCCATAACAAAAAGGATATTTGAAATTATAAGTGTGTAAGAAAAGAGTATTATCTTTGAGGTATAACAACAATATTTTGTATGAAATTGTACTTATTTCAATATCAACTTGAGTGTTACGTTGATAAAGATAATTGTAGCATATTCCATTGTTTGCAATGGATAATGACTGAATACCATTCAATTATCATTTTAAAAAGATTGAAATGAAACTCTTCTAAATACATTCTACCTATTAATGTTAAGATGCTTACGTGTTACATATGAAGGTTTTTTAGAATTTTGCCCTATTGCTCCTCATTATTGTACACCAATTTTAGTGTATATGCAAATCATAGATGCAATATTATAACACATACATTTCACCAAAATTCACAATTCAATTTGTGTCAGCTAGAGTACAACAAATAAATGTCTTTCAAGGAATGATGAAATTTTCATCAAACTATTACATGATATTTTTCAAACACCACTATCAAGACTTGCCTTTAAGAGAGAGAAAAGAATTTAAGGGGTTTTCATGTGAAATTATTTACAAATAAATTAGTGGTGCAAATTGAAGTAGTTGTTGTATCAAATTATTTCTAAGAGAAAATGATAATAGACAATGGTAGTTCGTGTTTTTATTTTGAAGTAGGGAGGGGTCAATGGTAAATTTTTGGATCTATGATTTTATAAGGATTTATTTGTTGGTGTATTGCTATAGATTTAAAACGTGTTTACTTAAGTTCATTAATGGTATAATAGGATGTACCATTCCCCATTTTGCCACACACTTTAGTCCCAATAGTGTGAAGTGATTTAGGGTTCCCAAACTTCCACTCCTCTGGCTCTACAACAAGGGATTATCATTCATTGATGCAGCCCCTATTGCTCTGGGGTGTTTTCACTGACCACGATTTATTACAAGTTTGCATGTGAATATTAGGTGAGTGCCTCCTCAAACGACCTTCACTTCCATGTTGTACAGACAATGACATATTGAGACGATCCTCATACAAATTTGAGACTCGGACAACTGCTTCTTGTAGGTAACACATGCAACCTCATATGCTAGTGAAGTTGGAACTACCTACTAGATCCTAGATGGCTTCATAGAACTCCAAGATGGTGGTGATCTTGTTGGGGTAGGTGTAGGGTATGGGAAAAGGGGTGTAGCAGAAAAAAAAGATTTCCCAACAAAAAATCTTAGACAATATATGAGTTGTAGCCATGAAATGTCAGTATATTAGTGAAATAGAGGTGGTTTTCAGCAAGGGAGTACAAAGAGGAAAATGAGAGCAGCTAAAGAACACGCTGGGAGTTAGGGAGGTGGATCGTCATGTAAAGTATCTTGGGTTACCGACAACCATATGGAGATCTAAAAAGCACGTTTTCAGCTTTATAAAAGACAGGATATGGAGGAAATTCTAAGGGTGGTCGGAAAAACTTTTATCTAAACCAGGGAGAGAAGTGCTTATCAAAGCGGTGGCACAGGCTATACCAACATACGTAATGAGTATTTTCCAGTTACCAGTAGGAACCATTGACGAGATCCAAAGAACCATAGCTAGATTCTGGTGGGGTGCAAAGGACAAAGAGAGGAAAATGTCGTGGATATGTTGGAACAACCTGTGCAGGCCAAAACGTCAAGGTGGAATGGGGTTTAGAGATCTCCATGTCTTCAACCAAGCTCTCCTAGCAAGACAATTATGGCGGTTAGCAAACAACGCGGAGGCATTGGTGACCAAAGTTCTCAAAGCCAGATACTTTCCAAGGACATCAATATGGGAAGCCAGACGGAGTCATGATCCAAGCTACATGTGGAGGAGCGTGTGGGATGCCAAAGCACTGCTTATAGAAGGAACACAGTGGAGAGTGGGCAACGGGGCGCATATCAATCTTTGGGAGGACCACTGGTTACCGGAGGAGGATGTGACACTTGCACATCTTAAGAATGAAAGGAATGCAGAGTACAGCCGGGTTAGTGATCTTATGACAGATGATGGGACAACATGGGACCGTCTACGAGTACAGGATTGTTTCCCAGAGAATTACGTCAGGAAGATTTGTGCTATCCAGCTTAGCAGACGTCGACCTTTGGATTCTTTGATGTGGTGGCCAACAAACAATGCGGAGTTCACAGTCCGCTCAGCTTACTGGCTGGGGTTGATGGGGAAAGAGGAGGCCCGACGGTACAAAGCAACACACGGTGACGATCTGTGGAAAAAGATATGGCAGGATGGATGGAGCCCAAAGACAGCCCACTTCTTATGGAGGATCTATACGGGAGGACTAGCTACTAGGGGAAGGCTTTACGATAGACATTGCATACCAGATGGAACGTGCATGTTGTGCTCGGGTGAGAAGGAGACCATAATGCATATGCTCTTCCGATGCCCGTGCGCCGTAGAGGTGTGGGAACTTCTGCCTAGGGAGGTTCAGCAATGGGTGGATGACGTCAAAGACGGGGAGGTGGCTGCAACCATGAAGGACGCACTGTCAAGGCCGAAGAGAGGAGAAGCTACGTCCATCGTTGCTGCTATGTGGGTTGCATGGCGTGGCAGGTGTACTCGAGTTTTCAACGAAGAGAACGTGAACAGCAGCTACCTCTTTGGTTGTGCGTTGACGACGGCTAGAGGACCAAATGAAGAGGCACGTACAGTGACGCATGGGACAGTGGACGGGCAGACCATCAGCTGCAGGGGTTGGCACACGCCATGTGCTGGCCATATCAAGTTAAACGTGGACGGGTCTTGCGGAGAAGACGGTGTATCTAGCTATGGAGTAGTGATGAAAGACGCAACGGGGACGCTTAAAGGGATGCTTGGGGAAAAGGTCACTATGGGAAAGGAGATAGCTATGACAGAGGTCTTGGCTGTGAGGGCGGCTCTGGAATGGGCAAGCAAAGAAGGCCATACACAGGTGGAAGTGGAATCCAACTCCATGGTGGTAGTCCAAGCGTGCAGCTCCAAAGCATCACGAAGGGATTACCTGGGTTCTATAGTGGAGGGCATTCTTGAGTTGAAGCTTCTGTTTTCTTTTTGCAGCATTAGTTACATTAGTCGTTTAGATAATAGGGCAACTCATCAAGTTGCCAACCATGTCCGTCGTGGACAAGTAGATAGGCTTAGTTTATTTCAGCCTTTTTCTCCTAGTAGTTCGAACATTGTAAATCTCGTTTTAGCAAGTTAATGTTTTTGCAGGGGACCCCCATCATAGGGTCTCCCGTCCATTCTCAAAAAAAAAAAGATTAGATATCAAAAAATAACTTAGTGCACCCTAGATGTGAAACTACTAGACATGTCTTACGTTGGTTTATTACTTGCACTCTTTGATCTAGATTAGAAGGGTTTTTTTTATTTCCACCTTGTAATTGTGGAAACACCTTGTCTCCCCTTTAGAGAAGTTGCTTGCCCTGAAGCCTTCGACCAAGGGCCTCAGCCTCTACAACATCCATCCATAAGCATAAACTCATGGTGCACTAACTTGGTCATGAACAATAAGATAACTCAAAGTCATTGGTGTACTAGCAACACTCTATCTCCTTCTCCTTCTATTGATTGTTCTTATCCTTTGGATGAGTTTTTGTCAAACCAATAGGAAGAACTGTTAGACACCTTGTTTCACAATATGTGTGCCTTTCTTTTCATGTCCACCCCATGAATAGGATATTTGTGGGCTTGGATTTCACATAAATCCAATCACATTCATTATCACAATTAACAATTAGAATCAATCTAGAAAACACAGATAAACCTCCCAGTTCATATCATTCATTAATGAATTAGACTACTCACATGGTAGTCTAATTGGACCATGTAGTCTCTTGGTTTGTCTAGTTCACAAGTGCAATTCCAATTTGAATTTCTCAACACATTTTGAAACAAACTGAATCTTTCCAATTCTTGTTCAACCTTGATTTTACCCAGTCACATGAATGCACTATCCAAACGTCCAATCGGTCACTTCCCCAATAGATTTTGATGAAACATATGCACCTGTAGCTAGACTTGAGTCAATTCGTATGTTCATTACTTTTTCAATCTATAAAAACTTTATTCTTTATCAAATGGATGTTAAAAGTGCATTTTTGAATGGTACAATTGAGGAGATAGTATATGTTGCACAACCCCTAGGCATTGAACATGATAGTTTACCTAGCCATGTTTATTTGTTACAAAAATCTCTCTATGGAATCAAACAAGCACCTAGAGCTTAGTATGAGAAATTAAAGAACTTTTTGTTAGATCATGAGTATATCATGGGCAAAGTAGATTCTACCTTATTTCTGAAGAACACTTCTAACAATTTTCTTATCCTTCAAATATATGCTGATGATATCATTTTTGGCGGAACTAATCTAGATGTTTGCAAGGAGTTTAGTGATCTTATGTAGAGTGAGTTTGAGATGAGCATGATGGGTGAGCTTACATTCTTCCTCAACTTTCAAATCAAGCAAACTAAAGATGGGAACTTCATTAACCAAGTAAAGTACCCAAGTGATCTACTTAAGCATTTTGGGATGGAGAACACCAAGTCAATGGACACACCCATGTCAAACACCGTCAAACTTGATAAAGATGAAGAAGGTGAGAAGGTAGATGATAAGCTCTATAGAGGTATGATTGGAAATTTACTGTATTTAACTACCTCTAGACCGGATATAATGTTTAGTATGGGCTTGTGTGTTTGCTTTCAATCAAATCCCAAGAAATCACACCATATATTTGTTAAGAGGGTTTTAAGGTGCTTATCCAAAACTCAAATTTTGGACGATGGTATCCCAAGTCAAGGGACTTTACTCTTATGACTTATAGTAATGAAGATTACACAAGATGCTTGATTGATAGAAAGTGCACAAGTGGCACGTGCTTTCTCCTAGGACCATGCTTGGCGTCTTGGTTCTCCAAGAAACAAAGCACAATGGCATTATCAACTACTGAGACTGAATACATTGCATCTGGGATTTGTTGTGCCCAGGTCCAATGGATGAAGCAAATGCTCCAAGACTTTAACATTCATTTTGATGCTTCTCCTATATATTGTGATAATACTAATGCAATTAATTTGTCTTACAATCCTATATTGCATAGTAGAGCCAAGCATATAGAGGTTTGTCATAATTTTCTTCATGATCACATTGCCAAAAAGGATATCTATATCATGCATGTGGATACAAAAAATCAGTTGACATACTTTTTTTACTAAACCTCTAGCTAGAGAGCAATTTAATTTTATTATATCTAAATTGCTCATAACTTCTTTGTATAAATCTAATATGCCTTCTAGATAGTTTTCATATATCCTATATTCTTTGCTTATGTTTTGATCACCCTTGCTTCCTATTATGTTAAAATCAGCCTTTCATTTTCTTTTTGCCTTGTTTTTTTCCTTTTTGGGTATTTTTTGCTAACTCTTATTATATCACAAAATAGTACCCAATTATGAGTGATATGTGCCTAAGTATGTTTAATATGAAAAATGGACTTGAAAAATAAATTTAATTATCACTAAAATGTCTAATTTCTAAAGTTGGTTCATGAAGACCATTGGTCGAGTTGCCAACTCGACCGATCAGTGGCTGAGATCTTTTTTAAAGAGTCGATCGGTCGAGTTTTTGAGTCACATAACTCAACTGATGGCCGGACTGGAGCAAACATAAGTTAGGTTTGGCCTACTTTTCTCCCTCCCAACTAGAGAAAAATCGACCGATCCAACCTCTAGCTCCCTCAAGCTCTCAACCTTAGCCCCGACCTTCCTCTCCCTAGCCCTATTTCAACCTAGATCGATCTTCCTTGACCTCTTTCCCATCAAACCTAGGTGTGTGGATGGTTTGTGGTGGTTTCCCTCATTTTTTTATCTCCATCCATTCATTTTGTCTCCATGGCATCAAATAGGAGAAAGAGAGTCATCCCAAGTGGATCACCATCCTTCTCTTCCTACTCACGCACTATACCCTTTGACAATACCTTCTTTGTTTCCAATGAGGCTCTCAATAGGTACAAAGAGATCCTTCCTAAGAACCCCTTTTCGTTTCGTGCCCTTTTTTATCCAACCCCATGTAGGAAAAGGGTTATCGATCAAGTAGATGAGTTGTTATACGATCAACACCTCTCTACCTTGTGTGTCAAACACACATGCTACAACAATTCCATCACGAGAACAAAAGTTGTTCATGAATTCTATGCTAACTTGTAATGGAATTATGACACACTCATACCCCCTCCTAATGCTCAAGTAGTCCTCACTTCCATGATCATCATGAAGAAATTCCTTGTCTTCGAGAATACCCTGAATATATATTTCTCGGGTGCTGAGGTGATTGACACTTGAAGGAAGGACTACCTTGAGTATTTTGACCTAGTTGACCCTAAGGATTTCAACAAGAAATATGATCCCACTCTTCTTGATATTCACAAATTCTTGAAGAAATATTAGTTTCCCTATAGATAAAAGTGTACCCTTCCCTCCTCTGCTTTAGACCTCAAGAACTGCATACTCACCCTAGTTGTTAACTACAATATTCATCCCAAGAAAAACCAGACTAAAATTGTAGAAAATTCTATGGTGATTATGTTCTGTATCAGACCTACTTTGAATCTGGTAAGAACACCTGTGGCACCCACCCACCCTACCTAGCCCTGATATGTGGTCTTTTTCAAGTTGCCACTGGCAAATCACTTTTCAAAGACCTTCATTACAAACCACCTCAGAAAGAAGTTTACATGAGTGAGACTACACTTCAGAAATCTATGCCTATCCCTTCCTCTACCACACCCAGAGCCTCCACTTCCACCTCCACCCGTACACCTCCACCATCTCAGCCTTCCCGACCTACTTGTTGGTACGTATACCCAGAGATCCAATCATATGATGATTCAGATATGTCATTAGATACCATATTTGATATTAATAAAGGAAAGCTTCCAATTTTTTTGTATATTCAGTTATGAGATAATGAATTACATAATAAATGTCTATAGAATGATATTACTCAATGATGTATGTCTTCAAGTACGTGACTTGGAAGAATGAGATCATATACATGTTAAGAGTATATACATTATCATTATGTCCCTGATCGGTTGTTATTATGGAAGGTAGATAGACAACAATAACACATAATATTAGAATGTGAGTTGGTTTATGAATGATTCTCATTAGTCATGATATGGTAATATCAAACCATGCACACAGATACATGTTAGGGAAGAGTGTATCAGACAGACCCACCGTTAGACTGACACATGGAAGCCATTATCATGGAAGTCATAGTTAGCTCTCATAGTGATGGCGGTGGTTATTACTGCACTCATCACATGCCAAATGCAATTCTAAAATATGGGTTGTTATAACGATGATTATTGGGTGTCTTTAACACATGGGGATTTACTGTGAGTGATATATATGGGTTTTGTCCCTCTGATAGGAGTATGATATCCAAGGCCTCTTGAGTAGTGACACTGAGAAAAGTATGGCCATACGCATGTGAGTCAATATGTGATATTGAGCTTACATATATCTCATGCAGTCTCCTATGGTTCAAGGAACAAGATTGAATAATGATGTGGATGATTGTTCCATGCCTCTAGTTCAATCTATATATCAGTGACAAAGGAACTATGCAAACAATGTAACACCATACACAAATTGTAGGTTGAAGTTGCTCCCCAACTTTCCATTCACTTGGGTAGAAATGATGTGAGACTAGGCACCACTCTTTGCTTGTGATGTCTTAAGCTAGTTATGGACATTCACTGTGAACGTGATATGGGACCTATAGGGTCACACACATAGGAACTCATCTAGAAGAGGAGTTTGATCTTGAATGATAATTGAATTAAGTACTAAAGTGTTTAGGTACTTAATTCACACAATAGATTTAAGGATTGAATGACTGAACTGTCAAATGACCATCTCAATGGGTGAGACGGCTGTTTGGGTAGCCAGATGGGTGCCTCAAGTGTTAAGACAGTCGTTTGGGTTGTCAAGCAGATCAGAAATTGAATTGGCTTAGTTATGCCCTATGAACTGACCTATTCAAGTTGTTGAACTGGTCGGCTCGACTCAAATGCACCAGACGACCATCTAGATGAGTGAGACGGACATGTCACTTGTGTGAGACGGCCCGATTGGGACAAACAAAAGTTCTGAAGTTTTCCTGAACTTGTTTCAGTTGCACATAATTGGGGTGTAAGTAAATTAATGTATGCCATTAATTAGAAATGATTTGCCAATTCATATCTAACTGGGAAAGTGTGAAATGACTATCTCATGTCCCAAATGACCATTTCACTTAGCAAAACTACCGTATCCCATGATCATCTCACTTGGTGAGATGACCATTTTGTCGCACGTAGGTTGTGAACCTTTTAGAAAAGTTTCAAAAATTCAAGAACTATGTGTCCTTTACACTCCTGCTTTAGTCTCGCATTGGCTGGGGACTGGGAACCCTAACCCCTCCTATATATAGAGGGGTACTGGGGCTTTCCAGAAAACAACTACTACATAAACAATTGAGAATCACTTGATCTGACAAGTATTTTCCTCTCTGGTTGTGCTAACCATGAGATCCCAGGCAAGACCTACCCGACTAGGGAGGGATAGCCATGGGAGAGGAACAAATGAGGACCATTGTTGTGGGAGAGCTTGTTGGTGACTAGTACACCAATGGTAGGGACAACTCCTTCCTGTCTATTCCTGCAAGATGATATGAGTTCTAGTTGGTCTGTGTGGACTACTCTAGAGGCAAGAGTCTGTTGGCTCCTTCTAGGAGGGCAACATCAACTCACAGTCTGTGGCAAGATCTGAGGAGCCACTATAATAGTTGTCTAAGTCTGCTGTCTATGGAGGAGAGGTCATACAAGTCTGAGTGCGTCTAGGAGCTGCACGACTACCGTCCAAGATAGAGTGCACATCTATATCGACAAGGATTGTCATTGGACTTGCTCTAGGACCAGGTGTATCTTCGTGAAACTATCCTTCCCATTGCTTAGTTATTGACGCGATCTACTGGTTCACAGGAAATATGTCAGTAATTTTTTTGTTTCCGATGCCTATCTCTATGCCATATTTCCCTACAGTGGTAATAGAGCCATGTCAATTTATTATGTCTTAGGATAATTGATATGATCAAATTCTAGTTTTACTGTGTTTATTTATTGCATGCAATGTGAATATTTAAATTGGATGATGTGCACGTCCATCTAAATCGCCACATAAGAACCCAAATGAATATATATATATATATATATATATATATATATATATATATAGGTATATATGTATATATATATAAAGAGAGAGAGAGAGAGTCAGGCTAGAATACACTTGAGTGTATAGATCACGCCGTACACCCCAATGGTGTTTGCCTATCTAGACCATGTTTTTCCAAAATCTAATCCATTGATCTTCATGGTTACAATAATAATAGGTCACATACAAAATTTGAACTCATTTGGATGAGTGTAAGTCACTCATCCAAGGACAACAAAATCAATGCACAAAACTAATTTGAAATACATGATTTTTGCCTCCTTTTGATGCACGACCTATGAGTGTCCAAATGAGCTAAAATTTATTATATAGTATGTTCTTATGATAATTAAGAAGATCAATGGTTTAGATTTTCAAAAATTTATTGCATCTTGAAAAATGATTGAGGTGTACGGTGCCTCCGGTACACTCGAGTGTACACTAGTCTGACTCTCTCTCTCTCTCTCTCTCTCTCTATATATATATATATATATATATATATATATATATATATGAGAGAGAGAGAGAGAGGTTAGGAAGTGTGTACCAACTGATACATATAACTTATGTGTACCTACCATTAAAATGGAACATGTGGACTATGCTCACATAATTCAACCATATGGATTGATTCAACACTATTGAGATTAGATGTGTTTAAAAAATCATCACCATATCTCATATGGATCATGATCGTAACACCCCTGACCTGGGTTAAGCCTTAACCCTAGATGTTTTGCTTAATAAAGTTGATTATATGCTTGATCTTATCTTTTGAAAAGTAATTAAGGCTCAAGAGGAACTTATGCTTCAAATTTAGTCCTTTTTGAATAATGTTGAAATAATGTTTTGCCTATTTTGGACTAAAGTGCAAATTACCCAAAATGAGGGGTTAACTTGCAAATGTTACATGATAAAATGTTCCTCAATTGTTGGAGCATCATAAGAATAATAATGATGCAGATGTATGGCTTCCACAAGCCTGAGTACCAAGAAAGAGCTTGTTGAGAAATGTTTGTGCATTAAAACCTAGTTTTGGTGTAATGTGCAATTTACCCAAAACCTAGGGTTCAATATGCAAAATACCACTTCAAGAGGGTCCCTCATGATTCTTGGTATCATGTAGAGAAAATAATTTGAGATGGGCGCCTCATTTGAATCATTTTGGAAGAGAGAGAATCTTGATATTAAAATAATCAAGATTGAAGCATAAATGGAACTTTACTTCAAATTAATGCAAAAATAAATATGTTAATTGAAGTGCCCTTCAACCAAAAATGATATGGTTGAAATTAGATAATTGGGGACGTCCTTATTCCTTGCAAAGGCAAATAAAATATCTAAGTGAGTGGAGAGCCCACTCACATTTGTTAATTAAAAAGTAATATCCACTAAAAATGGGATATTAATATTATATGAATTAAGGTGCTTAATTGATTTTCCTTTAAATTGTGGATAATGAAGAAGAATTAAAGGCAAAGGAGGATGCCTTCGTATGAAAGGAGTAGAGGGGGTTAAGTGGCACCAATTTGGGGAGTTGAAAGATTGCTTTTCAACTTTCTCTCTCTTTGAAAATCCTTATATACACTTCATTTCCCACTCAACCAAGGACTCTTTTTTGGATTTTATTTCACTCATTGTTTGCAAAACGACCAAGGGAGCTTAGGAGAAACAGGAGGACGACCCCCAACCTGTAGGTAAGATCCATGATCTCCTTTCACCTCGAATTCATGGTGGAAATCACAAATCAATACTTGATTTCTTCTTTTCTCCAATCAATCTTCAATCTTAGCCAATCCTTTTCACTCAAAAGCTTGAGGAACGAACCTTGTGGAGTTGAGAAAGCTTATCCCACCATTAAATATGTGGAGTTTGAGCTTTTAAGCATTCTTGAAGGTGGTTTATATAACTTGAACCCATTTACATCATTATTCAATTCCAATTTTACAAGTTATGTTGCTTTCTCCTTCTTCTTGATGAATAGCTTGTTCTAATGGATGATTCTATGAAATAAGTAGTAATGTGAACCTTAGAAATGAAGGTAGATTATGATAGCATCATCTTGGACACTTTTCCCAATATTGCAACTCCAATCAGTTTCCAATAAAAGTGGTCAATCGGTTTCACCAAACCGTTTGGTGACGAAATGATTTGCAAACTGTTTAAGGAATTGGGTTCAAAACCATTTGGGACAGTTGACCATTTGGATTGAGTTGACTGTTTGGATTGAGTTGACCTTTTGGAAAGAAATGGTTTCTAAACCGTTTGGTGATTAATGATCTTTAAGATCATTTGGTGTCTAGGGTTTCCAAAACCGATTGAATGGAAATGGTTTTCAAAACCGTTTGAGGTTGAGACCAAGACCGTTTGGAGGTCTAAACAGTCTCAAACCATTTGGGCATGTTTGATCAAACCGTTTGGACATGTTTAGTCAAAATCGTTTGGGCATGTTTGATCAAAACCGTTTGGGCATGATTGTTCAAAACCGTTTGGAGATCCAACGTAAGCAAAATCGTTTTAAAGTTTAAATTGGTCAAAAACCTTTGATGGTTCAATTTAATCAAGCCCAATTAATGGATTAAATGATTTCTAATCATTTGAAGATTCAATTAACTCCAAAACTATTTGAGTACTTATAAAGTACCTCAATGATGATTACAGTGGAAGTATATTTAATGTACTTGGATGGTTTATACAATTGCAACTTAGGAAGATAATAAACTCATTACCCAATGATTACCAAAGGAAAGTACAAAGGTTGAGTCCATAATGTACTTAATCGATTGGTAACCTTTGTAGAGTTAACCTTTGATATTTATGGAAGCAACAACTCAACACACAAAGCTAACCTTAAATGTATGTTTTTGAATACATGATTAACTCAATCTAATCAAGATTGGAGTAATGAACATACTAGAGAGGATGAGAGAGAGAAATTCATACATGTATAATAATCATGAAGTAATCCAGCCTCAATACATTCAAAATAAATAGAATATGTAATTAGGGTATGGTCCTTGGTAAAGAGATCATGAAACTCTAATTGAGGTGGTTGATGAACCTAAACCCTAATTTAGAGCAATACTAAGTGAAACCCTAATCTAGGGTGATGATATGAGAAAAACCTAATTCAGGGTATTTTAATAACAATCCCTATTTTAAAAAAGATGTTATATGAAACACCTAAAGTAGTGGATGATGGACAACCTTACATCAACAATGTCTCAACCTAAGATGAGTCCATATCATTTGATGATGATTGGACAATTCAAATGTATTATTTTATGACTAATACATTACATGATAAATGTAGGATTAGTGCATAAAGTGTTAGGATGGAAAATACCCTAATACAATATAAGTTGATGAACTTGAGCAAGTTAGAAGTGATGAGGGAAGTGATACATTCAAGATATGATAGGTATCATATTCAACACTTCAAGGTTGATATACCTTTATACACTTCAAAATCAATATACTTGGTAATTGTTACATTAAGATACAATGAGTTTAATGCACTTTGATAAGTGAAGGCTAACATACTTGAGAAAGGGTTAAGCCAAGATCATAAAGTATGATGTAATCATACTCCTGTATGGATGAGGAAGAAACTCAAACCTTGTGTTGATAATCATTTAGTGGTAAATGATGATAATATATAAGTATGATTGAATAGTTATGATAACAATGTATGCTCCTAGATGTGTGAAGCACTGAATTGGGGTTTGGATCAATAATATGAACATATGAAACCCTAATGCAGTAATGTGATGAGAAACTCTAATTCAGAGTGATGATTATGTAATGTTATATAAAACCCTAATTTAGGGTGAAGGTATGTGAAGCCCTAATTTTGGGTAATGGGATGAGTATCCCTGATTAATATGAAATGGGAAAACCATAACCCTGATAAGGGAATAGTGGTGTTACCCTTGTACTGCATGGTGCTGATATGTGATATTGTTATAACTACTATTGTGATTACTAACCATGTAGATATCATGAGATGATGAGCATAGCCAGGTATGAGCTATGATATTCTATTATTGAAATTGTTTTATGGGCCTTGTGAGCCATAACATGCCTTGTTGCCTAGTGAGAGGTAACAAGAGATGAAATAAGCCTTGTGAGCCATGTGAGATGCTTGTGAAGCAAGTATTATGTTTACCTTGGTCAGTTGACATGAAGGTATTAGTTACCTAATAAGCGGTAACAAGTGTTCTATGATGAATTGAGGGTTTGAATACCCATATTCCATAATCATGATGATGAGTTGTTGAGAAATGAGAACGCATCTAATGAGATGAGGGATTGAGTTCCCAATTCTTTATTAAAAATTGAACAATACTTGATGAAACTATTACCCATTCTTTGTAGTATTTGTCATAATATTTGATGTTATGGAAACTTGTTTGATGCTAAAAGAATATGGTAATACACTTAATTAATCAAGTGATATCATATAATGTAGTTTCCCTGACCACAGATCCATCATCGTCATAATTTGTTGAATTGTGAAACGGGTTTCTCCGCGGCATAACCCGGAGTGCATATTTTTGAATATGTGGGGGTAATTGGGAATTATATCCTTATGCCCCATCAGAATGGCTACGGGATATATCCTATGTACGGGATTGGTTATGGACCATACCCCAATCAGAGTATGGCTACGGGCCATGACTCTACAATATAAATACCAGGCATTGGCTACGGGCCATAACCCTGAAGAGAGTATATGCTATGGGCTATAACGCTGTAGAGAAGATGCCACTATACCCTGGCAAGCTAATTGCAGTTTGACACATGATGTCTCTGCCATATAATCGCGTATTGACCGAGAAAGATGAGGTCTTGGATTCCGACTCTTCCATTGACCTTGTATGGTGCTGATACTTACGTAATCATGGTCGGTTAGAGTATGAGCGGTATACCTCATCTCCTCAGGGCTTAAGCATGATTGTAAAATGTAATCATCAGTGTAGCGTATTTTCTTAAGGTTGAAATACGAGAATCATTGGTTGATGTTACTCTTCTTAGCATATCCTAGAAGGATAAATGTTATACATGTGCTTTAATTCCTTATTGGATAAATGATATGTTGTTTCATCAAGTTATAGCTGAAATGCTTTGAATAAGAATAATGTTCTAATTGGTGTGGATATTGATCTATCTGCTATTGAATAAATAAATCCTTTGCTCAATTTTATTCTATTAAACTGCAATAATATTGTTTTTGGCGGAGAGTTATATCTCTCACTGGGGCAATTTGCATTTGTCTCACCCCCGTGGGATCCACACTTTTAGGTGAACACGAACAAGAAAGTAGAGATCACACAGCAGGGGAAGGATAGCAACACTAGGGGCAGCAGTGACATCTCAGATGGAGAATCTGGTTGTCATGTCTTGTACTTGTGTATATAGAGTCCTATGTGTCATCTTTGTACTCTCAAATCCTTAGAGTCAGTAGTTGTTTTAAAAAGAATCGATCTGAGATTTTGGCTTGATGCCTTAAGGTTCTTATACTGCCTGTGTTAGAGCAGTTGATGTTTTTGATCCTTGAGATGAGATGATACAAGTTATGTACTTGTGAACTAGAATGTAATGGAATTACTTTGGTTCTTTTTGAAAGAGTTTTCCAATGTATGGATCTCTTTGTAAATGGTTTTAATTTTTAGTGATTCTCAATAATCCAATGCACTTGATTCGCTTCCTCTTAGTTAATGACATTTTGTTCGAACGGTACACCACCATTTAGTGGTATCAGAGCTCTAGGTTCGCTGAGTCTATAGAGACATAGGATTAAGGTTGTTGAGTCTGTTCTAATGTCTTCCATTGTATTTGATAGTGTCTTCTTCTCATATAGGTGAAGAAGAACTTAAAGATGTCTGGATCACACGAAGAACATACTACTGAAAGCAGTGTTGCTGCACCAGGAAGAGGTGCAAGGGACCAGAATAGGGGGGATCAGAACCTGAACATCCCCAGTTTAACGCAACCATGATAGATAGCCCAGTTTTCCATGCCATGTTTGGGCAATTTAGGACATTTGTAATGCATATAATGGACCGTGCATTAGTAATACAACCTAGATTACCAACCCCCAATGATGAAGTTTTAGATTCCGATAGGATTCTTTCTCAACATCAGCATGTTGGTACAATGAATAATGATGAAAGGAATAGGTCACAACCTGAAATTAGGATTTGCCACAGATGTAGGCAGCCTGGACATATCAGAAAAGACTATCCAAAGAAGGATAATAAGGAAAGAATTAAGAAAAGGCATATCCAAACTCGGGATCAGAGGCCTAGTAGTTACAAAAAGGGGAAGTTTTTGGTACCATTGGTACAACCAAGGTCTAATGCACTAGGTAAAGGGCTACCCAAAAAGGGTAAAGGACCTTTTAGACTATATTGAGAGATTATAACCGGTTACCGGTGTAGACAGGTAGGACATCTAGTAAGAGATTGTCTAGTTGAAAACCCAATGGTAACCCAACCACTGAGGTAGAGACATAAAGGTCATCAAAGGAAACAATTTTCTAGTGGTACTCGAGGACGTGGACAGACGTCCCAGGTAGGATCAACGGTATTAATCAATAAAGCACAAAGTCAACATCAGGCAACGGTAAGATTCTATGAAAAGAATCAGCCTGAGGCAGTAAACAAACCGCAAGATGAGGTAGGTCAGATGAAATAGATTCATTCTGATATTTCATTTCATGATTCTATGTGTTAAAAATAAGAAAGTAGTTGTTTTGAGCTTCCTTTGATTAGTCCTATGAGGACACAAGGAAGATGAGGATTTATATTTTGTTCCATATTCTTTTAAATGCTTTATAATTTCTCTTATCTGTGTGAAAAAGGAAGAGGTATACATGTGGTACTTGGAGGAAGTCCAGGAATGTTAAATCATGTGATGAGGATGATACAAAAAGTAAGGAACATAATAGCATATAAAGTGCATGCCACCTAATCTCAGTATTTGTATACCCTGGCCAGGTATATAATTATTGGGGATAGGGTAAGTATGGAACTCTTAGATTGTTATCTTTCTAATTACTCTGATCAAGTAGTCATTCTAAGACAATCTAATGAGTATAATGAAATTGAAAATATGGTATATTGTATCAAATCCTAAGTATGAGAAAGAGAAATTTGAGATAATTTTAGATCAATCTGTGTGCATGAGGATGAAAAAGAATATGATCCTCATGAAATGAGGATAAAGAACAAGGGAGATGATCCCTGTCTGATAAAGCATGTGGGAATAACAAAGATCTTTTCCCATGACGTGGAAATGGGAAATGTGATAAAACCACAAAATGTTCATGAACATGTTAGATAATAATAAAGAAAGGAATGAACTATATAGGGATTGCTAAGTGAACTTTCCCAACTAAATAGGGATTCATAAGTGAACTTTCCCAACTAAATAAGAGTTGCTAAGTGGGTTTCCTCAACTAAATACATATGTCTTCTTTGATAAATAACCCTGGGGAATGAGGGGATGATAAAAGGAATATGTTCCTTTGTATCCTTTCCTTCAGGGACATGGCAATCAAATGAGTCTTATGACACTTGATGTGCATGAGTTAAAAAGTGCTCTATTGATGCTTGAGAAAGTATCAGTTCATCTAGGATTTTGATTCCAAAGATAAAATATGTGCCTTTAACAAAAAGAAAGATGGAAATGATGAGGATGTGCTATGTTTTAGACGCATGTGACAGATACCAAAGTAAGGATTCTGGTATCTGAGAAACACCAGATGGTAATGGAAAATAAAGACATAACTCCTAATCAGATGATGCGGGAAAACTTTTAATTTGATGATTCATGTTGGTCAATTTGATTGGCCAACTGTGAAATCAGTCTAGCTACATAAAACCTGTATGGACATCATATGTTAGGGGTTTATGCTCTGCATAAACATAACATTGATAGAGAGGTGATAATTGAAGAAATAATTGTAAGATCATTTGAAGTATGAATAACACTTCTTCGATATAGAAGGTATTATTTAACACAGTATACATACTGTAAGTCAATAATGAAAAGGTAATTGAATATAGGCTTTGTATGATAGATTCAAATGATAAGTCTGAGTAGGAGAACCTGGCACTGGACATAGATTTATGCAATATCCATGACATTGAGATGCTATCTAGAGATGTGATGACATGAGTAACAACTATCTTCCTTTTCCTGGGATTTCAGGGACGAAATCCTTGTTAGAGGTTTATAATTGTAACACCCCTGACCTGGGTTAAGCCTGAACCCTAGATGTTTTGCTTAATAAAGTTGATTATATGCTTTCTATTATCTTTTTAAAAGTAATTAAGGCTCAAGAGGAACTTATGCTTCAAATTTAGTCCTTTTTGAATAATGTTGAAACAATGTTTTGCCTGTTTTGGACTAAAGTGCAAATTACCCAAGTTGAGGGGTTAACTTGCAAATGTTACATGATAAAATGTTCCTCAAGTGTTGTAGCATCATAAGAATAAGAATGATGCTGAGGTATGGCTTCCACAAGCCTGAGTACTAAGAAAGATCTTATTGAGCAATGTTTGTGCATTAAAACCTAGTTTTGGTGTAATGTGCAATTTACCCAAAACCTAGGGTTCAATATGAAAAATACCACTTCAAGAGGGTCCCTTGTGATTCTTGTCATCATGTAGAGAAACGAATTTGAGAGGGGTGCCTCATTTGAATCGTTTTGGAAGAGAGAGAATCTTGATATTAAAATAATCAAGATTTAAGCATAAATGGAACTTTACTTCAAATTAATGCAAAAATAAATATGTTAATTGAAGTGCCCTTCAACCAAAAATGAGATGGTTGAAATTATATAAGAGGGGAAATCCTTATTCCTTGCAAATTCAACGAAAATATCTAAGTGAGTGGAGAGCCCACTCACATTTGTTAACTAAAAAGTAATATCCACTAAAAATGGGATATTAGTATTATATGAATTAAGGTGCTTAATTGCTTTTCCTTTAAATTGTGGATAATGAAGAAGAATTAAAGGCAAAGGAGGATTCCTTCGTATTCAAGGAGTAGAGGGGGTTAAGTGGCACCAATTTGGGGAGTCGAAGGATTGCTTTTCAACTTTCTCTCTCTTTGAAAATCCTTATATACACTTCATTTCCCACTCAACCAAGGACTCTTTTTCAGATTTTCTTTCACTCTTTGTTTGCAAAACGACCAAGGGAGCTTAGGAGAAACAGGAGGACGACCCCCAACTTGTAGGTAAGCTCCATGATCTCCTTTCACCTCGAATTCATGGTGGAAATCACAAATCAATGCTTGATTTCTTCTTTTCTCCAATCAATCTTCAATCCTAGCCAATCCTTTTCACTCAAAAGCTTGAGGAACGAACCTTGTGGAGTTTAGAAAGCTTATCCCACCATTAAATACGTGGAGTTGGAGCTTTGAAGCATTCTTGAAGGCGGGTTATATAACTTGAACCCATTTACATCATTATTCAATTCCAATTTTACAAGTTATGTTGATTTCTCCTTCTTCTTGATTAATTGCTTGTTCTAATGGATGATTCTATGAAATCAGTAGTAATGTGAACCTTAGAAACGAAGGTAGATGACGAAGAAATCATCTTGGACACTTTTCCCAAGATTGCCACTCCAATCGGTTTCCAATAAAAGTGGTCAATCGGTTTCACCAAACCGTTTGGTGACCAAACAGTTTGCAAACTGTTTAAGGAATTGGGTTCAAAACCATTTGGGATAGTTGACCGTTTCGATTGAGTTGACCATTTGGATTTGAGTTAACCGTTTGGAAAGAAATGGTTTCTAAACCGTTTGGTGATTAACGATCTTCAAGATCCAGATCGTTTGGTGTCTAGGGTTTCCAAAACTGATTGAATGGAAACGGTTTTCAAAACCGTTTGAGGTTGAGACCAAGTCCGTTTGGAGGTCTAAACGGTCTCAAACCATTTGGGCATGTTTGATCAAACCATTTGGACATGTTTAGTCAAAACTGTTTGGGCATGTTTGATCAAAACCATTTGGGCATGATTGTTCAAAACCGTTTGGAGATCCAACTTAAGCAAAATCGTTTGAAAGTTTAAATTGGTCAAAACCCTTTGATAGTTCAATTTGATCAACCCCAATTAATGAATTAAATGATTTCTAATCATTTGAAGGTTCAATTAACTCCAAAACTATTTGAGTACTTATAAAGTACCTCCATGATGATTATAGTGGAAGTACATTTAATGTACTTGGATGGTTTATACATTTGCTACTTAGGAAGGTAATAAACTCATTACCCAATGATTACCAAAGGTAAGTACAAAGGTTGAGTCCATAATGTACTTAATCGATTGGTAACCTTGGTAGGGTTAACCTTTGATATTTATGGAAGCAACAACTCAACACACAAAGCTAACCTTAAATGTATGTTTTTTAATACAAGATTAACTCAATCTAATCAAGATTGGAGTAATGAACATCCTAGAGAGGATGAGAGAGAGAAATTCATACATGTATAATAATCATGTAGCAATCCATCCTCAATACATTCAAAATAAATAGAATATGTAATTAGGGTATGATCTTTGATAAAGAGATCATGAAACCCCAATTGAGGTGGTTGATGAACCTAAACCCTAATTTAGGGCAATGCTAAGTGAAACCCTAATCTAGGGTGATGATATGAGAAAACCCTAATTCAGGGTATTTTAATAACAATCCCTATTTTAAAAAGGATGTTATATGAAACACCTAAAGTAGTGGATGATGGACAACCTTATATCAACAATGTCTCAACCTAAGATGAGTCCATATCATTTGATGATGATTGGACTATTCAAATGTATTATTTTATGACTAATACATTACATGATAAATGTAGGATTAGTGCATAAAGTGTTAGGATGGAAAATACCCTAATACAATATAAGTTGATGAACTTGAGCAAGTTAGAAGTGATGAGGGAAGTGATACATTCAAGATATGACAAGTATCATATTCAACACTTCAAGGTTGATATACCTTTATACACTTCAAAATCAATATACTTGGATGAGAAACACCTAAAGTGTGTTATGTTAATTTTTACATTAAGATACGATGAGTTTAATGCACTTTGATAAGTGAAGGCTAACATACTTGAGAAAGGGTTAAGCCAAGATGATAAAGTATGATGTAATCATACTCCTGTATGGATGAGAAATAAACTCATACCTTGTGTTGATAATCATTTAGTGGTAAATGATGAGAATAAATAAGTATGATTGAATACTTATGATAACAATGTATGCTCCTAGATGTGTGAAGCACTGAATTCGGGTTTGGATCAATAATATGAACATATGAAACCCTAATGTAGTAATGTGATGAGAAACTCTAATTCAGAGTGATGATTATGTAATGTTATATAAAACCCTAATTTAGGGTGAAGGTATGTGAAGTCCTAATTTTGGGTAATGGGATGAGTATCCCTGATTAATATGAAATGGGAAAACCATAACCCTGATAAGGGAATAGTGGTGTTACCCTTGTACTGCATGGTGCTGATATGTGATATTGTTATAACTACTATTGTGATTACTAACCATGTAGATATCATGAGATGATGAGTATATCTAGGTATGAGCTATGATATTCTATTATTGAAATTGTTTTATGGGCCTTGTGAGCCATAACATGCCTTGTTGCCTAGTGAGAGGTAACAAGAGATGAGATGAGACTTGTGAGCCTTGTGAGATGCTTGTGAAGCAAATATTATGTTTACCTTGGTCAGATGACCTGAAGGTATTAGTTACCTAATAAGTGGTAACAAGTGTTATATGATGAATTGAGGGTTTGAATACCCATATTCCATAATCATGATGATGAGTTGTTGAGAAATAAGAATGCACCTGATGAGATGAGGGATTGCATTCCCAATGCTTTATTAAAAATTGAACCGTACTTGATGAATGTATTACCCATTCTTTGTAGTATTTGTCATAATATTTGATGTTCTGGAAACTTGTTTGATGCTAAACGAATATGGTAATACACTTAATTAATCAAGTGATATCTTATAATGTAGTTGCGCTGACCACAGATCCATCAGCGTCAGAATTTGCTAAATGGTGAAACGGGTTGCTCCGCGGCATAACCCGGAGCACATATTTTTGAATGTGGGGGTAATTGGGAAATTAAATCCTTATGCCCCATAGGAATGGCTACGAGCTATATCCTATGTACGGGATTGGTTATGGACCATACCCCAATAAGAGTATGGATATGGGCCATGACTCCACAATATAAATACTAGGAATTGGCTACGGGCCATAACCCTGAAGAGAGTATATGCTACAGTCTATAACTCTATAGCGAAGATGCCACTATACCCTGGCAAGCTAATTGCAGTTTGACACATGATGTCTCTACCATATAATCTCGTACTGACCGAGAAAGATGAGGTCTTGGATTCTGGCTCTTCCATTGACCTTGTGTGTTTCCGATACTTACGTAATCATGGTCGGTTGGAGTATGAGCGGTATACCTCATCTCCTTAGGGCTTAAGCATGATTGTAAAATATAATCATCCATGTAGCGTATTTGCTTAAGGTTGAAATACGAGAATCATTGGTTGATGTTAATCTGCTTAGCATATCCTAGAAGGATAAATGTTATACATGTGCTTTAATTCCTTATTTGATAAATGATATGCTATTTTATCAAGTTATAGTTGAAATGCTTTGAATAAGAATAATGTTCTAATCAGTTTGGATATTGATCTATCTGCTATTGAATATATAAATCCTCTGCTCAGTTTTATTCTATTAAACTGCAATAATAATGTTTTTGGCAGAGAGTTATATCTCTCGCTGGGGCAATTTTCAATTGTCTCACCTTCGTGGGATCCACATTTTTAGGTGAACACGGACGAGAAAGTAGAGATCTGTGACAACCTCGATTTTCTATCTCTTTTATTGTATTGTTTCTCTCTCATCATGTGACTTATACTCAATTGAATATCAATTGCATAGTTTGAGTGTGGTTATACTTCCTATTAGTCACACCAATAATCAGTTGAGATGTTTGACATTAATTTGCCTTTTTGAGCTAAGTTCCAAACTTCAATATATCACCATATTTGTTAGATATTTTGAAGATCATGACCATAACCTTTTGACTTAATAACATGTGTCATTTTGTACGACATTTAATTACGAATCCAATGGAATAAAAATCACCCAAATCAGAGCATCGTAGCCAAAATTATGATCATATGAGTGTTGCTTCTTAAAATCATTTTTTTACCTTGATTATTTCGATTTCTACTCCTTTTTGGGCTCTTCATCTGTGTGGCCCATTAGAGGGTTGGCACCCCTTTTATTTTGGATGGCCCTTTGTCTCGCACCCCTCGTAGCCATCAGATTGAGTCCCACGGATCGCGTCCTTTGATCCAATGGCCAGAAATCTCGCCCCTTCCTTTGTGCGCACCACCTGTGCCGAAACCGTCGACTGCCACCTATCTCACCCAAGGCTGATTGATGGCACCGTTCGTGACCCATTTTGAAAATCAAACCCTAATGTTGTCTATAAAATCTCTCACCGAGTGTTTATCTTCTATTTTCTTGTGTTTTAATGAATCATAGCACCTTCCTTCACTTCGTCTCTAACCTCCAGCAACCCTAGCGCTGCCTTGGACCCCTTTGGGCGCCGCCACACTTCTCATGAGGCGTCTTCCCTCAGCCCCTCCTAGGGCTTGTTCTACCCGTCCATCACCTTCGTGAGGTTGGGGCGAGGGCAAACGATAGCCTTTTGGCCTTTGAGACTGGTCTGGAGCAGCGGACTGCCAGCGCCGCCATGGCCGATGAGCGTCTTTATGCAGCACTGCCTGGCGTGCGAGTTGGGCGGGTGTGTCGAGCAAGCATAGAGCCGGATCCGGAAGATCCACCCAGCTAGCAGTGCATCACCTCACCAGTTGGACCCAACGACGGCCAGTCGCGAAGGGGCTTGGCAGTGCACCACTATCACGCATGCCCGTGCAGGTGCCTGAGAGCGTCGGATCCAGTTGGGATGACCAAGATCCATCAGTGAATGACATGGTGACGACCCTCCTCACCTCTCCAAAGTTCTTGATGTAAATGTTACAAAAATCATAACTCCTAGCCCCCTAATCCAATTATGGCCATATTATATACCAAATTTATCAGCTCGACGAGACCTACCAATTGGGCATGGTTCCAGGTCCTAATTCTAATGTTTAGTCCCTTGATTTCTGGAGAAATATAACTTTAGCCATGTTCAGTATATTCAATGCATCTAGGTGATAAAACTTGAACCTTTAATGATCATCTATCTGCCTAATCATGAAATCCGAATCTTTTGTACATATTTGATCTATCAGAGGGTCCTTATCACCCCTATTGCTTAAGAATTACTCCCTTTTGCACTATGTGACCTGTCCTTGGACTTTAATGTATGATCTTGATCATGTTTCTATGTTTCTTGAATATGATTCATGTATCTATATCTTGCTTCTAATGGACACTGACTTAATCTTGTTATATGTTTCTTGTGACCTTATGTTGCTGATCTAAATCATCCCTTATGCTTGGCTCTTATTCATTGATGATCTTTGACCTTGATTACTCTATTGTGAGTCCTTTGACCCAGGAATGCATGTAAATGCCTTAAACCTTGTTATGATTATAGAAAGAGCATGGAACGTCATAATAGCATGAAACTTGAACCACACCATCATGATGACACCTAGATCAACACAATATCATATAATGAACCAATAAGAAACCTTGGAACCCATCTTGACCAAAACCCTAAAATGCATCTAATTAGGGTTAATGATGAGAATCTAATGCATATATGTAATCTTGTTGTTAATCAGGTTTGGCATGTGGCTAGATGGTGAAGGATATGTTAGGTTATGAATCTATGAATCAGGTATGGGCCTTATCTAATTATATAACTATCACTTTCTTGCTTGAAAAGACATATATTGTATGCCTGTCTGTTTACTTGCTCAAATATTGCCATGTAGTATTGCTATGTCTTACTCGATGTTTGCCTCGTCAGTTTTATAACTTGAACACACACACACATATATATAGAAATCCATTATAATATTGTTGATAAAGGGTTAACTCTTGGTTACATCCATGAGGTCCCTCTCTTATCAAAGGGTTAGCTAAGCTTGAGCACCCTTACGGACCCTTCCGACGGGAAGATGGTCAAAGGCCTTAAACATGCTTGATATTGTTGGTATAATGGAGTGAAATGACATAAAATATGGTTTCACATTTCTTAAACAATTAACTTGTTTATTCTTGTTCGCTTGGTCTTGAAATCATTTCAAAATTATGCAAAGCTTATACATATATGTATCTTTCTGCCCCATACTCAACACCTCGTGTGTTGACCCATTTCTCGCATGTTGTTTTTAGGTTCAGAGATGGATAGAAAGATGCAGGGCTTGGTGAGGTATGCTAGGTGTACTTGTTGTAAGATCCAGATATAGTATACATGAGCAGACTTGTACAAAGTGACTCTTGAATATGTAATTCAAATCATGTAATATAATAATGTTGCTTAATACATCTCGTTGATTGTTGAGATTATGTTGGTGCTTGTAACTTGTTATCTGTTCATGTGTGCTAAGCTTTACGCTTCCTCATTTCGCCTTTGGTATACGTTTGGTTCATGGGACTAGGATTCCGGTTCCGTGACAGATGGTATCAGAGCATGAACAATAACTACACCAAACATTGCTCACATGAAACACAAACTAAACTCACTTTACATCTCAACCCTAGAAACTTAATGAAATTTCCTTGCGGATTAGGTTGACTTTGCCTTTAGGTTAGAACCTAGATGTTCTAGAACTAGGTGTAGACTTGTGTAAATTACCTCCCTAGACATGACTCGCGACATGTGCTTAGGATGTCTACACAAGTGTGCACCATGTTCTTGCTAATTCTCTAGGTGTCAAGATACTAGACTGCCTCATGAGTGTGGTAACTTGTTTTGGTTTTGGTTTTATTCGAATGGAGTATGGTGGTTTTCATCTCCTGTTTAAACGTTGGAGAAAACATATTTCAAGTATTATTATATGTACATATGAAAAATGTTACCACACGCAGAAAGGTAGTGAGTTTCCATGCAACCTAGGAGAAAGAGATGTAACATCAAGTCTAGATGAGAGAGTTTAGATGATAGTGATAGTCTCTAGAGTTGTCTAGAGCCATGATATAGGTTAGGTTAGTGAGTAACCTAGAAACCTAAGATGATGATAATGATATTGATGATGATATTGATGTTGATAAGACCCAAGTTGTTTGAGGAAGGTCGAGTATGTTTAACGATATGGAATGATTCGGACCATGCAACCCTAGCTAAACCTAGCACCTTGTATCATACATATGGCTTGGTTGATGTGCTAAACACAGTTAGTGGGTTGGCATGCATGCTTGTACCTAGTTTTGTACATGCTGAGATGTGATATGTGACATACAGTTTGAGACCAACATGGGCCTCAATCTCTTTACAAAGGAGGACCTCTAGCATGGGACATATGAATAGGGTGACCTTTTGATATGAGTCAACCCACCTCGGGAGAAGGTTAGAGACCTAAACTCCAAAATATTTGAAATGTTGAAAAATAGGAATGATGAAATTCTTGATAATGAGTCCCTAGCTAGAATACTTCTAAGTATATGAGTTGAGTGACCTAACAAGTGGTTTCCTTGAAAATGTTGAACCCTAGATTTCCCATGAAAATATCTAACCCTATAGAAAGAGGAAATTGAAAATTTGATGCTTGATATATATAGGTGAGGGAGATGTCCCAAGACCTAAGATGATGTATATGATGTGTGATATCCATGGTGAGCCTCATACTCGGGTTAGTAATTATATATAAAGGAATCTAGTGGTTACCCTTGTTTCTCAAAAAAAAAGGGTAGAAATTTTTGTTATGGGTAGAAGTTACGGTTAGTAAGTCTTGTTGGATATATACATGTCTTAGCTTGAGTGGCTTGAGCTTGTGGAACTCTTTCTTGATACAAGTGAGAAAGTTTCAAAACTTCGATGTTGATGATAATATTGTTCCTCGAATGATGCTCGATACATGAAAGAATCTCACTTATGTTTAAAAACTCGATATATGCTAGATAAGTCACTCACATAAGCTAGACCTAATATGAAATCATATTATACATAAAATATGTAGCTTTGAAATCATGAACTTGATATGATGATGTCTAGAGATCTTAGCTTGAATAATCAGGGGAAACATGCCTAATATCATACCCAAATGAAAATATACCAACTCGATATAATGGCTCTCTTGGGGTAATAACTCGAATTAAAAAGATGAATAAATTGCTTAATTTCAGATCCAAAAATGAGAAATGATGAACATAATTGATTAGATTTGGTAGAAATCTAAAGTAAAGATGAGATACACTCGATGATAGTCTCATTTGAAAGTCATAACCATGAACATGGCGGTTTGAGAATTAATAACATAGATTTTGATAGTACACCTTGTTCTTGTTGAAGATGTGAACAAAACCCTATGTATGGATACTAGCCGATGGGAAAATCCCAATGCCATGATGATGTTATAGTATGATGGAACCATAAGTAAATGTGTATATCATCGATATGAGTACACCCTTGATGATAACAGCCTAAGTCTGCATCCCCTCATGGGGAATCCCTTTACAACCATGGTTGAATAACTAGACCTGATGGATCCTGACTCGACTCTTAACTATAATTGTGGACGAATTTTGGGGACGAAACTCTTTATAAGGAGGGAAGGATGTGTCAACCTTGATTTTCTATCTCTTTTATTGTATTGTTTTTCTCTCATCAAGTGACTTATACTCAATTGAATATCAATTGCATAGTGTGAGTGTGGTTATACTTCCTATTAGTCACACCAATGATCAGTTGAGATGTTTGACATTAATTTTCCCTTTTGGGATAAGTTCCAAACTTCAATATATCACCATATTTGTTAGATATTTTGAAGATCACGACCATAACCTTTTGGCTTAATAACATGTTTCATGTTGTACATGATTTAATTACGAATCCAACGGAATAAAAAGCACCCAAATCAGAGCATCGTAGCCCGAGTTATGATCATATGAGTGTTGCTTCTTAAAATCATTTTTTTTACCTTGATTAATTGGATTTCTGCCCCTTTTTGGGCTCTTCATCTGTGAGGCCCATTTGAGGGTTGGCGCCCCTTTTATTTTGGATGGCCCTCTATCTCACACCCCTCGTAGCCATTAGATTGAGTCCCATGGATCGCGTCCTTTGATCCAATGGCCATAAATCTCACCCCTTCCTTTATGCACACCACCTGCGCCGAAACCGTCGACCGCCCCCTATCTCACCCAAGGCCGATTGATGGTACCGTTCGTGACCCATTTTGAAAATCAAACCCTAGTGTTGTCTATAAAATCTCTCTCTGAGTGTTTATCTTCTATTTTCTTGTGTTTTCATGAACCATAGCACCTTCCATCACTTCATCTCTAACCTCCAGCAACCCTAGCGCCGCCTTGGACCCCTTTGGGCGCTGCCAAACTTCTCATGAGGCATCTTCCCTAAGCCCCTCCTAGGGCTTGTTCTACCCGTTCATCACCTCCGTGAGGTTTGGGCGAGGGAAAACGGTGGCCTTTCGGCCTTTGGGACTGGTCTGGAGTAGTAGACTTCCAGCGCCGCCATGGCCGATGATCGTCTTTACATAGCAGTGCCTGGCGTGCGAGCTGGGCAGGTGTGTCGGGCGAGCATAGAGATGGATCCGGAAGATCCACCCAGCTAGCAGCGCGTCACCTCACCAGTTGGACCCAACGGTGGCCAGTCACGAAGGGGATTGGTAGTGCACGACTGACACGCATGCCTGTGCAGGTGCCTGAGAGCATCATATCCAGTCGGGATGGCCAAGATCCATCAATGAATGACATGGTAATGACCCTCCTCACTTCTCCAAAGTTCTTGATGTAAATGTTACAAAAATCGTAACTCCTAGCCCCCTAATCCAATTATGGCCATAGTATATACCAAATTGATCAGCTCGACGAGACCTACCAATTGGGCATGGTTCCAGGTCCTAATTCTAATATTTAGTCCCTTGATTTCTGGAAAATGATAACTCTAGCCATGTTCAATATATTCAATGCATCTAGGTGATAAAACTTGAACCTTTAATGATCATCTATCTGCCTAATAATGAAATCCGAATCTTTTGTACATCTTTGGTCTATAGGAGGGTCCTTATCACCCCTATTGCTTAAGAATTACTCCCTTTTGCACTATGTGACCTATCCTTGGACTTTAATGTACGATCTTGATCAAGTTTCTATGTTTCTTGAATATGATTCATGTATCTATATCTTGCTTCTAATGGACACCGACTTAATCTTGTTATATGTTTCTTGTGACCTTATGTTGCTGATCTAAACCATCCCTTATGCTTGGCTCTTATTCGTTGATGATCTTTGACCTTGATTACTCTATTGTGAGTCGTTTGACCCTGGAATTCATGTAAATGCCTTAAACCTTGTTATGATTATAGAAAGAGAATGGAACGTCATAATAGCATGAAACTTGAACCACACCATCATGATGACACCTAGATCAACACAATATCATATAATTTACCAATAAGAAACCTTGGAACCCATATTGGCCAAAACCCTAAAATGCATCTAATTAGGGATAATGATGAGAATCTAATGCATATATGTAATCTTGTTGTTAATCATGTTTGTCATGTGGCTAGATGGTGAAGGATATGTTAGGTTATGAATCTCTGAATCAGGTATGGGCCTTATCTAATTATATGACTATCGCTTTCTTGCTTGAAAAGACATATATTTTATGCTTGTTTGTTTACTTGCTCAAATATTGCCATGTAGTATTTCTATGTCTTACTCGATGTTTGCCTCGTCAGTTTTATAACTCAAACACACACACACACATATATACATACACACACACACACACACATATATATATATATATATATAGAACTCCATTATAATAATGTTGATAAAGGGTTAACTCTTGATTACGTCCATGAGGTCCCTCTCGTATAAAAGGGTTAGCTAAGCTTGAGCACCCTTAAAGACCCTTCCGACAGGAAGATGGTCAAAGGCCTTAAACATGCTTGATATTATTGGTATAATGGAGTGAAATGACATAAAATATGGTTTCACATTTGTTAAACAATTAACATGTTTATTCTTGTTGGTTTGGTCTTGAAATCTTTTCAAAATTATGCAAAGCTTATACATATATGTATCTTTCTGCCCCATACTCAACACCTCGTGTGTTGACCCATTTCTCGTATGTTGTTTTTAGGTTCAGAGATGGCTAGAAAGATGTAGGGCTTGGTGAGCTATGTTAGGTGTACTTGTTGTAAGATATAGATATAGTATACATGAACAGACTTGTACAAAGTGACTCTTGAATATGTAATTCAAATCATGTAATATAATAATGTTGCTTAGTACATCTTGTTGATTGTTGAGATTATGTTGGTGCTTGTATCTTGTTATCTGTTCATGTGTGCTAAGCCTTACGCTTCCGCATTTTGCCTTTGGTATACGTTTGGTTCATGGGACTGGGATTCCGGTTCTGTGACAAGATCACATAGTAGGGGAAGGACAACAACACAAGGGGCAGCAGTGACATCTCAGGTGGAGAGTCTAGCTGTCATGTCTTGTACGTGTGTATATAGAGTCCTATGTGTCGTCTATGTACTCTCAGGTCCTCAAAGTCAGTAGTTGTTTTAAAAAGAATCGATCTGAGATTTTGGCTTGATTCCTCAAGGTTCTTATACTTCCTGTGTTTAGAGCAGTTGATGTTTGTAATCCTTGAGATGAGATGATGCAAGTTATGTACTTGTGAACCAGAATGTAATGGAATTACTTTGGTTCTTTTTGAAAGAGTTTTCCAATGTATGGATATCTTTGTAAATTGTTTTAATTTTTAGTGATTCTCAGTAATCCGCTGCACTTGATTCGCTTCCGCTTAGTTAATGACGTTTTGTATGAACGGTACGCCACAATGATATATAACAATATATCATCCAATGGTTTATGTAGTTTTTTTAACTTACCGTTGATTACTAAATACACATATTCTTTCATTGGATGATGTATAGATGTCAGATTGCAGTTATATTTGATACACATATTATCTACTAGGTATCAATCACACCTATAATATTAGATTGTTGAATATAATTTAAGAGTTATCATAAATAAAGATGGGTACATGTAAGCTACATGTACTCATGTACACAATTCTTTTAGCCATATACATATATATATATATATATATATATATATATATATATATATATATATATATACATATACATATATATATACATATATATGTATGTATATATATGTATATTATATATATATATATATGCAATTTACATGTGTCGCCATATAATCAGTTTTGATGGTGGATGTAAAGCATGGTTATGGCCAAAACCCTAGATCTGTGTGTGCATGGTTGTGGTTTTTATACCTATTGTTAATTGGCCTATGTACTGAGCCTCTCTCTTCTTTCCAAATATAATTTAATTCTCTTCTTTCTATTTCCCCTTGAATTTAACTCGATATTTTCCCCATATACAATGTAATAAGAAATAAGGTAGTTTTAATTTATATTTCAACATGAGACGACGATATGCACTAAGGAGAAATGACTGCCTCGTGAGACGACCTGATTAACTGGAGGACCAAGGAGGCCAGATGATAGGATGATGAACTGATTGACTGGTGGCCCAACCGTCCATCTAGACACTACTTGGACCTGTGAACCAGACTAATGTTTTAGACAAACCCAACCGACCAACCAGGAGGCGAGCCGTTCGGTTCATGAGATGAACCAATCTACCATGTTTTGGTTCGAGCACAGATCATCACCAATAATAGGTTGCATATGATGTGGACCATAGGTGGTAGTAATTCCTTGTGACTCCAAGGAATTACATTAGTGTGGCTATAACCATCACTTGTGTTTCTTTTATTGCATGTTCTCATTTGTGGTTATAGAATGTATATGATACATACTATATGTGGTGATTGAATAAAGTATATGTATTTATACATACAAACTCCCCTCATTATAATTATAAGTCTTAGATGCTTTCCAAAAGTGGCCCACATGAAAATCTTGATCGACCAAGTATAGGTTCTGCCTCGACAGTGTGTGTCATCTATCTCGTAGAAGTTTGATGGTAATAATGTAGGTTCTACCTCAGCAGGGAGCATTATTATTGTGTCTAATTTTGGGTCAGGATTCATTGGTGATTCTCAGAGAGTCAGTGCCCATAGGCATGCATATGATCATGGCAAGGAGTTGTAACAATTTAGAATGAGTTTCTCTAACAAGTGTTGTCCTATCTAGTTGTTGTAACAATGAGAGCCCATGCAAGTACTACCCAACTAGGGAGGGATAGCCATGGGAGAGAAAGAATTGAGGACCTTTGTTGTGGGAGATCATGTTGGTGACTAGTAAACTAATGGGAGAGACAAATCCTTCCTTCCTATTCCTACATGACGACAGGAGTTCTAGTTGATCCGTGTGGATAGCTCTAGAGGCAAGAATCTATTGGTTGTTTCTAGGAGGGCAACGTCAACTCATAGTCTATGGTGAGATCTGAGGAGTTGCTGTAGCAGTCGTCTGAGTTTGCTATCTGTGGAGGAGTAGTCAGATAAGTTTGAGTGTGACTAGGAGCTACACAACCACCATCCAAGACAGAGTGCACAACTACAATGATGAGGATTATCACTAAACTTGCTACATGACTAGGTATATCTTCATGAAACCATCCTTCCCATTACATAGTTATTGACACGATATGCTAGTTAATCGGAAATATGTCAGTAATTTTTTTTATTTTTGTTTCCTATCTCTATGTCGTATTTACCTACACTACATGTTCCTCATTCCATGTATCAAATGAAACCCTCATGGGCTACATGATGCATCAACAGGTGCATAACCTTTAGGTTCAGGAGCCCATGTATCAGGATCTCTATGTTGTCATGTCCAACATGAACCTTTCTTGTGCACATCTTTATCCTACCTACCAGCCCTACCCAGGAGGTGATCATGCATCCTATGCATATGATCACTTTTATCCAACCCCTCCACCTGCTGCTTCTGCTACTACACCCTCTGTTGTTGGTGGATCTACCCATGGAGTGTTGCATGTTCCTACTGGCCCTTTAGCCACCCTGCTTGCTGGACTTAGTACTTCTGCTCCCTCTTTCCCTCAGGCCAATGAGATCCATGCTCTTGGCATGTCTTGGGCAGAACAGAATGCCCATTGGCCCAGTTGTGGTTTCGATTCCTCTGTCGATGTGGAGATTCGATATTAGGCTGATGTTGAAGTTGCTACTACTAATGAGGAGGCTTATGGAGATGACGATGGAGATTATGGTTCTGATGATGACTTTTTTGGCAACTCTAGTGATGAAGGTGATTCCGTTAACTCTGTTGCACCTTCCGACAGAGATGATGACTATGAGCCAGAGGCTTCTGATGTTGATGTTGATGATGTTGTTGATGATGTGGACATAGAAGACCTCGATATTTAGATTTTTTAGTTTTTAGTTTGTAGATGTTGATCATATATATCTTTCTAGATCAGTTTGTACTAAAAACATTTGGGCACATTATCTGAGATGTACTATTCATCATCATGTTTTTATCATTTTGACTTGTAGTTGTTTCTGAGGACATGCTCTCTGGGTTGTAATCTTACTGCTTTGTACACTTACTCTTTGATTTACTATATCTCATGAGTTGGTGCCTTATTTACCATATTTTGATTATGAATTAGATTGCTTATTTCTCTCATCTCTATTTGGTGTATGCTTTGAGATTGCATGTTTTATGTTGTGGTTGTATGTTTGGTTGTACTTAGAGAAGACCTATTTTTGTGCTCTTCTACCCCCTACCTTTTTGATAATGTCAAAAGGGGAGAGAAGTTCAATGTTTTGAATCTCAACCACATTATTTTCATTGTCTATGTGATCCTTTTCTTATTCATTATATGATTTATCATGTGACTTGCTAAAGGATCATATAGTATACATGTTATATTGTATTGTGTTGATAGACTAACTATGCAGGTAAGAGTAGGCATAGATTGAGGGGGAGCAATTCACATTGTTCAAATCATGGACCCCCCTACAATTCACAAGGCAAAGGTATAAATTTACATATCCTTTTCAATATGATTGAGGAATGGTTTGTCATTGTCAAAAATGTTGACTTGAGGGTTATACAATGCCAATATTATGATAATGACTTAACAATTCCATTTCTATGTATCTAATATGTTTGTTCAAGATTGATTTCAGGCTTTAGGTACATGGAAAGGATAAAACTACACAAGCCCTAGCTTGTCCAAGTTCTAGTCAAAAGCAATGCAAGTGTGCATTTTGGGAAATCACTCCAAATCACCTTAGATTAATTTTGTAATCACTTGTATTGATGATATTACTTATAACTAAGATGATAAAAAATCAGGGACACTTAATTCCAATGTTTGGTCACTCAAAAGTCATATTATAAAATTTGTCATAGGCTTTTTATCGGTTGAGTTTCGACCGATCCAATGATGTATTTTTTGAAGATGACCAGTTGGTCGAGTTGCACACTCACCAAACTCGACTGATCGATCAACTAAACAAAACTAATTTTGAATCATCGATCGAGTTTCCCAGAACAAACTCGATTGATAGTTTGAAAATTAGCTTTGTCACTTAGTGGATCAGTTGAGTTACCTTTATTGAAACTCGACTAAATGTATTGTACTGAAAATGTAGAAATAGTGATTATAACCATTGGAGAGTTGTTTTAAGAGATAATAGATCTGTTATAACTTGGAAAATGGCTATATTTTTCCCTTAAGTGATCCCACACTCAAGGTAACACCCCCAGCTATAAATAGGACCCCTTGGAGTTCATTCCAAGTTTGCTCATTCATGATATTCTAATTCCTTGCTATAGTTAAGTGTGTTTCAACTCCTTGAGCCCCTTTCTCTCTCTCATTTACAAAGAATTTTTTATTATGAGTGAGTTAGACCAGATGTATGAGATCTACCTCCATTTGCTTGTAAAGCTCTCAATCCATTCCATCTTCCCTACCCCTTTTCTCAAAGAGAAAAGGTTGAAGCAAGCTACTCTGAGTGAAGGTGAAGTTGTTGTTGTTCTTATTCAAAGTTGAAGAAGAGGTGAAGATCTTCTCCAGGTGAAGGAGAAGGGCAAGTCCAAGATTCAAGAAGAGTGAGAAAATTCCTTCAATGCCAAAGACTTGATGCAAGTGTGGGTAAGTTATTGTTGAAGGATGAAGGCATCTTGATCAAGTGGGTAAGTCCTTATGTAGGTGGAAGACTCTTGTCTTGAATAGGTAAGTCCTTGGATGCATGGTGGTCTCCTTGTATCTCTTGTGAATGAATATAAGTGTACACAGATTGTAAAGTCTTAGAGGTTGACCTGTCTAGTTGGTGGATTAACTCTCTCCTAGTTTGGAGAGTGGAACCACTTTAAACCACCTTGTCCAAGTGCATGTTTCAATTTCTCTCATCCTTGCTATGTTTGATTAGATATGACTTAAAATTTCTCTTAAGCTATTGGTTTTGATTTATATAATTTGAAGGTCTAAATTATCTTATGTTTTGAAGCTCTATTCACCCCCCTAGAACCCTAGATCCAACAATCATGACATTGAGAAGTGATTAACCATGAAGAGAAAGAAGAAATCATCAAATGTAAAAGTAGTGTTTGATGCAAGCGAGAGTACTGAGCATGTAGGAACTTGATAACAACCATAAGAAATTCAAGGACAAATCATGTATGGGCTTGATAAATAGTTGGCACCATTGGGACAGAGCAGTGTGTGGAGCAATAAAGGCACAAGAAGGCACATACATTACATGTGCCAACCCAATATACATTTTCCTTATGTAGATTAATCAAGTAAGTGATAGAATGATTTGAAAATAAGGTACCTTACCTACAACACACCATGTATGGTAAAGTAATTACCTAGATAATAGTGTTTTCTTTCCAGTTTCTTCTTTGATAAATCATGATTGTGCATTGTTGTCGTCCCTACTTGTTTGTTTCCATATCATATATCATTTTAATAACATATTCAATTGAAGTTTTGTGTTGTGCATCAATCTATCCACAAACTATTTCATGCCTCCCATTGTTTCTCACGTGATCTACACCTACCGCTAAATAGCCCCTCCTATTCTATTAACCAACTTTTACTTATCCAGTACATGAATGCATTCTAATATACTAACAATCAATTAAAAAATGGCCTCATTTTGTTACAGTAGATGAATTTGTTCAATTGCAAAGTGTAAGGTTGTCTTTACCTCTATTTTCATCTATTACTGTCTGGATTAAAAAATTACATCAATGGCAATTTCAATATAATGTCTAGGACAACATACTAGAGTATGCCTTTTGGCTAGAAGAGTAAACATAATCAAGGACCAAGACTCGTTGCTATATTTACCCACTATCTCCGCAAGAACCCTTAAATATATCTAGGTTATCACCAAATATTCAAATACACTCATATATGCCTTTTCTCAAGCTATGTTTACATTATGAATATATGTGTGCATTAGATCATCATTTACATATGTGAAATTATTATATACTATTAGTATTAAATTTTGTGTTTGAGATCTTGACCATAAAATTTGTGTGCGACTCCCTAAGACAAAATATTAGGCTTTTCCACTAGGACAATGACTTGATGACTATTACCAACATGAAAATGGAAATGAGTCTATGTGAATGGGAGAGTTATCTAGGGTAGTGTATATTATATAAGAAGAAACCAAGGGGCCATCTTCTGCAAACTAAAAAACTCAATAATAAAAAGGAAACAAATATACCATTACCTCTGACCCTATTTACCAACCACACGTTTGGGATTATCATGCAGGAGTAAGAGAACGTTACTTTCCAAATTGGAGGGAAAGAAGAAAGAGAGAGAATTAATTGGTATCTGTGAAGGCTTTTTAATAATTTCATTTATTTTTGAAATCCTAAAGGCCTTTAAAAATATACTGATCTTTTACTTTCCCAGTTGAAAGAAATTTATTTTGTTATAAAGGCTTGTCCTTCACAAATAGCTAATGTTTGTGAAGGCAATATTTCCTTCACAATTGTCCTTCACTAAAGCCTTTATTTTTTTTAGTGTGCCCTCAAATTGTTGGATCAATATTTACGTGTCATTTGACCCTACTTATTATGCCATGGATGTTTCATCACTTTTGGTACATGAATATATTTGGACTAAATTAGGCAAGAAAACTTATGATCTTCCCTATGCTATTATCCATGTGTGATTTTGACTACTCATGTTTAGATGTAGATAAATCATAATTGTGGGCACTGAGGTTTTTGTTCTACTTCCATGATCCACGATCTAATCCTCTTGTAATACTTTATGAATAGGCGTTGAGGTTTTGGTAATCTTGTTAGGAACTGAGGTTTTAGTCCTCATACAATGCACCTTAATTCTATATTTACTTGGGACCTAGGTTTTAATTCTTTGTTCTTGATTTTGAATGTATGGGTTCTACACATGCTATATTTATGATGGTAGTCTTGTTATAATCAAATGCTCCCCTTTGTTGTCTATTAATTGTGGATTGTTTAGAAAGGCAAGCACTCCATCATTTTTTATTTTCTTCTTTAAATGAATTAATTTTTCTGCATCATTATGCTTTTGACACCAATGTGGATGATTTTATATCTCTCATTGATTGGGAGCCTTGAGAAATTAATTGTTATTATTTTCCTTAATCCCTATTATCTACACATACTATCCTTAGATGACTTTTTCATTTTTTCTTCTTTTGTGGGGTTTTCACTAAACCTCTTAGGTAAAGGGGACTTCTTAAGGATGACCAAGTTAACTAGGACATATACATGTAGTAAACGATTACTGGATGGGGTTTGTAGGGGAGCGAGGGGGACATGGCGATGGCAGAGGAAACATAGCGAGGGGGATGAGTGGAGGCCAAGGGAGGGGTAATGGTCACCACCACAAGAAGGTCACGAACGAGATATAAGACACCAAATGATACATGTTGATCCATATGGCAAGGAAGGAAACAACATATATGGTGTTAGGATTACGGTTCCAGGGATTTGAATGGCATTCCAGTTTAGTGGGATGTGGGGATCACTAGAGAACCCGATCATGGAAGTGGATGACAACGTGGATACAAGGAACATCTTATCAACAAGAACCAAGAGGTTAAGGGATGCAGGGGATATCTCATCGAGTGGGGATACAATCCATGAAGGTGGGAGGGCAGACAAGAAAGGAGAAGATGCAAATATATCTAATAACATACAAATGAAACAATCCTTTAGTGAAGTTGTCACCAATGATTATGATGTGGAGACAAGTGCAAAGAACTATATGCTCAAATACATGTTTGAGAACAAACTCGATCTGGAAAATATCAAAATTCAACACTCTATAGGGACCCCCAATCTAACAATCAATGAAGAAGCATCAGAAAACCTCATGTGTTTGTGGAAATATGCAGTCGTTGTTTCATTGATAGGAGAGGAGATTTTCTATATGACCATGATAGAGAGAATCAAACTCTTGTGGAACATATTAGGTCACTTAGTCATGTTTGAACTTAATTTGGGACATTTTGTTGTTCACCTTTCCTACATAAAGGACTACGATATGGATTTGGGTAGTGAGCCATGGAAAATCATTGGATGTTGTCTCGTTGCTTGGGATTGGTACCCTAGATTTAAATATACTTCATAGATGCCTTCTCACATAGTAACCAAGGTGAGGATTATGAACCTTCCTTTACACCTTTATGTTGACACTATACTTTGAGTATGTAGACTTAGCATTGCGAGGCCTGTTTAAAATACATGATCATATGATGAGGAGGACGCACAACACATTTTTCAGACTGGATTTTGGAAAAAATACGAGAAAGGAACCTATGAGTTTGATCATCAATAATGATGAGGAATATGATGTTATCTATGAAGCCTTTCTGGAAACCTACAAGTCCTGCAGCCTTATTGGCCACTCAAAAAAGGAGTACCCATTAAGGAAAATAAACAATAACTAGGATGAAGGAATGATCCTAGGTGTTGGTGAGACTAATAAAAGGACAGAGGAGAACAACCAGTGGTAGACTCAGAAGAACAAATCAGGAAATAGGAGGGGAGGAAGAGAAAACCCCAAAGCGAACCAACCTCCAGACCCATAAGAAAACAATAATAGATTTAGGAGTCTTTAGGAGGAGGAGGACACCACTCAGAATGAGGAAGATATTATCCAACAAGCAATGAGCTCGGCACAAAAAGAGAACACAAGATCATCAAAAGTCTGGTAGAAAAAAAGCAGTAGTGCTCGAGACGAAGATAATAGATTATAAAGAGAAGTCCTTAAGAATATCACCAAAAATGTAGTTGAACAAGGAAAAGAGATGAGCCTGATGAACAAGAATGAGGTAGGGAAAGGGTCACATGATCAAGATAAGTAGGGGAAGGAGGAGGAAGTAGTGGAAGTTCACACGATGGTAGACCATTATATCGATGAAATCATCTCAATAGATACAATAAATGTTGCTACAAACTCCAACATGGTAAAATCTTTCTAGATGGGCGAGGAAGAGGCACATCAATAACCAAAACCATTGTCCCATACCCTCTCCCTCCCATGATTAGGAAAATAAAAGGAAACAACTTGAGAATGAAACAACCAGAAACAACCCTCCCCATGTTCAACACAAAAGGAGCCCAAGGTTGAACCAGGAAGTTGAAGAGGAGCTTGTAAATGAGGCTTTGATAGATAATGAACAACCATATTTATGTTAAAGAAAATGTTTAGAAGATTTTATATGAAGGTGTACACTTTTCTCTACCCTAACACAGTTAGAATGCTTAATACATTTTCTTAGAATGGAAGAGGTATAGGGAATGATGACACTTGTCGTGTGTTGAAGAGTTCACAATTATGTATAAACCTAAGTTGGTTTCCATTGTGGAGCCTCATATAAGGGGTAGTTTTGATGTAAATACTACCAAATCTTTGGGGTTCTCACACTCACATCACGTGGAGGCCAAAGGGTTCATTGAGGGCATCTTGCTATGCTGGAGGTCTAAGGAATCCAAGATCGAGATTGTCAACAACCACTAACAATTCATTACCTATAGAGTAATTGGGGACACCTTAATCACTATCATCTATGCTAATCCTCATATCACAGTGAGGAAAATCATTTGGAAGCATTTGATCTCTATGGGGAGTACGTTCACAGAGCCCTAGATTATTGTTGGTGATTTTAATGAAACCACCAACCCAGATGAAAAGAGTGGAAGAAAAACTTATAATTATGTGGAAGCCACTACATTCAATGTTACCCTACTAGAGGCTGACCTCTCAGACCTCAAATTCTCAGGTATGAGATTTACTTACAAGCATGGGTTGCTACAGGAACGGTTAGATAGGGTCGTTGCAAACATGACTTTCATTTCTGAGCATGGAGAATTCTCGGTAAGACACTAACCTCAGGAATTCTCGAACCATTTTCTGATCTTAATTAAGTTGATGAGGAGAGATTGAAATACCACTTGGTTTACTGCTAAAGCTAGGTGGAATGGGAACCTGGAGTTTCAATGTATCTTGAACCAATAGTTGAACGAACATATTGATTTCACTACTGCTCTGGACCAAGCAAAGAAGCATATCATTCAGTGGGACAACCAGAATAGAAAATAGATGAGAAGAAATAAGGATAGGCTACTCAAGAACATTAAAACCCTTCAATAAACCTTGCAGAGCATTATGATAGAATCACCAATGAACTTTGTACTTCCATGCAACTAGAACTTGCTCACATTATTTGGAAGGAAGAGGAGTGGAAATTGAAGAGTCATGTCAACTGGATGAAGAACAAAGATGATAATACTAGGTTCTACTAAGACTATGTTAAGCAAAGGAAAAGTGGAACATCCATTGACTCCTTGATGAATAAATATGGAGAATGGGTGACAGAGGAAACTGAATTGCAAAGTCTTGTGATGAAGTACTTCCAACATATTTTCATAGTATTGGCAGAGCACAGGCCAGCAACAGTGACAGTGAATCTAGCTAGATTTACTAGACCAATAGAATATGAGAGAAGGAACCTAGAAGTGGTACCTAGTACTGATGGTGTACTAAACATACTGAGAGCAAAAAATCCTTACAAATCTCTAGGACCGGATGGCATGAATATATTATTTATGTTGAAAGACTGGGTAACCATTATTTCTTCTATGATGTGAACTATTAAAGGCACGTTGAGAGGGGAACCTATAAAAGAAGATCTATGCCAATCGGCCATCATCCTAATACCAAAGGTGGCGAAACCTGAGATATGTGTCCAACTTAGACCGACCTCAGTGAATAATCTTAGATTAAAACTCTATGCTAAAGTGGTGATAGAGAGATTAAAATCTATTAACCCCAAATGCGTATCACCGGAACAAAGCAGCTTCATTCCAGGGAGGCAGTACTTCAAGAAGCTATCTTCAGTATGAAGAAATGAAAGGAGGAAAAAGTAATGGCAATAAAAGTGGACCTTTATAAGGCCTACTACATGATGTCATGGAAATTCACAGAGGATACAGAGATAAGAATTGATATTCTGGTTAGCAACAAGAAGTATATTATGGCTTCCACCACTTCTGGTACTACTTCTATCATTTGGAAAGGTAAAGCACTACCCACTTTTATATTCTCCAGGGGTCTGAGATAGGGAGACCCATTGTCTGCCTATATGTTTGTGTTATGCATCGAGTGACTGGGTAAGTTGATAGATAATAAGGTCAAAGAAGGACATTGGAAACCCATTAAACTTACTGCTCATGGTCCGTGCTTAGCACATATGTTCTTTGTCGATGACCATATCTTCCTTTCCAAAGACATGAAGAATAATATGAAAGTTATCCTTGACTATTTTAAGAAATTTGAAAGTGCATACCAATAGTTAGTTTCAATATAGAAAACATGTATCTTCTTCTCAACCAGTGTCAGGAAGAGAATGAGAAAGGAGATCTGGCATATGAGCATGTTCTTAAAAACAACAAATTTGGGAAAATACATGAGGGTACCCCTCCTGCATAAAAGAGTGGATAAAAATACCTATGTTGAAGTTCAATATAAGGTTCCTGGTAGAGTGACCGTGTGATCAGATCATTTCTTATCCCTAGAGGGATAGGTGTGCCTTGCGAAGGAGACTCTTTTGACCATCCCAACCTATGTTATGCAATTGACACTCCTTCCGATGGGATTATGTGATATGATTGATAGCACTATTCTTCACTTCATATGGGGAGGAGGATACAAGTAGAGACATGTCTCCTTGGTGGCTTGGAGCAAGGTTACCATCAATAAATACAATGGTGGCCTGGGGATCAAGGTGATGATAGACTAGAATCACACTCTCTTGCTAAAAAACTCATGGGAAGTTGCTACTAATCAGAACATCATCTATTGTAACCTGACGTAGAAATGATACATTGGCTACACTGAGTAGAATAAATATAATATATTGAGACTTCAAAGAGTGATATTGGGAGTTAAGCATATCATCAAGTGCAATTCAGTCCTAATACTGATGAATGGAAAGCTCATACGTTTCTAGTAAGACATTTGGTGGAGGAATGGAGTCCTAATCAGAGACAAGGATCTCAATCTTATCCCATGTGACTTACAAGATCTGAAAGTTAATAGTCTTGTTCTTGAGAATGGGACCTGGGATAGCTCATTCTTGAAGGAATGATTGTCGTATGACCTAGTTTAGGTGATAATGAATCTGCAAACTCCAACCTTCGAGGAGGAAGCAGATGACAGGGTATGGTCCCATACACAAACTAGCCAATTGTCCACCAAATCTGCATCAAAAATCATAAGATAAGGGTCAGAAAATAGGAGGTAAGGATAGTGGAACTTGTTTTTGAGTGCTAAGGTGGAGGCCAAAGTCAAGATATTCATTTGTCTCCTAAGTCACAATGCAATCCTGACAAAGAAACAAAGTAAGGAAAGACATATGACCACTAATTGCATGTGCCCACATTGTCACCTAGAGGAAGAGGATGGTATCAATGCAATGAGAGATTGTACTCAAGCCATGGATGTATGGAACAAAATTTTTAGAGATAAATTTCCAGTGAACTTTTTGGCACCCACCACCATGAAGAACTGGATGAGAAGCAATATCAAGGACTGCCAGAGCTGCATTACCTTCATGTATGGGTATCATTACATTTGGAGAAGTAAAACATTAAATTGTTTGAAGGGAGACAAATTATGGTGTCTCATCAAGAAACCTATATCCAGAAACAAGTTGAGAATAGTCAAATTGCCTGAAAGCATGATCCACCTAACAGAAAGGAAACTAGACTCGGGAGTTGGTCCCTCCTAGGAAACAACAAGGTAAAAATCAATGTTGACATAGTCACAAAGAGGAAGAACACACGCATATAAGTAACTGGAAGGAACAATGAGGAGAATGAATGTTCAGAAGGGGATCCATCAAGAAGGTGGATGATACTCTAGAGGGGGTGATACAAGCCATCCTTCTTGCAGAGGAGGTAGTTGTCGAGAAGAACCTTGTCGATCTTGAGATTTAATCAGACTGTATGACAACAATGAGGATCCTCAAAGGAGAAGCTTGTAGCCATCTAATATTTGCTAAGTCAATCTTCATTTTGTGGAAGATGTGGAAAATAGGCTGGTCTTTATCCTACATCAATAGAGAGAAAAACCAAGTTGTTGATCAGTTAATTATATAAACACCATTAGAATCTCGATAAGGAGGTAGTACACTATGTGAGACCTCTGAAGGAACTGGTTTAGTTATTCCTAATGGATTGTGATGGCAGTAGTATTACCACATTTCATTCTGCAATAAACATGTTATATTATAACATTTTTGTTGATCGGCTCGTAGGAGGATGACAAGATGCATAAGATCACCTCTTGACTTACCCAAAAAAAAGTCGACTAGGACATATTGATGTTTGCCAATATTTTTTGGGAAATAAACTTGAAGTTAGTAGATCATCCTATATATTCAAGAATGGTTATTATATCTTGTACTTTATGTACTCACCGATATATATGTCAACCTTGTAATGTTATAAAATTGTAGAGACAATATTATTTCTTTCTATAGTTAAGCTATTGGTGTTGTTCCATATTGACTAAGTATATTGCATTATAACCTTTTTTATAAATTTATTTTGTTGTTTGGCATTGTGATTATTCCTTTTATGCATGGATCCCTTCTTGGATCTCGATGCTACACTAACCACATATAGAAAATTAGAGTTCAATGTCGATTTTGCTCCTAACATGCTCAAGTTAGGTTACATAAAAGTAGCATTAGGTCAATCTTGGTATCTGATGGGGTTGTTTTTGACGTGATCACCTCCAATCATCCTTCATTGTGGTCGTAGAGGCTCCTATTTGTAATGTACTTAGTCAAAGTAAACTATTTTTGAATAAATTATTCCCTAACCATATAAAAATTTCCCTCTCTTTATCTATTGTGAATGAAGGACTAATATAATCCTCATAATGAAGTTTAGATTAAAGTAGATCTCTTATGTCTCTTTCATCTATAAGAGCCATAAGTTCTTGATCTATTTGGTTATTCTAATATGGGATGAAATTATAGCACAAGTGAAGTGAAAAATGAATGGAAGTATAATGATATTATAACCTTTATTTTTTGACTTCAATTATAATGTCAAAGACTTGAAGGGGAAGGGCCATGGGGCTAGCAATAGCCATGCCCCTCACAAAAAAATGAAATTGTAGACATATGTTTATATGTTATTATTATAATATATATAAAATATAATGAATACAAGATATAAAAAGGTTACTCACACAACAATGTGAACTTTTAGCTATATTTACTTGGCGCAGGTTCGACTCTTCATGTCCACACTTTTAGCATTTTTAACAGTATGTCTATACACACTTTGCCTTTAATATAGTTATATATATGTTGTGTAATGAATATACAATACAAAACTAAAGTAGCATAATGGTGAGAAGCCTTTAGCAATATGTGTCGATCGCAGGTGCCAATCTTTGTTGCGGTATTTTGCCATTTTTCATAGTACATGTATACAAAATGTGTTGTATATGTACATGAAAGAATGGAACTTCTTTGAAAGTGAAATGGTACAATGGTTTGTGTTTTTCATAGCATTCAAATAATCTCAAGTGTAAAATTTGTGTTTAATGATTATTATTTTTTTATAAGCATTTTTTGTGTGTAAATCCCCCCCAACGGTGGATTCCTGGCTCTTCTTATACAATAAAACTCTTGAATTTTCCTCCTAAGTCTCATTCTAACAAAGATGGGGCTAGTGCCTTTGAGGCCAAGGATAATGAGTAGGACAAGGGAAGAATACCCATTGAGGAATCTGAATGTAGAAAACCTATTTCTAATTCCATTCATGTGAACCATTAACAAGAGAAGAGGTATGTCCTCATAGGTCTTATGTAGACTCTAGATACACATACCATACCTCTTTCTTTTGACTGTGATATACCTACAAACTCCATTAAAAATCCATAACCTTCTCCAATAGCTAAAATCTAAAACCAAAACACTTATATCATGGGTATGGCGCCAATGTTGTTGATACAGATGCATGGTTTCGTGCATGGCGATACCATGAACATTCTAAAATATTGTATAGAATATATAGTACTTTTTGGTATCAAGCATACTAACGGAGTAAGAAAACTGTGGTGGAAGAAATATCTCCAATTACAAACAATATGTCGTTCAATCTATAACTGTAAATCCTTCGATTCAGCATGCTTCATGCTTGTTTTCGGCAAGAAGTAAAAGGATATACACTTCTATAGCCTCAGTCAAAGTACCTACCATTTTGTATTATGATTGGACCTTTTACCTCCTCTAATTTCATGGCAAAGGTGATAGAGAAAAGATATACTAGATCATTATCTTGACGGGCTACATGTTATAATCCCTAACACTACCACCTCTTCGATCCCCACTGATGTTAATATTGTCTACAACACTACACTCATCACAAAAATTGGTATTCAATGTTAAAGTTGTTCTTATGGTATTCAAGATAGGTTTCATCCAGGTAGCATGATGCCAAGCTTGAATTAGTGGTCAATAAGACTCACAGAGTGCACTCCTGTGTGATATACCAATCCGAACACTTGAAAGAGGTGACTCCAGATTACACAACTCATGACTAAGCAAAGATCTAATTGAGCTATATAAACACGAGGCAAGTCTAGCCCAATACATCATTGTGTAGATACTTGATGTAGTTGTAATAGGTAGAGTTTAAGCCTTTTAAAGCACACAATTGGGTGCCTTCTAGACAAAATGAAGGGAAAAAATGAAAGCTTCAATATACATATAACCACTATCTGGCACAAGTGAGAGGTTGTGTAATTTAATGTGCTAGGTTCACAAAAGGAAATGTATGCACACCATTGCATTGGCATGGATACTAATGAGCAAGATGAGTAATTTTACTTAGCACACACGGAAACAACCCAAATCAAGTTGAAACATAGGCACCAAAGTAGTGTCAAGGATGAGTTTCAAGAACTAGATATTGGACGAACACCTAAGAGCGTCAGTCATCGGGTGTGGTATCACGACACATGCCTAATTTAAAGTTACAAACTCACTCTGCAAAACAACCTAACCCATTGTCCCATGTATAGGTGATGGTCGTTGCTCCCATACATGACATCATAGAGAAACAAGATGGGAATTTGGGGTTCACCCTCAACTCAAGAATGTGGGGTTCACCCTCATCTCTTGTATTCAAGTATACATTCGCAATAATGCGAGACTCTTCTCCAATTTTTTCATCCTTTGTCCTCCCCTCCATATTTAACAAAATCAAGAGCAAAGCTGAAGTAATTTATAGATAGACATATCTAGTGAAGAAAAAATGTCAAATTAATAAAAACAGATAATGGCTGTACAAAAATGCGGAAGTTTGATCATTCATAAAGTTATTACTAGAAACTAGAATGAATGAGAACTGTACACATTTGAATAGTACTATCTGCGGTCGTTGTTGTTGAGTCCGTTAATGGGCTGTATTCTTTTTGTTTTCTTTTTCTTCTTCTGTCGGCTGTATTCAAGAAGATAAGACGAAAGGGCGCCAAAAAGAAGTCGTACATATAGTACCGCGCACAGCCCACATCTCCTCTCTATTCGATGCATGATTACTTGTCTCTACTTCGGCCGGGACGCCCACTCCGCTGCGCCCGGGCCGGTGGGGCTCGACCATACGCAATTCCCTCCTCCCAGTCCCAGCCGACGCAGAGAGGAGAGGAAGGGAAGAAGGGTGGTGGGGAGGGAGCACGAAATAATTCGAGCAACATGTTCCTACTCACTAAACTAAGCCCGGCAGCAGCAAGCGCTGTAGTTGCAGGTGGTCCAGCTAGAGGCCCATCTCTCCATCATCTTCTTCGATCACGACGCCTGAGGCGTTAATTGTTCTTCAACTTACGGACACGAGCCTGCACGTGCTACTGCTAGGGACACTGTACAATTGGTTGGCTGTTGTTTCTAGCTCCTCACAGTAGCCAGTTCGAATTATTCACAAACTGACATTGATTGGCTCATTGAGGTATAGTGACAGGAACCTTTCACTGAGAAGCCGAATGGGGGTTGGCCAGTGGTTGTCGCAGCTGTGAAATGGGCATCGTACAAAGGAAGGAGGACTAAAGGGGGAAATGAGTCGCCGGCCAGGGAACGGGCGTCCTCCTCAACCGACAGTCCAGCGGCAAGGACTTGCTAGTTACACACCGGCAAATTGATTGTGGCGTTCGCTTTACAAATCATCAATCATCTCACAAGATGCACATTCATTGGTGTACACGAGGGAAGATGATACAATATATCTCAAGTACCTCTCCCTCTTTGATTACTCCACGAAGCTACCTCCAAATGGCATGAATACTCGCCAGTTGACCACGAATCTCACGCACGCGATCCGACTCACTCACTCTCCCTCCTAGGAACAAAATCATTATCAAGCTGCTACACATACAGCAGTTTCAACGAGACATTAATTATAGTAAAGCTTACGCTGACTGCTTTAACTAATTCGCAACTGGATTGCAAAACTCAACAGAACCCAACAGTCCGCAGCCAGCACAGAGGGGATTATACAACTGCATTCAGTTCTTTCCCAGCTGACTGTCGACAACCTGGCGGGAGATCCACTAGGTTCGTGGCGCCAACACATGGTTTGGCATAACTACAAAACAACGCTTGCGCGCGCCCGCCAAACCAAAAACATCTATCGCCTGGGGATCCAGTCACTGTTGACTGAATGGACTTGAGGGAAGTCACATGATTGGATGCTATCTCTTCGCTCTTTTTCTTTGCATATGTCGCTCGTGGGTCTCTCATTCTCTCAAGTCTCAAGCTCACTGATCTAACGTGGCCAACGCTAACGCTGTGCGTGGCAGGATCCTAACTTATTGAGTAGAATCCACGCTAAACAGGCTAAGCTAACTCTTGAGCAATTCTAGCATCTTGTGCAAGATGTGGCTAAGAGACTATTGCCGCTCTCTTCCCCTCTCGGCAACACAAATGGCATCCAATTTTTCGTCCCCATACCGTATCAAACAGTCAGTTATTTGATCATCCTTCAAGAATATTAATAACTTGCCTCTAACAAGGTAAAACGCAAGGCATGCATCATTATCATCGGTGCTACGAATCTGTCTATTCACAATTCGTAAAGTGTATGCATATAGTAATGTCTTTCATGATGTACTCTTTGTGAACATATATAGACCTACAGACTGAATCTAGGATAAGACAAATGGACCTGGAAAAAAGAAAAGCGATCCCTATAAATGCAAAGAGAGCATGAAACTTGGACCCCGCCGGCTCCACCCAGCCACCCACTGTGGGAGCAAGGAAACTAGGAGTCTAAGCAATGGAATGTATGTATGTAAATGAACTTTAACTAGATTCTAGGGATATGCATCTACATCTAGGCATCTTGAACTAATTAGGTGTGTGTATCCTACTTTGAATGGTTATGGAACCTTCTATCTAAGCCATTCGTAAGTTAGTATTACCTTCTATGGGAAACATTGTAGTGATTTCACAATCATTTTCTCTACGCTTGGGTTTGATAAAACCACATTGGGTTGTAGAGTTTAAAATAGAAAATTATTCTAATCTAGGAGAGAGTGAATTTGGTGATGACATCCTTTCACTACTACAAAAATGACTTATAACGTCACTTTTAAAGGCGTTGGTTGTATAAAAAAACCGGCGCTTAAAACATAAAGCGTCGGTTAATTAAAAAAATCGACATCTATCTGTGAATAGCGACCGGATACGGGTATCACTTTTATTTAGCGTCAGTTCCTTAATAAGCAACCGACGCCTAAAATTAATCGCCAAATCTAAATTTTCCAGTGAAAAAAAATCCTCCAAAATTTAACATACATCGTCGATTGTCTTACAATAACCGACGTCGTTGTGTTTTAGCGTGTTTAACCGCAAAAATTTTCACATCCCTTTAGCGTCGGTTTTTAAACAAAAATCGACGACTATGGTCTTAATTCGAGAATATTTATTTTTATCAGCATATAAAGATAGACGTCAGTTTTTCTAGTTGGAACCGTCGACTATAAATGAACAATAGTGTCGGTTCTTTGTGGGTAACCGATGCCTATAGTTGTTCGCATCAGTTTTTGTTTATAACAGACGCCTATTATTAACTTAACACCAGTGCGAGCCAGACTCTCCCCCTTTTCTGTTTCATTCATTCTGCGATTGAGGGTTTTAGGTCCGGCGATTCCTCTGCTCATCGCCGCTCACTACTCCTCTGCCCCCGCCTCCGCTTGCTGGTCTGCTGCTCCCCGCCGCCGCTCGCTGCTAGCTCCGACCGCTACTCTCCAGCTCGATCGCTGCTCCGGCCGGCCGCTGCTCTCTTGCTCCTGCTCTCTTCTTCCTCCACACACACCGTTGACAGGTAAGCTACTGCCTTTCTTCTTCCTCTACCTCTTCTTCTTCCTCCACCTCTTCTTCTTCCTGCTCCCTCCTTACCAAATGTATGGATAAAAATAAGGCACGACCTGCATGTGGGCTGGACACTGCGGCCATGGCTGTGCTGGCCAGCACGACCGTGGTCGGCCAACACAGCCATGGCTACTGTGTCCAGTCCACATGCAAGTCGTGCCTTACTTTTATCCATTTAGTAAGGAGGGAGCAGGAAGAAGAAGAAACATTTGCAGTTGAATACTAATGCTTGACCTAATTCTGTAAATTTTGATGCATGTTAAATTAAGATATTAAAACCCTAATACACATTTCACCATAATCTTGAATTAACTATATTGCTGAAATCTTGTGATCAATCTATGTAAGATAGTAAAACCCTTATGTTAAATCTCTGATTTTGTAGTGATGTGTCATCCTAACATCTACATGAATCCCTATTGTATGATGTAGATTGATGATAATGCATGATCTAGTTTTAAATTTTGAAATCAAATATGAATTATTTCTACATCCCTAGGTCATACTAATTTATGTGTAATCTTTATCTTGATGATGAACATGCATGGACACTCGAAATGTTGAAATCAATATTATAGAATGACATCACATGTATTTGTAGGCCTAGAAACCCATCTAAGATTTACTCATTAGGAGTAAATCTTAGATAGTCCCCGGTTTGGGACTATTTATGAACACCTAATCTCACTTAGGATGTAAGTGTATAATGTGTATTGGGTTTTCAAGAAAATTTTGATAGCATTTCCATGTTTGTTCTCTAAGTACATATGTACTTAGAAAACAACGGGAAAATGCTACCGAAATTTTCTTGAAAACCCAATACACATTATACACTTACTAGTGAGATTAGGTGTTTAAGAATGGGATAGGTGATACACGTTTATTATATATAAGAATGACAACACATGTATTAGTTGGCCTAGAAACCCGTCGAAGATTTACTCATTAGGAGTAAATCTTGGATAGTCCCCAGTTTGAGACTGTTCTTGAATACCTAATCTCACTTAGGATGTTTTAACCATTAATTATATATAAGACCTTAAACCCTATAGTTTTAACCATAAACCCTAATTAATCTTTTAACCCTAGACCCTAATCTTGTTCTAATATATACTTGTTTTCTCTTTGATCATAGAATGAATAGATCATGGATGTCCATTCCAAATCGCTGCACCCCTTAGTTTATTTCTGACCTTGACCAGTTTATTAGATTTGTCGAGGAACATAGGAAACAACCTAGAGATAGGTTCTACTGTCCATGTAGGTATTGCGGTAACAACTTGAAAGTCAACACTGGTGACGAAATCAAAAGTCAAGTCATGTGCAATGGGATTGTACAAGGCTATACAGATAGACACTAGCATGGAGAGATTTCAAACATGAAATCAGTGGATGTCGATGGCAGTGCTTGTATGGAAGAAAAAAATTGCCTTCAATGACGTAGATGTGAACGAACCAGTTCCAGTAGACATCGTTGATGCGATGTTGGATAGTTGTGGGGTAGAGCACACCGATCCACCTCCCATGTTTAGAAACATTGTGCATGATGTTGAGATACCGTTATACATAGGTTGTAAGTTTAAGAAGCTTAGCACTGTGTTGAGATTGTATAAACTGAATGCTAATGATCGATGGAGTGACAAAAGCTTCACGTCATTGTTGTCTTTGTTCAAAGAAATTCTTCCTAAAGGAAACGAGCCACCAGTCTCAACATACCAGTTAAAGAAATTATTGTGCCCAATGGGAATGGAGGCCAAGAAGATACACGCATGCCCGAATGATTGTGTATTATTTGAAAAGGACTATGTGGATTTGAAAGATTGTCCAAAATGTGGTGCGTCAAGGTAAAAATTGACGACTTCGGGGTAGTCCAAAACTAGTTCTCCTGCCAAGATGATGTGGTATCTACCTATAATACCACAGTTTCAACGCTTGTTTGACAATCCTATAGATGCAAAGAATTTGAGGTGGCATGCAAATGTTAAGAAAAATAATGATTAGATCCTACAACATACGTCTGATTCCCCATAGTGGAAGAAGATTGATTTATTGTACCCTAAATTCAGTGAAGAAGATAGGAATGTAAGACTTGGGCTTTGTATAGATGGGATGAATCCATACGGGACATTGAGCATCCAACATAGCACTTGGCCAATTAGGTTTGTTATATACAATCTTCCTCCCTGGTTGTGTATGAAAAATAAGTACGTTATGCTGTCGTCTTTGATAGCGGGCCCTAAACAACCTGGAAATGATATCGACGTTTATCTTGAACCTATGATTGATGACTTGAAGAAGCTCTAGGGTGAAGGTGTGATGACCTATGATGATTCATGAAGAGAGACATTTCGTTTGCACGCTATGTTGTTTTGCAATGTGAATGACTTTCCAGCATATGGGAATTTGTCTGGATATAGTGTCAAAGGATCTAAAGTGTGTCCTATATGTGAAGAGAACACTGATTCAATATGACTAAAACATGGCGGAAAGACTGTATATCTTTTTCATCGAAAGTTTCTTCCAAAATTTCATCTGTATCGTAGGTTGCGCAAAGCATTCAATGGACGGAATGAGGAACAGAGTGCACCTAAACCTATATCAGGGGAGGATGTTTATGAAAGAGTAAAATACATCTCCAATGAATTTGGTAAGAGATCACAATGTACGATGGCCACACAGAGTGACAAGTCTTTATTCAAGAAGTCAATATTTTGGGATCTTCCTTATTGGAGTTCTTTGACAGTCAGGCATTGTATCGATGTCATGCACGTTGAGAAAAATATATGTGATAGTGTCATCGGTACTCTGTTGAATATACTAGGTAAGACTAAAGATGGGATAAAATCCAGAATGGACCTACGTGAAATGGGAATAATGACAGAATTAACAGAAGAAGTTAGTAGCGATCGAAGAACATACATACCTCCCGCTTGTTACACGTTGTCTAGAAAGGAGAAGAAAGCTTTTTGTGAATGCTTGGTAAATGTTAAGGTGCCACAGGGTTACTCATCCAACATCTATACATTGGTATCAATGAAAGATCTAAAGTTGATAGGTCTTAAATCTCATGATTGTCACACTCTAATGCAACAAATATTGTCTGTGGCAATTCGATCTATATTGCCGTAGCATGTACAGTTTGCAATCACCAGACTTTGTTTCTTTTTCAACAGTCTGTGCATCAAAGTTATTGACCCTGATACTCTCGATAAATTGCAAAGAGAAGTGGTTGTTACTCTATGTCAGCTTGAGATGTATTTTCCTCCTTCATACTTTGATATCATGGTACATCTTGCTGTCTACTTGACTAGGGAAGTGAAAATGTTGGGACCAGTTTTCTTGCATTGGATGTATCCCTTTGAATGATACATGAGAATTTTTAAAGGTGATGTACGAAACCGTTATCATCCTGAAGGGAGTATTATTGAGGGTTATGTGGCGAGAGAGGTTATGGATTTTTGCAATGACTTTCTAAGTGCTAATGATGCTCCTGTTAATGACAAGAATATTGAGGAGCATTTTGGCAAATGAATTTTGAGATCACGAGTGAAAGTAATTAGCTGTGAGTAGTTGGAGCAAGGTCACTTGTATATTTTACACAACATCGACAAAGTGAGTGTTTATATCGAGGAACATACCAATTTCATCAACAGACAATATCCACGATCCAATTCAATGTGGCTTGCTAGAGAGCATAACAAGACATTTATTAAGTGGTTTGAAGATAAAGTCTTACATCAACTATCTCAAACAATAGATAATCTTACTTAAACCATCAAATGCCTCGCCTTTAAACCAAAATTGAATGTTATGTCTTATGAAGGGTTTGACATAAATGGATTCTCATATTACACAAAGCATCAAGATGGTAAGAGTGTCATCCAAAATAGTGGGGTAACCCTTCAAGCGTCTTCATTATTTTTAGCAAGTGCAAAGGATAAGAGTCCACATGAAGCCAAAATATCATATTATGATGTCATTGAAGACATATGGGAGTTTGACTATGTAGATTTCATAATTACACTCCTTAAATGTAATTAGGTTGACAAAAACAAAGGAGTTATAGTGGATGAATTGAGTTTCACGTTAGTGAGCTTTGAAAAGATTGGTGAGAAGGGTGAACCATTCATATTGGCATCACAGATGAAACAAGTATTTTATATCGATGATCCTACAAATGATAAATGGTCGATTGTTATTCATGGTAAAAGATAGTTCATTGAAGATCCTATAGATGAAGAAGCGTACTATGATAAGTATGATGACTCTAGTCCATTCTCAGTTGGGTTTTCAACACCACCAAACATTGAAGATGGGGATCACAATGACTTGTATGTTTGCGGGGATCACCACGAAGGATTGTTAATTGATAAAAGATCACAATATTAGACGCATGAATGTTTATATTTTTTATATGTTTTATTTTTCTAAATGTGAACTTTACAATGTGAATTACTTTACAATGTGAATGTGAACTTTACAATGTGAATGTGAAATTTACAATGTGAATTATTATACAATGTGAATGTGTACTTTATAATGTGAACTTTACAATTAGTGTTACTTTACAATGTGAAATTTATAATTTGAATGTGAACTTTTAGATGGTTGAGCATTCCCATGATGACCGTGCTGATGATCACCGTGAGGGTGAGGACGTGCTTTTTCCGCCTGACAATGTAAGTTTTAAGAATATATCCCTGAGGTTTCTATCTATATGTTCATTTATAATTATATCATGTAAGTGTGTTTTTTTTATCAAATTTTAGGTTGGTGATGTACCCCGTGAAGAAATTGTAGGACTTGATGAGAAGCAAAAGAAAATTGAGAAAGTGAGGGGCATCACAATGATGAACAAGTTAATATAGCAAAGGGGCAATGAACCCAAATTGGTTGTGGATTTCGATCATGCAGGAAATCCATATGGAGTGAACCACAACTCATTTGTTTCATATCTTGGGGTTCTTACTCGCAGCCATTGCAGTCCTATCCTAGAATTATGGCATAAAGTTCCTAAGGGGAAGAAATACCACATATGGAAGGAACTATGCGTGAGTTATTATTAATTGTAATTCTATTTGTGTAGATTACTAATTTTTAGGATACTAGTTAATAGCAATTCTTTTTAATTTGTAGAGCATATTTGATATGGATGAAAAGATGCATCGTAAATGTGTGATGTAATGTTGTGGGAGGGTCCTAAGGAACTATAGGACCAATCTCACCCGAGATTACATACACGATGCTGATAAGGGGTTCTTGATTGATTTCCAATTCTGGATATTGATCACTTCACTAACTCTACACTAATAATTTTTGTTTGTATTCTCTTTAAAAAATAAATTTAGGTAGGAGGAAGCCACAGAACAATGGAACTACTTGGACCCCAAAGACTGGGAGGTATTTGTTACCTAAGGAAAAATAGATGAACTCAAGGTATTACACACCACTCCCAATTTAATTAATATACATTTTTATGTATTCACCTATTCAAGATTAACCTTTAGGTATTAAGTGATGTTCAACGAGCAAGGCGTGCATGGAATGTGCATGACCACATAATGGGTCCAAGAGGATATGCAGGCATTCGCAAAAGACTACAGTCTGAGTCTGCTCAGCCTACTGCTACTCAGGAGACTACAGAGTCGTCTACTACTGCTCCTGCACCTCTGCATCTCCATGCTATGTGGATAGCTGGGAGGCAAAAAAAGAAGGGAGACATATCGAAGCCCGCAACTACTGAGGCGGCTGCAAGAATGGTAAAAATCAACTCTTAGAGAAATCGATCGATATTGATTATTGTTATGTTTACTTACTAATTTTTTTTATGGTGATTAGCGGGAGCTGCATGAGCAGAGGAAGGAAGGCAAATTCATCCCTCAGGGCACAAGGGATGAACTGACAGTTGCTATGGGTAACCCAGAGCATCCTGGACGTGTTAGGGGTGTAGGCACTGGTGTGGGCATCAAAGTTTTCTTTGGGCCATCCCAACGCAAACCTGTCATAAAAGCGGGACTTTCACAAGCTGAGGTAACCTATTCTTATTTTAGAATGTTATTGGAAAAGAGAATTCAATCATCAGAAGCCAACATTTCTTTTATCCATGTATAGGTAGATTCGTTAATTGATAGGAGAGTTGAGGAAGTACTTGATAAGAGACTCCATGAAGCAATTAGCAAGTGGCAGACGTATCAGACTTCCACTCAGACAGTACCTGTGGTGGGCCACTCTTCTCCTACTACTCGTACTATAGAGGCTGAGAGTAATCCTATAGACCCATCACTTAGCACGTCCTCTATAAATATTTTTATGACATAATAGCTAGTCTGTTCAAGATGATATGTTTGTGTATATATGCATATAACATTCTTTACGTAAATTTATAGGGGTTGAAGCCATTTCGACTAAAACGTCAAGAATATATCATTGCAGAGGCGTCGTATTACCCACCCCTTAAAGGGTGTATGTTTCATGGGTATCCAGTACCATATGGTGTGGTACGTGTGAGCCCGATACATGTACTCCCCGACTAGACGGATCTTGCACTGCCTCATGCACACCCAGATGTCGAAACACTTGGTGAGGCAGTAGGTGGAGTGATACTTTGGCCCGAAGCGGATGTCCTCTATACTGATATTGTATGATAAATTTCCATTACTTTAATTTGTTAGTGTGTATATATGAGTTAATTGATCTAAAATTATATATACAGGTCAAAAAGATGAGACCCGCTACATCTTGGCCTCCACCTCCTCAACTACCAAGTTGTCTTCCAAGGAACCTACACGCCTCGATATGTCTTAATTGTAGGGGTGTGGTAGTATGGATCAACGAACATGATCCAAATTGCACTATAATTGTTACTATTATGGAGGATGTTGTAGGTAAATCATACGATAACAATCTATTTATACAAGTTTAGCATACGTATTAATGCATATGTAATACAAGTTATGCATACGTACATATTAATGCATAGGTATTAATGTAGGTCAATCATATGAATACAAGATATTTATACAAGATATTTTGGAGTTGTTTAGTTATGAATCGCTGAACACATCTATGATAGAGCTGTGGATATGGTGAGATCGTATGTATACATCCATATACCTTATTTTATATACGGTGATCTGATTTCTTATATATTAATGCATATGTAATACATGTTTGCAGCCACTTACACAAGAAATGTACAGATTTTGGGTTTTCCCATGTGGGGTTTTTGGTTCCATCTTTAATTAGTCTTATAGATACAGACCCTTCTTCAGTTACTTCATACTACTGTGATGCTTTTGAATATTTTGGTAAAAATAAGAAGACGGTGATAATAGCTCCATTCAATGTCGAGTAAGTTTACTTTGCTTATAATTTGGACTTAAGGAAAATACATTTTATTGTGGATTTTAAGTTATTAATTTTTAACTTTCTTACCTGTAGTGGTAGGCATTGGAGTTACTAGTTATTGTCTCCAAGACGTTCATTGTCTATTATCTTGATCCTGTGGGGAATGAGTTGGATACATTATATGGACATGCAATTAAAATGCCATTATTATCGTGAGAAATATTTCATATTTTTATATCTGTTAACATCTGTTACTACATTACTATTTAATTATGCAATTTAATGGGTTACATTAACATATGTAGGGCTTTACAAGAGTACAAAAAAGCTGGAGGAAAAGTCCCTAGGAAAAAGGATCTATCACTAATTTGGGAGAATGTGAAAGTAATTTCCTGACTCCAATGTATATATTATTTATGTGAACTATGTTTATTTGTATTTTTGAATATTTTTTATATTACAATTTATAGTGTGCTACACAAGACAACAGATGGGCATGTGCCTACTATGTGATGCAATTTATGGACCTAATCATAAAACATGTCGTAATGGAAATCGATAAGATACAACAGGTATTATACATAGTCTCATTAGATAATATAAAATATATCAATCTTATTATATATTATTAATTATATATATACATCATTCTCTTTGTAGGTCTTTAAAATTGCTGACTTCAGCATAGGTGGAAAGTGTTTTGATGTACATGCTCCCTATACGAGAGATGAATTAGATGTTATAAGAGAAGAATGGGAAAAAGCCCGACAAAGAGTGGGAATTTTTAGATATAATTTTATTGACAATGATGACAATGATGAATAAAGAATAACTTTGTTCTCATAATTATTTTTATGTGAATGTTAATGAATTTTTATGAATTATCATGTGTGTGAAGATGATCAATACATAAATATTTCTACATGTGTCTGAAAGTGAAAAGAGATGAAATGAATGAAACTGCATGTTGCTACTGGTTTCTACATGTGTGTGATGAAAAAATAATATGAATTAAATATGCTTATACATATGTGTAAATCAAATATATATAATATGTCCATCTTGTTAATTTTGTAGGTTTGTGGCATATTGTTGGATGATATCAATGGATGTCATAAATCTACAGTTCAGAACTGAACTGTAGGTTCTCATCCTGCTGACCAGCCATACAACAGGCCTGCAAATTGATAAGAAAAAAAATTCATAACATAGGCGTCGGTTATTTGAACAAAACCAACACCAAAGACATACGACGATGGTTTTTGATAAAAAACTGACGTCTATGTGGCCAGGAACCATGACCATGCTGGTAAGCACGACCGTGGTGACAGGAAGGAGATAAGGCATCGGTTATTAGCACAAAACCGACGTCAGTTCAGTTGATATGACATCGATTATCTTTCAAAACCGACGCCTATAGGCCCATTGTTGGTGCATTTTTTGATAGAGGGAAGCATTTTGACGTCGATTCTTTTAATAACCGACGTCTGTAATAATTCTATAGCGTCGGTTTTCTTAAAAAATCGACGCCTATAGTTCCTTTACAGGCGCTTTTTTGATGGCAGGAAGCGTTTTGACGTCGGTTGGGAACCGACACCAAAGGGGCCCACCTTTAGCGACGCCCACTTGGGTGTTGCTTGGAAACCGATACTAAAGCCCTTAATTAACTGACGCTAAAGGTCTGTTCTGTAGTAGTATTTTTAAGAAGGGTATATTTACTGAATAATGAGTTATGGGTCAAATGAGTCTCTCATTCTCTAACATTCACTACCCATATGTATATAAAAAAAATCAGCACTATAATTATCATCCTTTGCCAATAAGTATCTTGTGTTTTTCATTGTAATCATTTTCATAGGATTTGTCTTTCAATTGAAACAATATGTTTAGAATCAAAATAAACACCTTGATAGCTCTAAATTGGCATGTATATAAAAAAATACATAATTACATTTATGTTTGAGATGGATTTCTATGTTTCTACATTGGAGATCATTCAATTTGTTCTATTGTATGTAGAATGGGTCATTCAACTGGATAGTAAAATAATAATATCTTTTGGATTTTGGTTTTGATGCACATGATGCTACTCGTTCTAAAACATTGATGTGCTCCTAGTAAATTGTTTTCGTCCACTTCATTCAAAATCTAAAGATGAAATTTTAATCTTAGAACCAATGTAATTTTGGTTTAATGAGTTAGTAGCAGCGAGGTGGATTTAACCAATAGTGTAGGATTTACACTAGATGGAAGATAAATCACCTTTTAACACCATCACTAAGTGAACAATATGCATCTCTCCTAGTTGTATATCACTATTACTAAATGAGTGATATCTCGTTAGTTGTTTATATTGTATAATGTGCTTAGTATGTGGTGTTTTAGAATCTACTTAAGACATACCCAGTGGATTTATCTCAAATAACACTTATGGTATGTCATTGAAATAAATGTTCTAGGATCCTTGACATGCACCACATGCCACTTTATATACATTTTCCACTATCCACATATAATGGAGCCATGATGAGAAAATAAGGAGTTAAGATATCTAAAGAAGAGACATTTCATTATTATTATGTATAAGACAATGGTGATTCTTAGAGAGAGTTCCATCAATAAATTCCGTACTTAATATCATGCCAAGTTACAAATTGGAAGTCCAACTATTATTATCTAGAAGGAAGGCCAATAATCATATGCCTATATTATCATTAGTCATCCACTTCATCTCAACCTCACTCATCTTTGTTTTGTATATTTCTTTTAATATCATCATATTTATACCATTAGTTAAAGCCACATCTATCACGTACAAACTACAACTTGCATTTCAATAGAATGATTGTGTACAAAAACCATCCTATGTTTTTAAAATCTAATCAAAATTAGTTTGCTTTAGCCCAATATCTTTCTAGTACATTCTTACTACATGTAACTAATGTAGAAAGCGCTTGATTTGATAAATACTTTGGGGCCATTTTTGTGTCGAGTTGGAACCAACTAAATACTAGGTTCAAATCATATTAATTTAGTGTTGCGACATTATTATTAGGTTCATATGCGTTAGAGTTCTTGTGATATTTTTAGCTGGTAATATATGTGGTATATAAATTTACACACATTTACATGTACTCATGTTTTTCAAAATGTATCTTCCTCTTTACTCCATCCCCACATTTTACACAGTAAACAATTATATCTCTCGATGAAATGACACACTTTACTTGTATAATAGGAGAGGGAGCCGACACCTTCTCCTCATGGTTACCAGACATATGGACGTGTGACTGGGTTGTGCAGCGTTAGGTCACAGCAGAACATCCTTTGCGAACTAGGAGTCTGATTTATGCCTTATGCTCGGGAGTAATTGAGCGAGGCGGGCTAGGGGGTCCAGGAGTGATCGGGCCTAGGAAAAGATGTGTGAACTAGAGAAAGGAAGAAAAAGGTAATGAGGAAAAGAATATAACTCGCTGATGTGACACCATCAGATTGGCCCTTAAATATTTTTCTTGTAAAATTCCTAATAAATTATTGGTAACTTACTTTAAAATAATTTATATATGAAAATTGATTAAAAAATGAGAGGAATCTAAAAAAAAATTTTCGACTATAATTATGCTTCCAATTTTAAAAGTGTCATGAATACATGTTTATTAAGTGATTAACACATTAAAATCCTAGCTTTAGTTATTAAAATGTTGAAAACATTAAAAATTTATTCTTTGGTGTCATGATATGATAATGTGATATATAATAGTAATTTAAGATAATTATGATCATAGTGATCATAAATAGGATTTGTAAAGTGAATAATCACATACATGATAATTAAGGCTTATAAGTTGATAACCATACACATGTAGTATTAAGGTCTAAGTACCATAACTTGCTTCGTTATTGAGGAACATAATTCAATTTAATGTTCATAATATAATAATATGGTAGATTTGATAATCATAACTATGCTTAACATGCATTAATTTTCTTGAGTCTTTAATATGAAGAATTAGGGCTTTGAAATCAAAGACAATAATTTATGATAATCTTAATGTAACTAATCGAATCAAAGTGATCATCATGAAAGGACATGTTGGATTTAGTAATTATGATTTCCAAGCATGAGGTCTAATAATAACTTCATGCTAAGAAAATTTAATTCCTAGATTAGGGTCCGAGTAGGGTTTAATGAGATTAATGTGATGGTGACATTTTAAGGTTTATATACATGCAAATTTAATTATTGGTTACTTGAATTCATATTTGTTGATTGGATTGCTTGATCATACTTGAAGTACATTCTGCATAAATCTGTATGGTTCTACAAGAGGTACGTGTTACTCTTATGGCTACCCACATTAGTTTTTCATTATTTTCTAAGTATTTCTCGAGGATTGAACAACTAGACTATTGAATATTGTTTATTTTAATTCTTTTCAATTATAATGCCACTATGAGTATCACATAAAGGAAGATGATGTGAAGAAAATGCCAGTTCTTATTTGTAAGTATTTGATGGAATATATATTGTTGGTTTACTTATACACTTTTCCTTGCACCCCACGGACAAAGTAGATTTTGATATGTTGATCTGTACTTTTATTTCACAGTGTTTTAGGTACATGCCAGATAAGATGATACTAAGACATGATGAACTAATTTGAGGATATTAAGTTAACTTGTAAGGAGAATTAGTTAGATACTTATTCTCATATGTTCATTTTTGATGATGGAAAGCTATGTAAGTTATAGACAAATATCTTGTAAATAATATATTTGAATTAATGATAATTATTTACTATTATTCATTATTTACAAAATCTGAATCCTTAGAATAAGTTTAGATAATGGCTTGTATCTTTTTGACCTTCGTTAATTGGGGATTGCTGAAAAATGAGGTCGTTACATTTTACATGTACAATCCTATCATGCACACTTTCTTGCAAAATGTTCCTGATTACCAAACAAGTAAAGAGCTTGTCATCTAAATATGAATAATAAACAACACAATAGAGAAAGTCTAAGTTATGTATTGGTGATGTTCTTAATGCTAACAAAATTCATTTTTATTTTTCATGTATTGTTGCAATACTATTAGTATATTTGATTAAAATCATTCTATTATTTAATAATCAACTCAAAAAAGATAGATGTAACCTACATTTGTAGTGTTTATTGAATTTATCTATAACCTAGGATGATAATGTGTCACAATTCTTATGTTCAATGTATATGAACGAGGAATTTTCCGGCAATATTATTGTATGAGGGTCTCAATTGATTGATCTGGTTGTCATTACTAATGTTTAAAAGATGATGTTATCATCTTCTATACCCGTTGTGTTTCCTCATAGTTATTTTTCTTAACAACAAATATAGATTCAACTTAAATGTATTAAAGTTATCTACTAGTGTACACAACTAGGATATGATATTTTAATAGAAAACATGAATGATCAGATAGTCTACAAATATCGTTCCAACAATATCCTTTATATTGTGTCAACATAATAATATGGATGATAACGTTAATATGTACTCTGCGCTGCCTATCCACTTTTGAATTAACTTTGGTTTGAGAATTGACATTTGAGATTTGAGGAAGTTGGAAACTAGCATGTGTGTACGCGTTTGCGTGTGTGCATATGTGTGTGTCAATACAAACATGGTTATCAATGGAGAGAAAGACACTATACATGTAGCCTCGACCATGATGTAATGAACTAACATTTTTGGATTATGCTTTATTACTACAGTATGCAATCATGTATATAAATTAGCTTTTTATATAAATTGCCTTTAAGGATGAACAGTTATAATTTCCGCATGTTGGTCATGCCGGTAACTACATACGGCTACGTAGCATATAGATTCCATTTGGTGACTGAACATGGCAACAAGAATCTTAAAACGGACCAGTATAACAGGTCACGTGATTGACATCGTGTATAGTCCGTATATATAAGTCGAAAATGCATATACAGTATAGCTATGGGTGCGCTGACTTGCTTCGCTTGCTTGCTTAAGCAATGACCAAGCTAGATGCAAAATAGTTATTACACTGCGTACACCTAGTAGTTTGACGAAAATGGATACCAAATTACGCTGACTGATTAATTAAGAAGCAAGTGGAATCTGAAGCAACGAACTGCGGTCATTAGTAGTGGTACACAACAGAAGTAAACAATGTCGTTCCCTTCCGCTCCCTCCTGCTAACTCTGCCAGGAGATGGCTGTCTGGTTCAGCTAGCTAGCACTGGCGCGAACACATGACCCTGCCAGAGAGACAACCTTACCCGCCCCCGCCAGAACTAAACGGTTACCTAGGGATCTGGGTCACCGTTGAGGGGGCTATTGGAGTGGAGAGCTGAGGACTAGTCAACATCACGTGATTGGATGCCCTCTGCACGTTCCGTTGGATGAGTACGACGGCTCCGATGCCAAACGGACAGACTTGGCACCACTCCGCTGCTGTCGCCGACATCCCCAACCTCTTGCACCTTTCGCTGCCCGGCCGGATGACCAGCTGCCAAGTGCAAACCGTGTCCGATAACGCCCAGCATCTTTCACGGCGGTGTGTTCCGCCTACCAGTTGTAGCCACGAGCCTCATCTTTTGCTTGGTCTGTCCAACAGACCACTCCGGGAGGCGCGAGCAGAAGCTGCAACGGCCTGTTACCTGATCTCCGGCCCGTCAATTGATAACAACTTTATGATGTAGATCTGCATCTAAGTTACGTCTGCTTTTACGTCCTGACTTTCCAAAGCATGACTCTGAATTCTGTAATGTGACGAGTTTATGTGTGGTTTGTTGAGTTCAAATTTACTGTTCTAGATTCATTATTAAAGACATGTTACAATTAATCCGATCCATAAAGATATTCCATTACTAGTTTTAGTGGTGGGCTTTTGAAATAGATGCATGATTAAGATTTGTTGAAAAGTATTTGGAACAGTAAAGCATAACAGGGAATCTCAATCCTCGTTTAGTTTGGTGGTACGGTGCGGTAGGATGGGATGGGATGAAGTGTAGGCACAACAATAAAAACCGAGTACAACCAATCCTGGCTCATCTATACCATAATCATGTTTGAGAAAAAGAAAATCAATATAACACATATTTTCAAGCATAATAACCAAGATAGAGCCAATTTTAAAATGATTTGAAAGAACATTGTGTACGGATGAATACGCCGATCATATCATAACACCACATTTTATGTTAACACATTTGAATTAATACACGACAAAGAACGCACATTAAAGTTTGGTGCTTTCAAACGCAAAAAGATTTGCACCAAATATAGTACATACTAGCTAAATATGCCAATTATCTGGCATATTTAAAATAAATACATCAAAGTTAAATATTAGGACTTGTCCAGTCCTGGTGGTGAACACGCTTAACAATAAACTTATTTAGTGCTCAATTATTTTTAGAGCTCGATATTTTCTATGTAATCTAATTTTTATTAGAAAAATACTAAAAATAGATTTCTATATCTTTTTGTATATATTATTCATGATTATATTGAAAAACCAGGCCAATCACTAAGTGAGATAGGCATAAGTTCAACGTTTTAAGAAGAAAACAAAAGGAAAAAAGTTGAACAATATATTGCTATAATATTCGTGACCTTATTAGTGTTTGAATCTCATTTTCATTACACAATTATGACATGATTAATTTCACCAAATGTCATCATAAAATTATATTAGTCACGGACGATGGGAGGTTATTTAAACAGAAGGTCTACTCTGTGCAAGACTTTAAAATAAAATTACATTACCATATGAAAACAAGTATATTATAATCGGACATGACAATATATTCAAACAAATATATCAGGCAACATAAGATCTATTTATAAAATTTAAATGGCCACCAAAGATCCGACTAACCATGTTTCCATCAAAATATGCGTCTTTCATTTCACGACAATGTAGAATCGAATATTAGACTTAATCTCATTATGTTCAGGCTTAATCTCATCCTCGATTGGCATCTCAGCTACTACTTTAGGTATCTCAGAAGCCTCCAACATCAATGTAGGTTGTAGGGTCAACCATATTCAATCATACAAGTAGATCTTGATTTGATTTAACCTTCCCCATATGAGGAGGTGAAAGTACGGTCTAGTGCCACCTACGAAAGGTGTGCAAAGGGATATTGGATCGAATGTGAAGTGATATGGAACATTTGGATATGCAACATATGGTGAATGAGTCGTCTCGATGAAAGACACCAAATTAACCAGGTTGTGATCATAAGTAGGGGTCGGGATTAGTAAGGGACGACACTGAGTAGGGAGTTAGGATTAAACTAGAAGACACACCAACAAAGTAGTCAAGAGATGATGCATCTCATGTCAGCAATGGGACTCAGTAATGGGACTACAGAAGATGATCTGCCTGGATATATTTGACCCGACATACATATATATATAGGTAGTGTCAGTGTATACATTAGAGCATGAAAAAGTGCATGGCCAACTGTCTTACTCTTTCTTGTTGATGGTGTTGGTTTGTATGCCCAAAGAGCTAGTCATATGATGATTGTATTGGGACATTATGTAAATGATTTATTAATAATGATGGAACTTTTTCTTTTATATTTGTTCAAATTCTAGACTATGATATAACATTAGATGTCTAAAGACTGACATTACTCGATGAAATTTGGTTTTTGTTGAGAACCTGAACATTGGATCATATGTATGATAAGAGTATATACATTCTTATTATGTCCCTAGTCGGTTATTATGATGCAACCTATACAGACAACAATAACCCTGAACACTACATTGTTTGTTGACTGATGGGTGAGTCTCACTAGTCATGATATTAGATATCGAGTCAAATGCAAAGGTACTTGGTAGAGAAGACATACCAACCTTGAGAGTGATACATTGAATCATTGAATGGTAGTCAAGATCTTCTCTCAAATGTGATAATCGTTGACATGGTTCTTAGACTGGAAGTTGCTACAATAATCACATGGCATTCGAAGGACTTTAACACCATTAAACGTGACCTTGAATAAGGTTTGCTATATAGGTGGTGCTTAGGTATATTGTGACACATGGAGATTGTTGTTGGTGATGTAGATGGAATTTATCCCTCCTATAAGAGTGATATCCTAGCCACTTGATAAGTGAGACTGATAAATACATGGCCATACACATGTGGTCAATATGTGATAATGGGCTCATGTGCATCTAAATAGTCTACTCTTGTTCAAGAAACAATGATTGAATATTAAGAGGATGATGGTTTCATGCCTTAATGTTCAATTTGGTTTGTGACAAAGGAAGTATACAATCACAGTAATACTAGTCAAAAGCTTAGGTTGAAGTTGTCCACCAACTTATCCAATTATTTGGGTAGCAATGATGTAACATCCCATGATTTGAGGCCTTGGATAAGTTGATCTTAAAAGGAATGATTGGACTACCCATATAACCAAGGTGCACCTCCTTTTCAAGGAGCCCATCTCTAAAGAACTCCATAGTTAAGCGTGCTCAGCTTGGAGTAGTACTAGGATGGGTGACCAGTCAGGAAGTTGCTCCTGGCTTGCGCATGAGTGGACAAAAAGCGTACAGTTAAGGCTAGTGGTGGTCTGTGGGGCCAGTCATCATTCCTAAAACTATACAAAAGCCTTGGGCAGTGGGCCCAGGCGTTGCAAATGGTATAAGAGCCATAACCCCTCTAGTAGGTGGGGCCCACTTGGGTATGTGGCATGCCAGTCTTGAGCCATGCGGTCCAGGCAAGTTGGAAAGGGCTATCCGTAGAGACGAGATGGAGCCGCCCTTGCGCTGGTAGCCGTGGACGGGAGCTGGGTGTCCATGGGCCATTGTGGGTCTGCACTGAAATGGGGTCAGATTATGAGGCCATATAGTTGAGCCTTGACGAGGACGTCAAGAGTCTAAGTGGGGGAGATTGTAACATCCCAGGATTTGAGGCCTTGGATAAGTTGATCTTAAAAGGAATGATTGGACTACCCATATAACCAAGGTGTACCTCCTTTTCAGGGAGCCCATCTCTAAAGAACTCCATAGTTAAGCGTGCTCAGCTTGGAGTAGTACTAGGATGGGTGACCAGTCAGGAAGTTGCTCCTGGCTTGTGCATGAGTGGACAAAAAGCATGCAGTTAAGGCTAGTGGTGGTCTGTGGGGCCAGTCATTATTCCTAAAACTCTACTAGAGCCTTGGGAAGTGGGCCCAGGCGTTACAAATGATGTATTTCTAGATACCACTCATTGCTTGGGAAGTTAACATAACATTATGGACATCATCATCGATATAGTATGGAGCCAATAGGGTCACACACAAATAGGATGCACTAGGAAAAGATGTTTAATCATGGACTCAATTTAATTATATTACAAAAGGCTTTAGGTAATCAAACTAAACAATACTGGCAATATAGTTGACCTACAGTGGATCCAGTCGACCGATAGGGGATTCTAGTCGACAGAACTGACAATATTATATGTTGTTGATATGTCTTGCCAGTCGACCAACTGAAGAGTTCTTTTGATTGACCAAAAAGTGTCACCCAACAGATTACTGAAATGGCCAGTCAACCGACAGGAGAGTCCAGTCGACTGACTGGATCAAATCGACTAATTAGACCGGCTCAAATGATTAATAATAGTCCTAACTCCGTTCATTAATTGTTACATTAAAAGATTGTACTATTTGTTGGATCTAGGGCTCTAAAGGAGGGTTAATAGAGCTTCAAAACTTGCACAAGAATAGTTAGACCTTCAAATTATCTCAATTTTAAACCAAATGATATAAGTGAATTTGAAGTCCTACCTAAACAAGCATAGAAAGGATGTGAGAGATTGAAACAAACACTTGAACAAGGTATTTAGAGTGGTTTCAATCTTCAAACTAGGAGATTGCCAATCCACTACCTAGAGAGGTCAACCTCTAAGACTTTGCAACCCATATATACTTATATTCCATTACAAAAGATACAAGAAGATCACCTTACATCCCAGGGCTTACCTATGCAAGACTGGAGTCTTCAACCTACACAAGGACTTATCCACTTGACCAAGATGTCTCCAGCCTTCACCAAGGACTTACCCACACTTGCATTAAGTCTTTGGCCTCACAGGGATTACCCACTCTTCTTTGATCTTCTGCCTTGTCCTTCTCCTTCACTTGGATAAGATCTTCACACCTTCTTCAGCCTTGAAGAAGAACATCAACTCCTCCTTCACTTAGAGAAGATCACTTCAGCCTTTTCTCTTTGAGAAAGGGGATTGGGAAGTGAAGAGGTGGAGAGCTTTACAAGGTAACAATGAGGTAGCTCTCTTACAACATGCCTAACTCACTCATACTCACAAAATGCTTTGTAAATGAGAGAGAAAGGGGCTCAAAGGGGTTTAGCACACTCAACTATAGCAAGGGCCAAGGATAGCATGAATGAGCAACCTTGGAATGAACTCCAAGGGGTCCTATTTATAGCTAGGGGTTTTCCTTTTAGTGTGGGATCACTTAAGATTGAAAAAGAGATGTTTTACAACTAAAAAAAACTCTATTTTTATTTCTAACAACTCTCCAACGGTTGGAATCAAATTTTCTATATTTTCCATATGGTACATTCAGTAAAGTTTCAATAAAGGTAACTCGACCGATCCACTAACTGATAAATATAATTTTTAAGCTATAGGTTAATTTTTCCCTAGGGTAACTCAATCGATCAACTAAAATCAACTTAGGTTAGAAAGATGGTTGATCAAGTTCTTTGAGTGTACAACTCGACCGATCAAATCATTTCCATAAATCCATCATGAATCGGTCGAGATTCAAACTCGATCGATTAAAGTGTTGTGACAGAATTTCCAAGATGATATTTAAGTGATCAAACGATGAAATTAAGTGTCCCTGATTTTTTTCTCACCTTAGTTACAAGTCATATCATCAATACAAATGCTTACAACAATATTCTAAGGTGGTTTGGTCTGATTTCCCAAATTGCACAATTGCATTTTTTTTACTTGAACTGTAAAAGAGTGAAATCACCGCTTTACTAAAAAATATGAAAAATCAAACCTCCTTTCCCAACATACTCCAAAGATATGTTGAAACAGGTGTAAAATTTTTAAATCTTTATTTATATGGTATACAAAAGACCAACCAGTAATGCATCTGAATATAGTTTCATGAATAAATTCAATTTTGTAAAAGTGTGCATCATCATTCTCCCATATAGGGTTTACAACAACAAAATGATATATATAGAGGGAATTCTAAACTACACCAACTTTGTCTCTAAGAAAAATCTCAAAGAGCTAGGTCCATGCCAAAAGATAAGTCCTCCTTAATCTTGTTCAACTCCTTGATCTAATCCTGGGTGGCCGGGAAAGCAACCAGTAAAAGGGAAAGAAAACAAGATATGTGTCAGGGATAATGAACAAGAAACAAGATAAAAACAATAATGAAACTTAAGGTTATAGATTCATCATAAGATGAGAGGGCCAAGAGAATGAGGCATAAATAAAAGATTCTTACCAAAGCCAATAATAATGAAGTTGCATGAATGATTAATATTAGACTAAATTAACTAAGTAGGGTTGAGGCACCTACCAGACTTCAACTTATAGATGAGGGGAGAGTAATCAGATTCCCAGTCACTTATAAAATATTTATATTGTGACGAAATAACACATTCCTTAGGGGGAGAGTTAACACATTCCCCAGGGCAAACTAACACATGCCCTAAACTATGGGTGGATGTACATAAGTACCACTACTATAGCTAATAGTCAAATAAACCATCATGCTCAAGAAATAATAAACTGACAATATAAATCATCATATAATTGCAACATGGAAGTGGGATTCCAAGACCCAAGAAATAATATATCAAATTTGATGTTGAGGCAATTAGAACCAGACAAACAATAATAAAAGAAATAGGGTTCAATTAATGCCTCATTAAGGAAAATAGGGTTTGGATCACAATTTTTCCCAACTTAAGGTGTAAGGATGCACAAACATTTAATATTGATTCCAAATATCAACTTGCACCACTTTAATTGATTCTAAGTTTCACTTTTCCTATTTTCAATGTATTAACATGTATTAGGGGTTTGCATATGTATTAATGTAAAGAAAACCCATATTTTGGACTTTTTGAACAAAACTCCAATTTAGACTCTGAAAACATCACTGTTGATCTAGTTAGGTTCACTTGATTAAGAAAACATATAATTTTGTCTATTTTGGAGTTATGATGTTTAAAGTGTATTTTTGGTGATTTTAATGTATTAAAATCCTTTTAGAAAACACCTCTTGAAAAAACTCAAAACCAATCCTCAAAAGTATTTTTACTAGAAAGATCACATTTTTCCAATTGTAAAACATATTTTAGTTTAATTTTTGGGCAACCAAAGAAAAATTTATGGATTTTACATTTTCGACCAATCGGGAAATTCCTTTAATCCAAATAAGTGAGAAAGATTGAGGAAGAGAAAGAGGACCCACCCGCTGACTTTGCCCAATCAAGGGTGGCAAAGTCGTATGGTCAAAGTTTAGGTTTGACTCATCTAAAACAAAAGAAAACCAGGACAAAAAGGATAGAAATGAAATGAAAAGCTTAGAAAGAGGGTCAAAAGATTACATGTCCAAGTTTCAGTATGTTACAACACTCCACCCCTTAAAGAGGATTTCATCCCCGAAATCACAAGAAAAGAGGGAAGAGTCAGTGTGCGACATCTCAACATTAAACTCCCAAGTTGTTTCAACCAAACCATAAAACTTCCACTAGCAACTACTCATAGGTCAGGTTCTCAAGGATCACCTTGGGTTACACTATTAATATTTCTTTTTAACATTTTAAGCTTATAGATTTATATTCATTAGGATATCACATTATCATTATTATTCTTCTTAATTGTCTTATGTTATATTCACTTTGTTTCCAAAAATGTTATATTTAATTATTATGCAAGAAACCATATATATATATATATATCTCATTAAGAGTTTTAAGCACAATTAAGGTTTATATTATCTCGATATCTATATTATATTTGATCATTATCCTTAATAATTTGGATTTGGACTCCATTATGTTCATATTATCACCATATCAAATTATATCAGATTATTTACATGAAATAAGACACCTTATCCAATTTGTTGTTAAGTATTCAATTAATCCAAATAATGTCACATTAATTACTTTTATCTATATTAAACATCTATACATTTTCAGATTACCTTTCTTTCTCAGATTACGGTCATCATTAATCATTTCCTCATATCTATTCACTTCTCATTATTGATTATGCACATTAATGTGAATCCAAATACTCATTATCCATATATGAGTCATTATATGTATTTCAGTGAACAAGGTAAAACATATTACATATTAATGAATTGTTTCACATATCAAGTTATGATTAGGTGATTAATTAGGTGTGTATTAGAGAACAAGGTGATATGTATTTCATATTGATGTCTTTCTTAATCTATGATCAGGTTATTATATATCATTTAAATATATTATTTGATTATGACACCTAATGTCACTAATGTATCATGAAAGGCATTACAGATGTAAATATTTATGTTAGATAATGACAACTTAGGATTCATGTTAATATGATCATTATATTTTACTTGTACCTTCTTAGCATGCATTGAGTCCAAGATTAGGCTACAATTATCTTGCTTATCATTTCTTCAGGGTTTATTGGTTGATGACATAGTCAACACCATGCATCCACCATTAGTATTAATATATGAATTAGTCATATTATGTGCAATAGATCTTTATTAGGGTCCAAATATATGTAATATTCCTTATATGATCATTATATGTTCATTAACATGTACATGCTAGGGGATAAGTGTAACCATGTTTGGTCAAAATGAAGTATACAAACACATTATCCTCCTATTCAGGGAGTTAGGATTTCTAAAGTTAGAGTAGCTAGATATCAATATGTCATAGGTCTCCATCCATTTAAAGAGGATTTTTCCCTCAAAATATAATTACCCAAATAACAACAACCAACTACACTCCACCCCTTAAAAGGTTTAACCTATCAATTCAAACTAATCTAGGGTTTAGGGATGTGTCTAACTAAGCCATGTATAAGATCCATCACACTTCCACTGCGCGCTCTGATAGCTTACTTAACACCAAGCTTCAAAGTCTAGGTTTTAGGGTTAGGATGACCAAACATGTGGTCCTAAGGGCCATAAGTGAACTATTTTGGGTATGCATCCCCAAAAAAAATCATAACACTCGAAAGACTAGGTCATCACATAAGGTTCCCAAAGATATCCAAAAAAGATGGGTAAGGTTACTATTACCTAAAAGCATACTCTTTCAGACAATCCATATCAGTTCAGGCCAGACCAATATCATATGGATCTAGGAGTCCTCATAAACCAAGCTAGTGGCATGGAGGAAAATATTTCTAGCCCCCATAATTTGATTCGTTCTAGACACATTTGCTTCAACTTCATGCCCTAATAGTAGCCTAAGGGAAAACCTACAATAAATCAAGTTACCATGGTTAATTATGTATATTTTAGTTATAAGCATTTTAGGTTTATACATCATGATGCTAATGTGGAACTATAGGATCCTAAATCAACCTTTCATCATCTATAGATCAACTCTAGGGCAAACATGTCACCTAAAGGGGAACTATGTAATACATGGATTCTAATTAGGGAGACAATAGTCAAATTCCGACTGCCATTGCTCTGATACCATGCTGTAAAAGAGTGAAATCACCCCTTTACTAAAAATTTTGAAAAATCAAACCTCCATTCCCAACATACTCCAAAGATATGTTGAAATGGGTGTTAAATTTTCAAATCTTTATTTATATGGTATACAAAAGGCAAACAAGTAATGCAGCAGAATATAATTTCATGACTAAATTCAATTTTATAAAAGTGTACATCATCATTCTCCCATATAAGGTTTACAACAATAAAAGGATCTAGATAGAGGGAAGTCTAAACTACACCAACTTTGTCTCCAAGAAAAACCTCCAAGAGCTAGGTCCATGCCAAAAGCTAAGTCCTCCTTGATTTTGTATAACTCCTTGATCTAACCCTGGGTGGTTGAAAAAGCACCCAGCAAAAGGGAAAGAAAACAAGGTATGTGTCAAAGATAATGTATAAGAAACAAGATAAAAACAATAATGCAACTTAGGGTTATAGATTCATCATAAGATGGGATGGCCAAGAGAATGATGCATAAATAAAAGATTCTTGCCAAAGCCAATAATAATGAACTTGCATGAATGATTAATATGAGACTAAATGAACTAAGTAGGGTTGAGGCACCTACTGTACCTCAACTTATAGATGAGGGGAGAGTAATCACATTCACAGTCACCTATAATATATTTATAATGGGGAGAAATAATACATTCGCCAGGGGGAGAGTAAACACATTCCCCAAGGTGAAATAACACATGTCCTAAACTATGGGTGGTTGTACATAAGTACCACTACTATAGTTAATAGTCAAATAAGCCATCATGCTCAAGAAATAGTAAAGTGGCAAGATAAATCATCGTATAATTTCAACATGGCACTGGGGTTCCAAGACCCAAGAAATAATATATCAAAGCTGATTTTGAGGTAATTAGAATTGGAGAAACAATAATAAAGGAAATAGGGTTCAATTAATGCCTCATTAAGGAAATTAGGGTTTAGATCAAAATTTTCCCAACTTAATGTGTAAGGATGCACATACCTTTAATATTGATTCTAATTATCAACTTGCACGACTTTAATTGATTCCAAGTTCCACTTTTCCTATTGTCAATGTATTAACATGTATTAGGGTTTTGCATATGTATTAATGTAAAGAAAACCCATATTTTGGACTTTTTGAACAAAAATCTGATTTAGACTCTAAAACATCAATGTTGATCTAGTTAGGTTCTCCTGATTAAGAAAACATATAATTTTGTTTTTTTTTTGGAGTTATGATTTTTAAAGTGTATTTTTGGTGATTTTAATGAATTAAAATCATTTCAAAAAACACCTCACGACAAAACTCAAAAACAAGCCTCGAAAGTATTTTTACTGGAAAGATCACAATTTTTCAATTCCAAAACATATTTTAGTTTAATTTTTGGACAACCAGAGCAAAAGATATGGATTTTACATTTTCCACCAATCATAAAATTCCTTTAATCCAAATAAGCAAGAAAGAGAGAGGAAGAGAAAGAGAACCCACCTGCTGACTTGGCCCAATCAGGGGTGGCCATGTCACGTGGTCAAAGTTCAGGTTTGACTCATCTAAAACAACAGAAAACCAGGCCAAAAAGGATTGAAATGAAATGAAAAGCTTAGAAATATGGTCACAAGATTATATGTCCAAGTTTTGGTATGTTACATGAATTTGGACAAGCTAGAGCTTGTGTAATTTGCTCCTTTTCATGTACCTAATACCTAAAATCAATTTCAAACAAACATATTAGATACATATGAATGGAATGGTTTAAGTCATTATCAAAACATGGACCATGTGTAACACTCAAGTCAACATTCTCCCCCTTTTGGTAATGACAAACCATTCCTCAACATATTAAAAAGGATATGTAAAGTTATACTTTATCCTTGTGAATTGCAACAAGATTCATAATTTTGACAATGTGAATTTCTCCCCCTCAATCTATGCTCACTCTTACCTGCATAGTTAGTCTTTCTACACAAAGCTATATAACATGCATACTACATGGTCCTTTTGCAAGTCACATGATAAGACATACACTTAGACAATGAAAGGATCAAATAGGTAGTAAAAGAAATACGGTTGAGCTTCAAAACATCAAACTTCTCTCCCCCTTTTAGCATTATCAAAAATTAAGGGTGTATAAGAGCATAAAAATGGGTCTTCTCCAAGCACAACCAAAAACATCAAACTATAAGATAAAACATGCAACCACATAACAAACATCAAACAGAGACAAGAGAGAAATAAGGAACATATGTCATAATAAAAAAAATGGAAGGAATACCAATAAATCACATCATAGAACAAACATAGAGTTATGATACGAAAGATTAAGATTATACACATAAGCATGTTCTCAAGACAACTACAAGCCAAATGATGAAAACAACATGATGACAGAAATAGTACATATTAGATAATGTGTCCAGATGTCTTAAGTAAAAAATAGCCTAAAAGAGATAATGATTAGCATCTATGGTCTAAAAACTAAAACACCTAACCATTTATGGAATCTATGTCCAACACATCATAATCAACATCATCATCATCAGCTTCACGCTCATAGTTGTCATATCCATCTGAAGGTGCAACACCTTCACCTTCATCACTAGAGCCACCATCAAAGGTATCATCATCATCTGAACCATCCTCAATGCCATCATCCTCAAATTCCTCCTCGTCATCAGAAACAACTTCCTCATCAACCTTGTCAGACATCTCCTCATCGACAGAAGGACCAAAATCATGACCAGTCCACATGGCATTCTGCTCATCCCATGTCATGCCAAGATCATGGATCTCCTTGTCCTACGGGAAAGTGGGAGAAGAAGTTCTAAGGCATGCTAGAAGGGTAGGTATGGCACAAACATGGAGAGGTAGCACTCCAGGGGTATGAGCAAGGACAAATCCACTAGCATCAAAGGGTGTAACAACGGAAGCCACAATTGGAGGGGATGGGTAGAAGTGATTATATTCATAGGAAGCAAAATCACCACATGGGTAGGGCTGGTAGGTAGGGTAAGAATGGACACATGATAGGTTCATGGATGACATGATCTGGAAAAGATCCTAATGCAGGTGCTCCTAAACCTGTAGGTTGTATGCCTAGTAATGCACCATGTAACACATGAGGGCTTCATTGGATACATGAAGCATGACACGGGAAGGTCAAGATGGAGGTAGACATAGAGGCTCCAGGTGTGGTGGAAGAAAATGTAGGAAAAACGTTTTCTTGATAGTGGTCTCACTAATATAGACTCCTTTTTTAGAAGGTTTGTAATGAATATCATGAAAAAGAGACTTCTTAGTCGCAAAGGTGAAGAGACCATAGATCAAGGTTGGGTAGGGTGGGTGGGTGCCTCAGGTATTCTTCCCGGAGTCAAATCATGTATTATGATGGAGAATATATCTAAACAACTTCACTCCTATGCTCTTCAAAAGACAAAACATAATTACTGTGGTATTCTCTGCAATTTTAGTTTGATTTTTCTTGGGGTGAATATTGCAGTTGACTACTAGAGCAAGTATGTGATTTTTGATATCCATGGAAGAGGATGGGATGGTGGATTTCTTCTTATAGGGTGCCTGAGGCTTCTTCAAGAATTTATAAATGTTAGGAAGATTAACATCATATTTTTTGTAGAAAGCCTCAGGGTCAAGGAGGTGAAAATACTCAAGATAGTCTTTCCTCCATGTATCAGTTACCTCAGTACCACTAAGAAAGATGTTCAAGGTATCTTTTGAGATAGTGAATTTCTTACTGACAATCAAGGAAGTGATAATCACTTGAGTATTATGAGGGGGTACAAGAGTGTTATAATTCCATGATAGACTGGCATAGAATTCATGAACTGCCTTGGTGCTTGTCAAGAAATTGTGGAAGCACCAACATTCAACACTCAGGGCTGCGAGGTAATGGTCATAAAGCAACTCAGAAACCTCATCTATCACCTCTTGTTTACGCATACGAGGCTCAAACAAGGCAATAAAAGGGAAGGAGTTCCTAGAAATGAGCTCCTTTAACCTATTTAGAGCATCACCAGAAACAAAGAAGGTGTCCTCAAATGGAATGTGGTGAGAGTTGGAGGACGATGTGGTGCTCCAGAAGGGGCGGCTCTCTTTCTTCTATTGGAGGCCATGGAGGCGAAATGGAGAAGATTGAGAGGTTAAAAATGAGGGAAACACCACCAAGGGTCATCTAACCACCTAGGGTAGATGGGAAAGGATGCTAGGTAGGGCAAACGAGGGCTGGTTAGGGCTAGGAGAGGGACGGTCGGGGCTTGGGTTGAGAGCCTGAGAGAGATGGAGTGAGGATCGGTCGACTTTTCTCTAATTGAGAGGGAGAAAATTTGACTGAAACCTACTTAAGATTTGTTCCAACCCGACCATTGTTCGAATTCAGTGAGAAAGAAGCTCCACCTAATTAATTTTTACAAAAGCCCTTGGCCACCAATCGGTCAAGTTGGCAACTCGGCCGAAAAAAATTTCCTCCCAAACTTATAAGGCCAACTCGACCGATAGAAATTTCGTCCCAAACTTAGAAATTTTAGTTTCTAGCCATTTCAGTGCTAATTAAATTTACTTTTCTAGTCCATTTTGCATTTTAAACATAGTTAGGCACATATCACTCATGATTGGGTACTATATAGTGATAAAACCATTGTTTGCAAAAAATACCCAAAATAAGCAAAAAAATAAGGCATAAGAAAATGGAAATTTTACCACTTTAGCAAACATGGATGATCTTGACTTGAGAAAAACATATAGGATAGATAGAAACTAACTAGAAGGAATATCAAATTTATCCAAAGCAGTTATAAGAAGTTTAGATCTAATAAAATTAAATTTCTCTCTAGATGGAGGTTTAGTAAAAATGTCAGCCAACTGATTTTTCGTGTCCACATGCGTGATATAAATATTCTTCTTGACAATGTGATTACCAAGAAAATGATGACAAACCTCTACATGCTTTGCTCTACTATGCAATATAGGATTGTAAGATAAATTGATTGCACTTGTATTATTATAAAAGATAGGAGAAGCATCAAAATAAATATTAAAGTCTTGTAGCATTTTCTTCATCCATAGAACCTGGGCACAACAACTCCCGGCTATAATGTATTCAGCCTCGGTTGTTGATAGAGCCACTATGCTATGTTTCTTGGAAAATCAAGACACCAAGCATGTTCCTAGGAGGAAGCAAATGCCACTTGTGCACATTCTATCAATCAAACATCTTGTGTGATCATCATCACTATAAGTGGTAAGAGTAAAGTCCCTTAACTTAGGATACCATAGTCTAATTTTTTTAATTTTTAGCTAAGTATCTTAAAATCCTCTTAACACTAAATGTTATATCAGGTCTAGAGGAAGTTAAATAAAGTAAACTTCCAATCATACCCTTATAGAGCTTCTCATCCACTTTCTCACCTTCTTCATCTCTATCACATTTGGCGGTGTTTGACATGGGGGTGTCCATCGACTTGGTTTTCTTCATCCCAAAGTGCTTGAGTAGTTCACTTGTGTACTTGCCTTACTTGATGAAGTTCCCATCTTTAGTTTGCTTGATTTTAAAGCTGAGGAAGAAAGTAAGCTCACCCATCATGCTCATCTCGAACTCACTCTGCACAAGATCACTAAACTCCTTGTAAAGATCAAGATTAGTTCCACCAAAGATGATATCATCAACATAAATTTGAATGATAAGAAAATTGTTAGAAGTGTGTTTGTGAAACAAGGTAGAATCTACTTTGCCCATGATATATCTATGATCTAACAAAAAATTCTTTACTTTCTCATGCCAAGCTCAAGGTGTTTGTTTGAGACCATAGAGATCTTTTTGTAATAGATGCACATGATTAGGAAAACTATCAGGTTGAAATCCCGGAGGTTGTGCAACATACACTTCCTCCTCAATTGTTCCATTCAAAAACAAACTTTTAACATCCATTTGATATAGAAGGAAATTATTGTAACTAGCAAAAGCAAGCAACATCCTAATGGACTCAAGTCTAGCTATAGGTGCATATGTTTCATCAAAATCTATACCTTCCTATTGATTGTAGCCTTGAGCCACTAACCTTGCTTTGTTTCTTACCACCTTGCCGCTTTCATCTAGTTTGTTGTCATAGACCCACTTGGTGCCGATGATCTGTCTATAACATGGTCTTGGCACAACTGACCAGGCTTTGTTCTTATCAAATTTCTCTAGTTATTCATGCATTTCTAGGATCCATTCATCATCCCCAAGAGCATCTTTGACATTCTTTGGCTCAAGTTGTGAGATGAAGGCACTGTTTTCTTGTTCTTTGTTGGAGGCAACCTGCGTCTTCACTCTTTTAAAAGGATCACCTATGATTATCTCTTTATGATTATTCTTTCCAAAGAAGGGAGTTGGATCCTTCCTTTCTTCATTTATCTATTCTTCTTGAGTGGCCACTTCTTTTCCTTTTTGGGTGATGTTGAGTTCTTTTAAGATAGGAATTACTTCATCTGCAACATCATCATTAGCAATATCCTTGGAAATAGAGGGATTAGCCTAATACATTTGGCATTAATATATTCTTCTACTTTATATGGATCAACATTATACACTCTATAAGACTTGATAGTAGTGCCATAGCTAAGTAAGAAAGCCTTATACGATTTTAGATCAAACTTGTCAAGAGAATCTTTTATGTTCAAAACAAAACAAGGACACCTAAAAATGTGAAAATGCTTGATAGAAGGCTTCATACCATGCCATAGCTCAGAGGGGGTTTTCTTCAAAGAGGGATGTGTAAAAACCCAATTTTGCACAAAACATGAGGTACTAACGGCTTCGACCCAAAACTTCTTTGGAGTGTCATACTCTAAATGCATGATCCTAGCCATTTCCTATAGTGACATGTTCTTCCTCTCTACAACCCCATTTTGTTGAGATGTTTGAGGTGAAGAAAATTTATGTGCATATCCACACTCTTCACAAAAATGTTCAAAAAGATTATTTTCAAATTCTCCCCCATGATCACTATGGATAGAAACAATACAACATGAAGCTTCATTTTCAACTCATTTGCAAAAAATAGAGAAAACATTAAGTTTGTCACTCTTAGAAACAAGAAAGAAGGTCCAAGTATATCGAGAGAAATCATCGAAAATATCAAGACAATACCTAGAACCACAAAGCGATTGAGTTCTTATAGGTCCAAATAGATCAATATGGAGAAGTTCAAGAGCTCTCTTGGTGCTAAGGACTCCTTTAGATTTGAATGAGGACTTGGTTTTCTTTCCTTGGGTACAAGGTTGGCATTCCTCATCCTTTTCAAAATCCAATTTGGGAAGTCCCTTGACCAAGTCCTTTTTTCTCAACTTCTTCAATTGATGCATATTTACATGACCTAGCTGACAATGCCAAAGTGAAATATCATTCAGTTTGACTACTAGGAATCTACCAACCATAGGATTAATAGAGTCAAGAACAATAACATAAAGACTACCATTTGTAGTTCCCTTATATATGACATTGTAAATGAGGGAATCTAGAAGCAAGCATTCAAAAGAAGTAAATAGCATAAGGTAACCATTATCACATAATTGACAAAAACTTATTAAATTGTGATGTAGGCCATCCAAAAAGAGAACATTCTTGATACACAAGGATTCACCTAAATCACCCTCACCTTTTACTTTACCTTTCTTGTTGTCCCTAAAAGTAACCGATCCTCCTTTCTTCTTTATAATATTGTTGAAGTCACTTATCACTACTACAGAACCTACCTTTAGTGTCGGTTTCTAAGCGACACCTATGTGGGTGACACTAAAAGCTCACCCATTACGCATCGGTTCCAAAACCGACGCCCAAACTCTTCGCGCGCCACCGAAATCACGCCTGTTCCCTGTGGCGCGAAGGTATAGGCGTCGGTTATTAGATAATAAACCGACACCATATACCTTCGCGCCACAGAAAGGTCGCCATCTTGGCCACTATCAGCATCAGTTATTAGATAATAAACCGACGCCATATACCTTCGCGCCATAGGAAACAGGCATCGGTTATTTATATAAAACCGACACTATAACTTTGTGTGTCGGTGTTATACAAATAACCGACGCCTATTGTTTTGTTTTTTTTTTCTGTCAGTCTGCAGACCTGTTGTGGCTGGTCGCAGGATGAGAAACCTGCAGTTAACTGCAGGTTTTACGACATCCATTGATATCAGCCAACAACAGGCCACAAACCTACAAATTTAACAACAAAAATATTCACACATGCATTTAGCAATACAACCTGTAGTTCCATTTTATTTTCACACATTTAGAAACATTCATGTAGCTAGCAATCTGTAGTTCCATTCATTCACATTCACACATGTAGAAACATTCATATAGCAACCAACACTTTCATTCATTTTCACTCAGACACATGTACAAACATCTAGGCATGTAGAAACATTCACACATATATTATAATTCAAAAATTCATTTACAAAATATAATTCTTTAGTCATTATGCGCTATCAACATCCCAATTATATTTTAAAACCCCCACTATTTGTATGGTTGTTGCCCATTCTTCTCTTACTTCATTTAATTCTCCCATCGTATAGGGAGCATGTACATCTAGTAAGTCCATTCCTGTAGTGGGGTCAACTTTAAACACCTGTAAAGAGAATGATGTATATATATAATTAATGAGCTATAAATAAGATTGATATATTTCATATTATCTAATGAGACTATATAATACCTGAGCAATACAATTGATGTGGCTTTTGAATGCACTAACAAATTCACTCGGGGTTTATATCCCCGAGCTTTTACCAAAACCAAGTGCAACAGTACCACCCGCAAGCGGACGGATCTTATCGCAGTATAGTTTAGGATCGAACCCAAAGGACAACGTTTTTAAGAATCCTTGTCAGTTAGATCTAGCTCAAGTAAAACTAATATTTAGAACAATAGGTTGATTTTGGTTTGATTAAACTAATTGCAAGAAAGTAAACGTGGAATAAAAGATGGGTTTAGATTAATGATACGAAATCGCTGGGATGGTACCAGGTTTGACCACCGCTACACACACAATCATACTCTCTCGCGAACAATCCAGGCACGAAATAACACTCCAAGTAGAGCTGCTGCAGAACCCCCCTTACGGGCGTCAGGTCCGCGTAAGCGTCACCATAGGCAGCCGATTTCTCATCGCCATCCGGATCATACGTCTTACGGCTCTGAAGATACAGAAATCCACGGAAGCTGTGAACCCCCCTTTCGGGCGTTAGGCGCACAGAAGTGTCACCGAAGGTTAGGCGGACCGTCCCCTCGCGGATCATACACTTACGACCTCGATGAAATCCCATCCTATTTCTAATCCGGGAGTCAACCGCGCCAACCGCAAAGCAAACAAGCGACTATTGTACGTGTAAACATCGACGAAAAGCACGAAGATACAAAATCCAACTAAGGCTGTGAACCCCCCTTACGGGCGTCAGGCGCACACAAGTGTCACCGAAGGTTAGGCGGACCGTCCCCTCGCGGATCCTACACCTACTACCTCAAGGAATCCTATCGGAAGTTCTCGTCAAGGAGTCTAACATGCTAAACGACATTCATACCTATACATTGAAGTTCTCGCAACATAGGGAGCACAAAGATGGAAGCACGCACATAACCAACTCACAAGCTTAACGATAAACGACAAAATGAAGAGTTATATACATTGCCATGGAAAGTTTAACAAGAGAACATGGTTTGCATGGGCAGCGGGGCTAGTTCCCGCACCCCAGCGAAAGAGGACTACTCGCTCATTATGCGAGGTACAAGAAAGATAGAAGAAGAAGATAGATCCGCCATGAGCTCGGTGCAGAAGGTGGACGCAGCCCGGTGAAGAAGATGCGCTCTTTGCTCCGTCTTCTTCTCCTTCTTAGCCTCCTTGGACGCAACACCAGCTGTAGGTGGAGTGGAACTTGATCGGGATGGTGCTCTGGCAGCCTTTCGGCGTCCGGAACCGATGCCTCAAATGGGGACCCTGGGGGTCTATTTATAGTTTTAGATCTGACGCCAAACGGTCTTGAGACCGTTTGGGCGCCAAACGGTTTCGAGACCGTTTGGGCACCAAACGGTCTTGAGACCGTTTGGGCATCAAACGGTTTGGAGGTCGTTTGAGCGCCAAACGGTCTTGCTTTGATCAGTCTGGCTTTGGTGTGGTCGCGCGGCTTTAGTTCTTCGAACGATCCTTGTGCTTGCATCGAACGGTCTTGGGACCGCGCGAGACCAAACGGTCTTGGGACCGCATGGGACCAAACGGTCTTGGGACCGCATGGGACCAAACGGTCTTGGGACCGCATGGGACCAAACGGTCTTGAGACCGCATGGGACCAAACGGTCTTGGGACCGCATGGGACCAAACGGTCTTGGGACCGCATGGGACCAAACGGTCTTGGGACCGCATGGGAGCAAACGGTCTTGGGACCGCATGGGACCGAACGGTCTTGGGACCGTATGGGACCGAACGGTCTTGAGACCGTATGGGACCAAACGGTCTTGAGACCGCATGGGACCAAACGGTCTTGGGACCGCATGGGACCAAACGGTCTTGAGACCGCATGGGACCAAACGGTCTTGGGACCGCGTGGGACCAAACGGTCTTGGGACCGCATGGGACCAAACGGTCTTGAGACCGTATGGGACCAAACGGTCTTGAGACCGCATGGACTTCTTGGGCAACTGGTTTCGTCTTGTTCTTTGTGTATTCCAGCAAACGATCTTGAGACCGCATGGATCCAAACGGTCTTGAGACCGTTTGCATGGAGTTGCCTGCTATACCTACATAAAATGAAAGATATTTAGTTAAAACCTTGATTATTGAATCACTTAGTAGTTTTGTGCGTTATGATTCATATTAGGGTGAAAAGATATGGAATAGATATTAAATTGTTCCAAAAAGGTAATTGAAAATTATGATGAGTATGCACTCATCAAAACACCCCGAACTTAAACCGTTGCTCGTCCTCGAGTAACATAAAATTTGAAACTGTTGCCTGATGGAATACTTTCGATCCGTGTGATTTCTTCATCTTCACATCATAAATGTTTTCTTTCTGCTCAGTATAAATGAGTACCATAACTTCCTGGGACCACTAAACACGTCTTTCCATAGCTTCGTTCCTGAGTTCGTTTCCCAACAACGCTTCCTCCCCGCCTTTTCCAACACCAAGCATGTCAAAGAGTGTCGTAGGAGTTCTGAGATACCCGCAGAATCAACAAGTATGCATTTGATCTGACACTGGTGTTGTTCAGGATGGTAGGGCATGTATTGTGCCCTTAGGTAGAAAAAGGAGTGAAAGGTGGTAAGAAAGGAAGAAGAAAATCTCTCCTCTATTCGACTCGAGATTTTTATTTGTTTTGCAATATTTATTGCATATATTTTTTTGTGTGCGCTATGGCATCTTTTGTTGCAGATCTCTCCTCTATTCGACTCGAGATTGCATTTATTTTGTGTGCACTTTGGCATCTTTTTACTTGCAAATCTCTCCTCTATTCGACTCGAGATTGCATTTTTGGTGGTGCGCCCCTATTTGTTGGAAGGGGTATGGAAGAAGCGGATATGAGGGAAGTGGTGTGCCACCCCGAACTTAGGGTTTGGCACAAGTTTGGCTATTTTGGTGGTATTTATGGATGGAGGGATACGAAGATGATAGAAGAAGTGTAGAAGAGAGTTCAGATTAGGATGCAATTTGATTTACAATTCAAAACCGGGTTATTCTCTTTGTCATACTCTGCTCAAATAATGACTTGATGCGGATCCGGTGGGGTTTCTGAGCCATTGTTCCACTAGTCAGTTAGGAAGCGCAACGTGCTTGATCCCTATCAGTTTGACAGATACTTGTCATTATGTAAAAAGGATTATGATGTTAGGAATCATAAGTTTCACAGGATGATTTCGGGCAAGTTTCAAAAGTCAGTCCTCTTGGGGATTTGTTTCGAATAAGGAGGATGTTATGATAGAAGATGCATAGCAAAAAGTTAGTTACATTTTTATCAACAAAAGTCAAAATTTCATCAGGTATCTGTTCAAAATTTGAAAAATAGAGACATATTGAGTATGAAAAGAGGGTGTGTATGTGGAAGTGGAATACGTACCACCCACCCTCCACCCCGAACTTAGAGATTTGCTCGTCCTCGAGCAAACCCTAAATTCAAGATGGAGGGGAAAGGAAACACCAGGTATGACTGCCGAGAATGAATTCGTTGTGATCAGCACCAATCCGATCTCGTATCCTGAAAGAAAACTATCCATAAGGCAAATTTTATTTAAGGAAAATTAACTATAAAACAAAATTGGGAAAAGAAAGGTAAAACAGATTTATTGGTCGGGTTGCCTCCCGACAAGCGCCTTTGTTTTATGTCGATGGCTCGACAGAGTCCTTCGTCGTCATGTGGGATCCTTAGGATCGGTGAGTTCCAGCGTTGATTTGGTGCCTATGTCTGTTGTGGTGAAATATCTCTTCAGGCGGTGGCCATTGGTTATGAATTCACCCGACTCTGCACTCCATAAAGAGAAAGTGCCCTGAGGAGAGATGCTTTTGACAATGTATGGTCCAGACCAGCGTGAGCGAAGTTTTCCTGGGAATATCCTTAATCTTGAGTTAAAAACCAGAACTTGGTCTCCCACTTGAATGTCTTTTCTTTTCAGATGTCCATCGTGCCAAAGTTTTGTATGTTCCTTGTAGATTTGAGCATTTTCATAGGCCGTCATTCTAAGTTCATCCAGCTCGTTGAGTTGCAGAATCCTGGCTTGCCCTGCTTCCTTTATATCGAAATTTAATTGTTTAATTGCCCACCATGCCTTATGTTCTAATTCGACCGGAAGGTGACAAGCTTTTCCATATATCAAACGAAAAGGAGTAGTACCAAGGGGAGTTTTATAAGCAGTGCGATAAGCCCATAGGGCATCGTTGATTTTTGTCGCCCAATCTTTTCGATTACGCCCGACGGTTTTCTCAAGGATAGCCTTTAGTTGTCGATTAGAGACTTCTACTTGTCCACTGGTCTGTGGATGGTAAGGAGAAGCTACCTTGTGTGAGACGCCATATTTTTTTAATAGAGCTTCGAAGCTTCTTTCGATGAAATGGGAGCCTCCATCAGAAATCACGGTTCTCGGCACTCCGAACCGTGGGAAGATAATATCTTTGAATAGTTTGATGACTGGTTTCGAATCACAAGTGACGGTTGGTATAGCTTCAACCCATTTGGAGACGTAGTCCACCGCCAAAAGGATGTAAGAGAATCCATTAGAAGATGGGAATGGCCCCATATAGTCTACTCCCCAGACGTCAAATATCTCTACTTCTTGCCATAGATTCAGTGGCATTTCATCTCTCTTGGTTATATTGCCAGCTCTTTGACACTTATCACATGATATGACAAAATCATAACAGTCCTTGGATAAAGTTGGCCAGAAAAATCCACATTGCAAAACTTTTAAGGCAGTCTTTTTAGAGCTCATATGCCCACCCACGGGTCCTGAGTGGCATTGTTCCAAAATGGAATGGGCTTCTTCTTTGGCGACGCAACGTCTATACAATCCATCCGCGCAGAGTTTGAAGAGATATGGTTCATCCCAATAGTAATGCTTCACATCATGCATAAATTTCTTCAGACCGTTCCCTGTGTATTGAGGATGGATGACTCCGGCGGCAAGGTAGTTTACTAAGTCTGAGTACCATGGTTCAGATTCTGAGACTCTCATAAGTTGATCGTCTGGTAGAGAGTCGTTTATCGGAATTCCTTCAGCATCCAGAGTGTGGATGCGACTCAGGTGATCTGCTACGACATTCTCCGTTCCTTTCTTATCTCGTATTTCTAGGTCAAATTCTTATAGAAGGAGTATCCATCTGATCAGCCTTGGCTTAGCATCCTTCTTTGCCATAAGGTAACGGATGGCAGCATGGTCTATGTAAACGATTACCTTTGAACCAGTAAGGTAGGATCTGAATTTATCGAAGGCATAGATGACTGCCAAAAGTTCCTTTTCAGTAGTGGCATAGTTCCTTTGAGCTTCGTCGAGGGTTTTCGATGCATAATAGATAACATAATGTTTCTTCTCAATGCATTGTCCTAAGACTGCACCACTGCGTAGTCACTGGCATCACACATAACTTCAAAGGGGTGCTCCCAATTTGGAGCTCTAATAATGGGGGTAGTCGTAAGGGCTTTCTTCAGCGTATCGAAACTTTTGATGCATTCCTTATTGAAATTGAAATTAGCATCTTTGAGGAGTAAATTGGTCATCGGCTTTGTTATCTTAGAAAAATCATGTATAAACCTTCTATAGAATCCAGCGTGACCGAGAAAAGCACGAACTTCTTTCACATTTGTGGGTATTGCCAATTTAGATATGACTTCTATCTTGGCTTTATCAACTTCAATTCCTTTGTTGCTAACCTTGTGGCCCAAAACTATGCCTTCCTTTACCATAAAGTGGCATTTCTCCCAATTTAGCACCAGATGTGCTTCTTCACAGCGTTTGAGTACCATGGAGAGGTGCTTAAGACAAGAATCAAAGGAGTCACCATATACAGAAAAGTCGTCCATGAAAACCTCCATAACTGTTTCAGTAAGCCCTGCAAAAATGGCAGTCATGCAACGTTGAAAAGTTGCAGGGGCATTACACAAGCCAAATGGCATCCTTTTAAAAGCATATGTCCCGAAGGGACAGGTGAAAGTTGTTTTCTCTTGATCATCTGGATGTATGGGGATCTGATAGAATCCAGAGTAACCGTCCAGGTAACAGAAGTATTCTTGGTGAGCCAATCTTTCCAAAACCTGATCGAGGAAGGGCATAGGAAAATGATCCTTCCGAGTGGCCTTGTTTAATTTTCTATAATCAATACACATCCTCCACCCAGTCACTGTTCGGGTGGGGATGAGCTCATTGTTTTCATTTCTTGTGACAGTGGTACCTCCTTTCTTGGGTACAACATGAACTGGGCTCACCCATGGTGAGTCCGATATCGGGTATATTATTCCAGCTGTAAGGAGTTTGATGATCTCACGACGGACCACTTCCTTCATATTCGGGTTTAATTTTCGTTGATGCTCGATTGTTGGCTTATGGTCTTCCATCATGGGAATTCTGTGCATGCACAAAGCTTGACTGACTCCTGTGAGGTCACTCATTCTGTAGCCTATGGCTTTCTTGCTATCCTTTAATATTTCCAGAAGTTGCTCTTCTTGTTTGGTTGTTAAACCAGAGTTTATAATGACAGGACAAACTTTGAGATTGTCTAAAAACATATACTTCAGCCCTTCAGGTAGGGGCTTCATTTCAGGAGGTTCTGGTTTTTTACTGATTTCTTCTGGGGTTTCGGCAACCTTCAATTTTTCATTGGTAGCTTCAGGATTTCCCTTAGCAGAGTCGGGAGGTTCAGCGCAATCCTTATCTTGTTGGTCGGTGTGTTCATCATTAAAAAGGTCATATAGAGAAGTTTCCAAAGGATCGCATGACTCGTGATATTCTTGAGTAAGTTGTGACATCTGCTCAACACAATCTATCAGATAGACTTCCTCCTGTATACTCGGTCTCCTCATGCTTTCAAAGACTTTGAACTCCAGAGTTTCTTTTCCTAACCTGAGCAGTAAGGTTCCGGCTTCAACATCGATAAGAGCTCTAGCAGTAGCGAGAAATGGGCGACCGAAGATAATAGGGTATTTGGTGTCTTCTTTTATGTCCATGATGACAAAATCACATGGGACATATGCGTCCTTGCCTACCTTGACCGGGATGTCTTCGAGAATTCCTAGCGGTCTTTTTACTGAATTGTCCGCAAGTTGGATTGTCATAGCAGTTGGAAGCAATTCTTCGAATCCTAATCTCTTGCATAGACTCAGCGGCATAATAGAAATACTTGCGCCAAGATCTGCCAATCCTTTCTTACATGATGAATCACCAATGTGGCATGAGATTCCGAAGGATCCTGGATCTTTTTGTTTCTTCGGCATCTTGCTTAATATGATATCTGATGTAGTTGCAGCCAATTTCACAGTTTCACACTCTTCCGTGATGTACTTCTTGGTGAGAAGCGACTTTAGATATTTGGTCCAGGCTGGTATCTCATTAAGAGCATCCAAGAATGGTATATCAACATGGAGCTTCTTCATAGCTTCTTTGAATTTGATGAATCTAGTATCAAACTTGGTTTCCCTCAGACGGGATGGGAAAGGGACACGAGGCTTATATACAGGAATTTCTGGTTCAGGAGTCTCTACTTCTTCATTGGTAGGTTTCTCAGAAATCCCCTTATCATTATTTCTCTCCTTCGGTTGCGGTTCTGATGTTGTTGAGTTTTGATCAGTCAAGGGTTCATTCTCCTCAGGGATATCCATAGTTGTTTTCGCTGGTGGATCTGAATAACTTTTCCCTGATCTTGTGGCGATAACCTTCAGCTGCTCCGGATGTTTCGGATTGTTCTCAGGTTGTCCAGCGAAGATCCCAGCTTGTGGCTTAATACTAGCAGCAAGTTGAGCTAGTTGAGTTTCAATAGCCTTCTGCTGGGCTTGTTGATTGGCTATCATCATTTGTTGTGTTTGCAATAACTTCTCGATGGTAGATAGCTTGTCATCAGAAGGGATAGGTCCTGTTTGACCCTGTTGTTGGTTCAAGTTTTGATACTGAGAGTTGTTCTGATAATTGTTATAGTTTCTGTTCTGAAAGTTTCCCTTGAAGTTTCCTTGATTCCCAAAGTTCTGTTGCTGATTAAACTGATACCCAGATGGGCCTCTTGGTTGATTATTTGGAACAAATTGATGTGAGTTTATAGCTCCTGAAGGATTTCCGTACTGGAAGCCTGGGTGATTCCTATTTTGATTTGGATTGTAAAAGTTCTGCCCAGGGTTGGTGTTAATAGCATTAAGATTTTCCATCTGGCAACTATCTCCTTGTCCACAGGCATTGCTTAAAACGACATCATAGAGAACATTGCATGATAGTGTTGAATGGTCAGTGCCTTTGCACGCTTCACAAAACAAAGAAGTGGACTTGACTTGTTCTGGTTGCCTAGTTGGAGAATGTCCTCTTCCAATTGCAGCAAGGGATGATTCTATGTGATCTTGCTTTGCAACCAAGACTTTCAAAGTTTCAGCTATAGATTTGTATTCTGGGATAGCGTCAGCCATTGCTACCTTTAAAACTCCTTTACCAACGGATCTGCCCCAGTTGGCTTGGTTTTCTGCTCCCAGGGTGACAACTCTCCATGCGCTGTCGTAACTTTGCCGCATGAAGTTCCCTCCGGACGAGGAATCAAGGAACATCTTAACATCATCTTCCACACCCCTATAGAATATCTCGATCAGCTGATTCTTAGGAATTCCATGGTGTGGGCATTTTCGTAGGAGCTCCTTGTACCTATCCCAAGCTTCGGAAAGAGTTTCTCCTGGGACTTGAGTGAAATTTGTGATTCGTCCCCTGATTTCATATGTAAGGGACGGGGGGTAGAACTTTTCCAGAAAGGCGTTTTGAAGCTGCTCCCAGGTGGTGATGGGTACATCACTCTGTAGTGAGTTGTACCAACTAATGGCTTTGTCAGCCAGAGAGTACTTGAAGAGACGGAGTCGAATAGCATCATCAGAGACTCCATTTTGCTTCGTCATGGCACACAGGTCAATGAATCTGAGAAGATGACCTTGGCTGTCTTCAGCTTGTTTACCGTAGAATGGGTTGTTCTGAAGCAAGGTTATCCAATGTGCTCTAATCTCAAAGTTGGCAGCTTCGATGGGAGGAGGCTGCACCGGATGATATACATTTGCGTCCTTTGGGATAGAGAACTCTCTAAGATCCTTCTGAAGTTCCGCTGCCTGCGCTGCTGCTTGTGCTGCTAAGATCTCCTGTTGAACCGCAGCTCTAGCTTCTTGCATGAATCTTTCTCTCTGCGCATTGATGGCTTGAGCCACCCTACGGGCTACTTCTTCTTCTTGTGCCATTCTTGCTTGATTCTCTCGGATCTGACGATGGAAGGTTCTATCTATTTCGGGATCAAAGCTCGCAGTAAGTCCGAGACTATCCGAACGGTGCATGCACTAATCGTCTAAGAGCACCTGAAACTTGAAAAAGTTTGAAAGTGAGATCCTTGAAGTAGAATAAAGATCAAGTAGATGAGCGATAGTTTCAAAAAGAAAACAAAATCCTAGATTAGTCTTAAAAGAACTAGATTTGACTGACTGATTCCGTTGTCCCCGGCAACGGCGCCAGAATTTGATGTGGCTTTTGAATGCACTAACAAATTCACTCGGGGTTTATATCCCCGAGCTTTTACCAAAACCAAGTGCAACAGTACCACCCGCAAGCGGACGGATCTTATCGCAGTATAGTTTAGGATCGAACCCAAAGGACAACGTTTTTAAGAATCCTTGTCAGTTAGATCTAGCTCAAGTAAAACTAATATTTAGAACAATAGGTTGATTTTGGTTTGATTAAACTAATTGCAAGAAAGTAAACGTGGAATAAAAGATGGGTTTAGATTAATGATACAAAATCGCTGGGATGGTACCGGGTTTGACCACCGCTACACACACAATCATACTCTCTCGCGAACAATCCAGGCACGAAATAACACTCCAAGTAGAGCTACTGCAGAACCCCCCTTACGGGCGTCAGGTCTGCGTAAGCGTCACCATAGGCAGCCGATTTCTCATCGCCATCCGGATCATACGTCTTACGGCTCTGAAGATACAGAAATCCACGGAAGCTGTGAACCCCCCTTTCGGGCGTTAGGCGCACAGAAGTGTCACCGAAGGTTAGGCGGACCGTCCCCTCGCGGATCATACACTTACGACCTCGATGAAATCCCATCCTATTTCTAATCCGGGAGTCAACCGCGCCAACCGCAAAGCAAACAAGCGACTATTGTACGTGTAAACATCGACGAAAAGCACGAAGATACAAAATCCAACTAAGGCTGTGAACCCCCCTTACGGGCGTCAGGCGCACACAAGTGTCACCGAAGGTTAGGCGGACCGTCCCCTCGCGGATCCTACACCTACTACCTCAAGGAATCCTATCGGAAGTTCTCGTCAAGGAGTCTAACATGCTAAACGACATTCATACCTATACATTGAAGTTCTCGCAACATAGGGAGCACAAAGATGGAAGCACGCACATAACCAACTCACAAGCTTAACGATAAACGACAAAATGAAGAGTTATATACATTGCCATGGAAAGTTTAACAAGAGAACATGGTTTGCATGGGCAGCGGGGCTAGTTCCCGCACCCCAGCGAAAGAGGACTACTCGCTCATTATGCGAGGTACAAGAAAGATAGAAGAAGAAGATAGATCCGCCATGAGCTCGGTGCAGAAGGTGGACGCAGCCCGGTGAAGAAGATGCGCTCTTTGCTCCGTCTTCTTCTCCTTCTTAGCCTCCTTGGACGCAACACCAGCTGTAGGTGGAGTGGAACTTGATCGGGATGGTGCTCTAGCAGCCTTTCGGCGTCCGGAACCGATGCCTCAAATGGGGACCCTGGGGGTCTATTTATAGTTTTAGATCTGACGCCAAACGGTCTGGGGACCGTTTGGGCGCCAAACGGTCTTGAGACCGTTTGGGCGCCAAACGGTTTCGAGACCGTTTGGGCACCAAACGGTCTTGAGACCGTTTGGGCATCAAACGGTTTGGAGGTCGTTTGAGCGCCAAACGGTCTTGCTTTGATCAGTCTGGCTTTGGTGTGGTCGCACGGCTTTAGTTCTTCGAACGATCCTTGTGCTTGCATCGAACGGTCTTGGGACCGCGCGAGACCAAACGGTCTTGGGACCGCATGGGACCAAACGGTCTTGGGACCGCATGGGACCAAACGGTCTTGAGACCGCATGGGACCAAACGGTCTTGAGACCGCATGGGACCAAACGGTCTTGGGACCGCATGGGACCAAACGGTCTTGGGACAGCATGGGACCAAACGGTCTTGGGACCGCATGGGACCAAACGGTCTTGGGACCGCATGGGACCAAACGGTCTTGGGACCGCATGGGACCAAACGGTCTTGGGACCGTATGGGACCGAACGGTCTTGAGACCGTATGGGACCAAACGGTCTTGAGACCGCATGGGACCAAACGGTCTTGGGACCGCATGGGACCAAACGGTCTTGAGACCGCATGGGACCAAACGGTCTTGGGACCGCGTGGGACCAAACGGTCTTGGGACCGCATGGGACCAAACGGTCTTGAGACCGCATGGACTTCTTGGGCAACTGGTTTCGTCTTGTTCTTTGTGTATTCCAGCAAACGATCTTGAGACCGCATGGATCCAAACGGTCTTGAGACCGTTTGCATGGAGTTGCCTGCTATACCTACATAAAATGAAAGATATTTAGTTAAAACCTTGATTATTGAATCACTTAGTAGTTTTGTGCGTTATGATTCATATTAGGGTGAAAAGATATGGAATAGATATTAAATTGTTCCAAAAAGGTAATTGAAAATTATGATGAGTATGCACTCATCAACAATCGATGTCCATACAACATGACAAACTAACACATATATAGTACATAACAATAGCAGTGTCAAATTTACATACCAAACTAGCTTAGTACATATATAGTGGGACTTATAGGGTGACGATCCCACCTGGTAAAACAGGTTACCGACAACTACATGTTACGACTGGGAGGTCGTGATTCAAAAACCGTATGGATTAGCAGGAGGACAAACGGATCACCATATGTTTGTCCTCCTGCTAATGCATACGGTTGCTGAATCACGACCTCCCAGTCGTAACATGTAGTCGGTAACCTGTTTTAGCAGGTGGTATCGTCACCTTAGTCCCACTATATGTACTAAGCTAGTGTTGTATGTAAATTCGGCGCTGCTGTTGTTATGTACTATATATTTGTTAGTCTGTCATGTTGTTATATGAATCTGAAGCACTTGTGTGTGCTGTACTTTATGTATTGTATCTGTATCCCGCTTCTCTTCATTGGGGCTTCTTCCTGCATATCCTGCATATCCTGCATAGCTATGTCATGGCCGTCCTGCATAGCCTTCTTCCTATATTTATTTTTCAAAGAGAATACAAACAAAAATTATTAGTGTAGAGTTAGTGAAATACTGATCAATGTCTAGAATTGGAATCGATCAAGAACCTATTCTCAGCATCGCGTATGTAATCTCGGGTGAGATTGGTCCTATAGTTCTTTAGCACCCTCCCACAATGTTTAGCATTTGTATTAACTAGAAAATAATGAAACATCAAATCAGAAAATGATATTGATATTAAAAAAGTAAACATTTAGCTTCAATAAAAAAATATAAACATGCATGCCTCTAAAATTGTGATCTTTTATCAATTAACAATCCTTCATTGTGATCTCCGCGCACATATAAGTCATCATTAGCTTCAATATTTTGTGGAGTTGGCAACCCAACTGAGAATGGACTGGATTCATCATATTTATCATAGTACTCTTCTTCATCTATAGGATCTTCAATGAACTGTCTTTTACCATGAAGAACAACCGACCATTTATCATTTGTAGGATCATCGATATAAAATACTTGTTTCGCCTGTGATGCCAATATGAATGGTTCAACCTTCTCGCCAATCTTTTCAAAGTTCACTAAAGTGAAACCCAATTCATCCACTATAACTCCTTTGGTGTTATCAACCCAATTACATTTGAAGAGCGGAATTCTGAAATCTATGTAGTCAAATTCCCATATCTCTTCAATGACACCGTAATATGACATTTTAGCTTCACATGGACTCTTATCCTTTGCACTTGCAAAAAACATAGTCGATGCTTGAAGGGTGACCCCACTGTTTTGGACGACATTCTTATCATCTTGGCGCTTTGTGTAATATGTGAATCCAGTAATGTCATACCCTTCATAAGACATAACAGTCAACTTTGGTTTAAAGGCGAGGCATTTGATAGTTTCAGTAATATCATCTGGTGTTTGAGATAGTTGATGTAAGACTTTATCTTCAAACCACTTAATAAAAGTCTTGTTATGCTCTCTAGCAAGCCACATTGTATTGGCTCGAGGATATTGTCTTTTGATGAGATTGGTATGTTCCTTGATATAAACGTTCACTTCATCCATGTTGTGTAAAATGTACAAATGACCTTGTTCCAACTGCTCACGGCTGATTACTTTCACACGTGATCCCAAAATTCCTTTGCCAAACAGCTCGTCAATATTCTTATCATTATTAGGAGTGTCATTACCACTGAGAAAGTCATTGCAGAAATCCATAACCTCTCTCGCCACATAACCTTCAATAATACTCCCTTCAGGCTGATAACGGTTTCGAACATCACCTTTAAAAACGCTTATGTATCGTTCAAAGGGATACATCCAATGCAAGAAAACCAGTTCCAAGATTTTCACTTCCCTAGTCAAGTGGACAACAAGATGTACCATGATATCAAAGAACGAAGGAGGGAAATACATCTCAAGCTGACATAGGGTAACAACCACTTCTCTTTGCAAATTATCGAGAGTCTCAGGGTCAATAACTTTGTTGTAGAGAATGTTGAAAAAGAAACAAAGTCTGGTGATTGCAAACCTTACATGCTTCGGCAATATAGATCGAATTGCCACGGGCAATATTTGTTGCATTAGAGTGTGACAATCATGAGATTTAAGACCTATCAACTTCAGATCTTTCATTGATACCAATCTACGGATGTTGGATGAGTAACCATGTGGCACCTTAACATTTACCAAGCATTCACAAAAAGCTTTCTTCTCTTTTCTAGACAACATGTAACAAGTGGGATGTAAGTATGTTCTTTTATTACCCATTTCACGTAATTCTGTTAATTCTGACCTTATTCCCATTTCACGTAGGTCCAGTATGGATTTTATCCCATCTTTAGTCTTACCTGGTATATTTAACAGAGTACCAATGATGCTATCACAGACATTTTTCTCAATGTGCATTATATCGATACAATGTCTGACTGTCAAAGAACTCCAATAAGGAAGATCCCAAAATATTGACTTCTTCTTGAATGAAGAATTGTCACTCCGTGTAGTACATTGTGATCTCTTACCAAATTCATTGACAAAGTCTTTTATTCATTCATAAACAACCTCCCCTGGTATAGGTTTAGGTGCGCTACGTTCCTCATTCAATCCATTGAATGCTTTGCGCTTCCTACGATACGGATGGAATTTTGGAAGAAACCTTCGATGACCGAGATATACATTCTTACTGCCATGTTTTAGTCTTGTTGAATCAGTGTTCTCTTCACATATAGGACACGCTTTAGCTCCTTTGACACTATATCCAGACAAATTCCCATATGCTAGAAAGTCATTAATAGTGCAAAACAACATAGCATGCAAACGAAATGTATCTCTTTGTGAAGCATCATAGGTCATCACACCTTCACCCCAGAGTTTCTTTAAGTCATCAATCAGAGGTTCAAGATAAACATCGATGTCATTTCCAGGTTGTTTAGGACCCGATATCAACAATGACAGCATTACGTACTTATTTTTCATACACAGCCAGGGAGGAAGATTGTATATAACAAGCATGATTGGCCAAGTGCTATGTTGGCTGCTCAATGTCCCGTACAGATTCATCCCATCTGTACAAAGCCCAAGTCTTAGATTCCTGACTTCTTCACCAAATTCAGGGTACAATACATCAATCTTCTTCCACTGTGGGGAATCAGACGCATGTCGTAGGATCCCATCATTATTTTTCTTAACATCTGCATGCCACCTCAAATTATTTGCATCTATCGGATTGGCAAACAAGCGTTGAAACCATGATATTATAGGTAGATACCACATCACCTTGGTAGGAGAACCAGTTTTGGACTCCCCCGAAGTCGTCAATTTATACCGTGACGCACCACATTTTGGACAATCTTTCAAATCCGCATAGTCCTTTTGAAATAATACACAATCATTAGGGCATGCATGTATCTTCTTGGCATCCATTCCCATTAGACACAACAATTTCTTTACCTGGTATGTTGAGATTGGCAGCTCGTTTCGTTCAGGAAGCATTTCTTTCAACAAAGACAACAATGACGTGAAGCTTTTGTCGCTCCATCTATTGTTAGCTTTCAACTTATACAATCTCAACACAACGTTAAGCTTCGTAAACTTAGTACAACCTGTGTATAATGACATCTCAGCATCATGCACAATGTTTCTAAAAATGGGAGATGGATCGGTGTGCTCTACCCCACAACTATCCAACATCACATCAACGAAGTCTACTGGAACTGGTTCATTCACATCTACGTCATCGTAGGCAATTTCTTCTTCCACACAGGCACTGCTATCGACATCCACTGGTTTCGGGTTTGAAATCTCTCCATGCCAGTTCCATTCTGTATAGCCTTATATAATCCCGTTACACATGACATGAGTTTTGATTTCGTCACCAGTGTTGACTTTCAAGTTGTTACCGCAATGCCTACATGGACAGTAGAACCTATCTCCAGGTTGTTTGCTATGTTCCTCGGCAAATCTAATAAACTGGTCAAGACCAGAAATAAACTCTTGGGTGCAGCGATTTCGAATGGACATCCATGATCTATCCATTCTATGATCAAAGAGAAAACAAGTATATATTAGGACAAGATTAGGGTCTAGGGTTAACAAATACATGTGATGTCATTATTATATATAATAAATGTGTACCACCTATCCATTCTTGAACACCTAATCTCACTAGTAAGTGTATAATGTGTATTGGGTTTTCAAGAAAATTTCGGCATACTTGGAGAACAGCGGGGAAATGCTGTCGAAATTTTCTTGAAAACCCAATACACATTATACACTTACATCCTAAGTGAGATTAGGTGTTCAAGAACAGTCCCAAACCGGGGACTATCCAAGATTTACTCCTAATGAGTAAATCTTGGACGGGTTTCTAGGCCAACAAATAATGTGTTGTCATTCTTATACCTAAAATCCTAGTTCTTCAAGTTAGGGTGATTAATGATGTCTGTAAAAGCATGATTTGCAATTTAGGGAAAAGTTCATCATTTACATTCCAAGCATGTCACATGTGTGCATTACAATTCATCATTAAGTAAGATATAAGCAAGTATGTCATATTAAAATAGACTATACAATATGAGAAAATAGTAGTGTAATCATGCAAATGGGAACATTCATGGGAACACACACTTCAGTTATAAGCATTCATGTAGCAACTTTCAGTTCCATTCATTAATCTCTTTTTACATCCACACACAGGGGTGTACCCCTAAACAATAACTAAACAAAGGGGTTGGTGTACCCCTAAACATGCGCATAATTAAAAAAACTATTAATACAGACAAGTCTAGATAGATAGACAACTAAATACTACACCAACATGGTCCCACATCAATAACTTCTTTTTGATGATGAAGATGTGTCACGAAGCTCCTCACTGTATTTAGACGAATTTGAACTGACAGGGGCCTCAGATTTAGATTCGTCCGAGCTGATATGCGACGTCGTGCGCTCATACCGCAGTAGATGATCGGGGGTCTCGTAGTTGCTGTTGGTTATCCAAACTTTGATGGAATTATGGCCAACTGGACGGAGAAAAAGCCTGTTGCAACAGACCACATGCATCTCTCCAATCCAATCATGCCAACAGGATTTTGATACAAGATTTCCCGCCAAATCATACTCAACCTCGATAACATGTGAATAATTGCCAAAAGTTATGGTCACTTTACCAGGAATGTAGTGTCTTCCTTTTAGAAAACACCAAAGCTTGGGTATGACCAATTGGTTTAAGGAACGATCATCTAGGATGATGTCCAATTGTTCTTTAATAGGGAATGTTAAAATTGACATCGAGGCCCAGTTCATAGTGACTGTTATGGGTGGATAGAGACTGCACAATATTAGTATTAACAAAGTGTAAGTACATATAACGATGTTATATATTTTCAGAAAAAGTTGTATAACACCAGTTAACCTTTTATTGCTTGTCATAACCAACTTTGTTGTGGTAGACATGATAGCTTGAAAAGAAGTCTACATATGTACTTAGAGAACAAACAAGGAAATGCTACCGAAATTTTCTCGAAAACCCAATACACATTATACACTTACATCCTAAGTGAGATTAGGTGTTCAAGAACAGTCCCAAACCAGGGACTATCCAAGATTTACTCCTAATGAGTAAATCTTGGACGGGTTTCTAGGTGCTTACTAAAATAGAACCATTATATGGAACTAATCCTACATTATACACATACTTTTCCTGAGTAAGATAATGTGCACTTCATGGAATTATTAAGATCTGAATATATATAAGTTGTTTCTACCTACTTTGATGGGATTTTATAACATTCGAGTCTTCCATTTAAGGCATTAGATGCATATATTGCAGTCCATTGTGTTGAGATAAGAATCCCATGTGATACACACGATTGAGAATCTTTCAGGATACTACGAAAATACACAACTAGATATTCATTTAGGTGTTAGACATTCATTTAGGTGTTCCTGATAACTTGCAGGTATGCACAACTATAAAACAATAGACTTTTCACACATAAAACACCCTATACAACTATAAAACAAAAAAGTATTAAGATATGCATGATACAATAACTATTTTGCATCACATTACAGCAGACTTATCATTGATACCTTACTAACTTATTTCCACATTTACATATCATCACTTGATCAAAATTACATGTATTTTATAGAAAATAGAGGATTCAACTCAGTAGAAGTACAAAATCAGTACCTAAACCCTAAACACAAATAAGTAAATAACTTAAAAAAAACACCCAGCAGCTGCTTGGGCGTGCCTTGGCACTGCCCAAGCAGCCGCCGGAGTCACGCCCAAGAAGCCGCCGGAGCAGAGGAAGAAGGAAGAAGGCAGGGCGGGCAGGCATACCTTGAGGGAAGAGGAGAGCAGTGGCCGGAGCATAGCAACCACCGGTGGAGGCGGTGGCAAAGAGAGGAGAAGCGCCGACGAGGACACAGAGCAGCGGCGGCGAGGGCACGGAGCAGAGGCGAGGGCACAGAGCAGGAGCACGGACGGCCGCCGGTGAGCACAGAGGGCAGGAGCAGGAGCAGGAGCACGGCCGCCGGTGAGCACAGAGCAGCGGCGAGGGCAGGAGCACGAGCACGACAGTGGCGGCGGAGGAGCAACGACCGGCGGGGGCGAGTAAGAAATCGCCGGACCTAACTGAAATCGGGAATGAAACTGGGAAAGGGGGAAGAGTCGCTCGCGCTGGTGAGATATTAAGTTGACAATAAGCGTCGGTTATTCAAAATAACCGACAACTAAACCAACAGTGTCAGTTCTTTTCCAACAACCGACGCCTATACTAGATTATAGTCGTCAGTTTTTAACTAAAAGACAACTGACAACTATTCCTGTCCCGCAAATAATCTTTGGTCGTCGGTTATTCATTTATAAACTGACGCCATATGTGAAATTTTGGAGGTAATTTTTTCACTGGAATTTTGGTTTTGGCGGTTGATTTTAGGTGTCGGTTGTTTATTAATTAACCGACACTTAATAAAAGTGGTACCCGTGTCTGGTCGACCTTCACATATTGTATGTCGGTTTATGTTATAAACTAACACTGTAGAGTTTAGGTGTCCGTTTATGTATACAACCGACACCTTGAAAAGTGACTTTATAAGCCATTTCTGTAGTAGTGTATATCACCACTCATGTGCTATGGGCAACCACTATCAACAATCCATCTTCCTTTTTCCTGTATGAAAAGAGAATGTCAGTTCCCAACTCAAATTTTGAGATCCGAAGTTAGCTTGGGGACCCATTTCATATTTGGGTTGGTCCCCTTAGGCTTATATAGACAATAAGTAGAATAATGATCATCACTCTTGCTATGAGAACAAATGATAGGATTCTTTGATACAGAAGACTCTCCATTGAAAAAAGGAGGTTCGTTACTCTTTTACTTAACTTTGGCCTTGCTCTTTCCCTTAGGATCTCCCCATATAAATCCCAAACCACTAGTATCACTTTGTTTTGTAGAATGGTCAAGGATTTCATTTAGGGAGTTCTTTCCTTAGAGGAATTTTTGCAGAGAGCCTATAAGTCTATGATTGTCATCAATAAGAGAGATAATAGTAGAATACAAACTAGGAAGATCATCTCTATAATGAACAAGGTCATCCTCTAGATAGAGGGCTTTAGTCAAATAAGAATCCTTTTCAAGAGTGATAGAAGCAACATCATTACTAGGCAAAATGGTCTAGAAGATAAATCATTAACTTGAGTAATAAGTCTAGCATTTTTAGATTTAAGCAATTGAATTTCTTTGAGGTAAACATCCCACACATCTCTACTAGCATCACTAACAAGCTTAACTTCAATATTTTCAATTTGAAGTAACACAATCTCATTTAGGCACTTTTGCTGTCTTCCTTAAGAGATGCAATATTCTTAAGATAGACGTTGTTCTATACTTCAACTACATTGTATTGGAGTTCAACATCAAGAAATTGGCTTTGCAAGGAATCAATGCTAACAATATGAATTTTCTCATTTTTTCTCAAGGATGTCAAGTTTATCATACAAGTCATCAATAATTTTACCCACCATCTTCTTTTTAGATTTACATTTGTAATAAGAAGAATTAAGCATGTCAATAAGAGTTTCTATAACTAACTCATGCAAACTTACCTCACCAACATCTTTACTTGTGGAGGCCATGAGTGAAATGACCGTCATGAAACCGACAAACAAATCATTACAATTAAGCGGAATTAAACATAAACAGCGGATTACAAAATCACTAAAAATTAAAACCATTTTGCAACGAGATCCTTGTCCATAAAACTTTTACTAAAAGATCCCAAACTCATACATATCATGATTTACATTGTACAACATTGTTTCATCTCATCTCGAAGACATCATATAACAGTTGTTCTATCAAAACACATACTGGAGCAACATAAAACCTCGAAGTATTCAAGCCAAAATTTCAGATCATTCATGAAACTAGTACGAACCAACTCCAAGGTCCTGAGAGTACAGAGATAGAGACAACACATAGGACTTCTATCTACAAGACACGATAGACAGTACACTTAACCTGAGCTGTCACTGTTGCCTTAGCTGTTGTTCCTCCTCTGCAAAAAGACCTTAGCCACCTCGTGCATGTCCACCTAAAAAAATGTGGATCCCATAGGGTGAGACAATTGTCCCAGCGAGAGATATAACTCTCCACCGACCATATTATTATCATAGATTAAGCATTTATAAATTGATTAGAGGTTCTTTTTATATTAACAGGCAGGATAAATCATTGTATGAACAGAACGAAGTAATCTCCTTTCTTAAGGTGAACATTGCATCTTCCCATGGTAGAGTTATAAATCAGCTGTCTGCTTTGCAAGGAATGTAAAGAAACATAAATATCATCTATCAACTAAGATGTATAACTAAATTGCACATTAGACAATATTTCTCATATTCGATCCTTAAGTAGATATGCTACACGACTGATTACATTTTTCAATCACACTTATGCCTTGAGGAGATGAGGTATACTGCTCATACTCCAATCGACCATGGCTACATAAAGCATCAGTACCATACAAGGTCAATGGGAGAGTCGGCTACCATGACATCTTCCGTCTCAATCAGTGTGAGACCACCAGAAAGACATCATGTGTCACTGCCTCGAGAGTTTACCATGTCGGGCTCGCCCGGGGTGGGTTCTCTTGGTCACCAATATATATATATATATATATATATATATATATATATATATATATATATATATATATATATATATATATATATATATATATATATATATATATATATATATATATATATATATATATATTGGCAACTTCGCTATAGAGCTACAACGTCAACTGCACTCTCTTTGGGCAAATCTCAATTATCCATCCCCGACCTTCATCATCATCGAGAGATTCATGATACATCCATCCTGGCATATATAATGGAGGATTGAGAGATTTCATGTTTATCTCACATCAATCCCACATTAGGGCATAAGGATATTCGTGCCCATCACCACCACATATAAAAAATATGCCCTCCGCGTTATGCTGCGGAGCAACCCGTTTCATCATTCAGCAAATTCTGACACTGAAGGATCTATGGTCAGGGCACTACATGATAAGATTCCACTTCATTAATTAAGTGCATTACCGTATCTTTTAACATCAGTCAAGTTTCAAACAAGAATTATTATAACAAATGCTACAAAGAAAGGTATAATACATCCATCAAGTACTTCTCAATTCTTTAGAACACATATAACATTTAGGATCTCAATCCCTTATCTTATTACTGGGAATTCTCATCCCTTAACATTATCATCATGATTACTAGATCTGGGTATTCAAACCCTTAGTTCATCACTGAACGCTGTTACCACTTATCAAGTAACTAATACCTCTAGGTCCTTAGACTAAGGTATACATGATACTTGTTGCACAAGCATCTCACATGGATCACAAGGCCATTGCACATCTTGCCACCTCTCACTAGGCAACAACTTAGTCACATGGCTCACAAGGTCGTTACACATCTTGTCACCTCTCACTAGGCAACAACTTATTCACATGGCTCACAAGGCCATTACACATCTTGTCACCTCTCACTAGGCAACAACGTATTCACATGACTCCCAAGTCCATTACACATCTCGTCACCTCTCACTAGGCAACAACTTATTCACATTGCTCAAGAGGACATTAATCATTATACTTGTTATACAAGTACTTAACATGCCTCACAAGCCTTATGTAATAAGAGAAATACAACCTTCCCATCATTAGGGTTAGGGTTTCCCATTATAGACAAATAGGGTTTCATGTTCATATTATTAATCCAAACCCTACTTCATTGCTCCACACATTTAGGAGCATACTTTGATATCATAAGTATTCAATCATACGTATTTATTCTCATCATTTATCATTAAATGATTATCAACACAAAGTATGAGTTTCTCTCTCATCCTAACTAGGATATTGATTACATCATACTTTATTAACTTGGCTTAACCCTTCTCAAGGCATGTTAGCCTACACTTATCAAAGTGCATTAAACTCATTACCTCTCAATGTAACAATTAACATGACACACTTCATGTGTTACCCATCCAAGTATATTGGATTTGAGGTGCATCAAGGTGTATCAACCTTGAGATGCTGGATATGATATTTATCATGTCTTGATGTATCACTTCTGTCATCACTTTTAACTTGCTTAAGTTCATCAACTTATCTTGTATTAGGGTATTTCCCATCCTAATACTTTATGCACTAACTCATCACATTTATGTTGTATTTCATTGGCCATAAGTCACACACTTGAATTACCCAACTATCATAAAGTGATATGGTTTCATCTCGAGTTAAGGCATTGCTGATATACCACTATCAACCACTTTAGGTGTTTCACCTATGAATGTATTAACCACACCATTACTTGGTGTTAGACTCATCACTCCTAAGAGTGTTTTACCCTCACCTTTACAAGGCGCATCAGATTGAATCATGTATGCCAAGTTGAACACATGTATTCGGTTAGGTGTATATTGATCTAGGCATCATCATATCCCTCATACCCTTACCCATTAAGGTATCAACCTTACCATTCATATGGTGTATCAACTTAACCCTTCATGGTGTAACATCCTCACCTCACTTGAAGATATTGGCCACACCCTACTTTAGTGCATTGGCCATCACATGTACTAGGGTACTAACCACCTTGCCACTCTTGTCATCTAGTATATTGGGTTACCTTCCATCTCATTTTAGAGATAGGTGCTCAACACCATATCATCCAAAAATGTGTATTCTTAACCCAATATCAATTTAAAAGGGGTATACTTGCTACCCATATCACCTTATAGGTGTATGTGTGCTTCCATCTCGGGTTTGAGGTGTGTGTGTGCTTACCATATCACCCTTGAGGTGTATGTATGCTTCCATATCGAGTTTGAGGTGTATGTGTGCTTCCATATCACTTTTGAGGTGTGTGTGTTTTCCCATATTGAGTTTGAGGTATATGTGTGCTTCCATATCACTTTTGAGGTGTGTGTGTGCTTCACACCATATCGGGAAAAGAGGTGTATGTGTGTATGCTTCACATCATATCGGGCAAAGAGGTGTGTGTGTGTGTATGCTTCACACCATATCGGGCAAAGAGGTTTGTGTGTGTATTCTTCACACCATATCGGGCAAAGAGGTGTGTGTGTGTGTATGCTTCACACCATATCGGGCAAAGAGGTATGTGTGTATGCTTCACACCATATCGGGCAAAGAGGTGTTTGCTTAACCCAATATCATTTTTGAGGTGTATGCTTGACCTCATATTGTTCACGAGGTGTATACTACACCACCATATCATGCAAGAAAGTATACAACTATATCCATATCGTTTTAGTGAAGTAGGTGCATCACCATATCGGGTTAGAGGTGCTTGCTTGTGTGCTTGAACCCGATATCATTTTATAAGGTGATTCCATCTTATTCAAATTCTAGACCTTCATTCTAACTGTTATAGTTCATGGAAACAGGTCTAAGAAATTACTATAACTCATAATGTCATCAACTATTTCAGAAAATTTCGAAATTTAAAGTAGATCATTAAGTATAGCAATTTAGGTGATGAATAATAACATGATAGAGTTCAAGTTATATAACCCACCTTAAGAACAACTTCAAAGCTCCAAGCTCCAAAGCTCCACGTTTCTAAGGTTGAAGATGACTTATCAAAAGTCCAAGGCTCTTTCACAACTCCTTCATATACAAGGAATCACCATGGATAAGCAATTGGTGAAGAAGAAAAGAAAGGAAGATCATAACTTTAAAATCATGCTTTAATCCAAGGTTGAAGATGATCATGGCCTCACCTTAGGGTTACGTATTGAGCTCCTTCTTTCTCCTTAGAACCTTTTCACGATACCTCACTACCCTTGCATGATATGCCATCACTTTTGGCCGATATCCCCCTCACTTGTGGCCGAAAACACTCACTTGGCCGATACTGACTTGCTATGGCCGATATCAACATGCTATGGCCGATATTACTTACTATGGCCGATACCCAAGGTCTATGCACGATACCACATCACCTATGCATGACACAAAGGTTCCATGCATGATATATAAGAGCAAGGAGGTGGTAGGATTCGAAAATTTTCCCTTAGGAGTGAAAGGAAGGGTATATATACTTGAGGTTCATGAAAAAGTGTGTAAATGAGGTGTCATCAATTTGAGCTACTAGGTGCCACGTGTCCATGCATGGTTGACACGTGTACATGCATGCATTAACATTTATCTTGACATGCAAAACACTTCAGGATAATCTAGGATTGCAATTCTGTCCATTACTTATCTCTTTGAATAAAATATATCAACAAAATCACCACTTTATTCACAACCCAATACAACTTTTCTAAGGAAGTTGTAAACCGATACCATTCACCTCCTTGAGGTGCTTTGCACGTCATGGCCTTTTACAAGTGTCTAAAAACCGATATGAGGCTCCTCCTATGGTTCCTTGGCCGATAGTCACTCATATATAAGCTTTTCAACTTGATACAACTCAAGTTAAGATTTCATATTCAACCCTTTTCTTGTTCATTTCATCACCAAGATTACCATCACTCATAATTGATTCAAACATGGTGTCTCATTCTTTCTCTCTCCTCTAAATCATAAATAGAGGAAGTAGTAACACTCTAGAGGTGATAATTTGCATACCAACCCCACATTTTGGATAAATTACAATTTGTACCAAAATTGGTGCAAAGGTAGTAACATTCTTCAAATAAGTTCAAACTTGGAATTTAGGATTTCCACAAGCCACCAACTTGCATCATTATATCTATAATGATGCTGAAACACATAGGGCACATTCAACATGTGACAAATTGCAATACATCCCCTCATCTTGGGTAACTTGCATTTTGGTCCAAAACATGAGAACATTGCTCAAACATTATTCAAATAGGACCAAATTTGAAACATAAGTTTGTTACCTGATAGCAAGACACTTTAGAGGATTATATTCAAGTTCTAAGCAACATAGCCAAAAACATAGGGTTACTTCATAGCCTAGGTTAGGGTCATTACAAATTATAAACCCCTAACAAGGATTTCATCCCCGAAATCCCAGATAAAGGGAGACATATATTATTCATTCATCATATCATCAAGTCTCCACATAACATCTTAATGTTATGGAGATGCCATACAACTTTGACCAACACAAAGTCCTTTCACACAGAGTTATCATAAAATATGTCATACATGACGCATACTCCACTGTCCTTTTCATTATTGACTGTAGAGTCAACTCTGTGTCAAGTAACATTTTTCTTAGTCAGAGAATCATTATACATACCTTATTTAACTCAGGTGTCAAACCTCATTGATTTGTCACCTTTTAAACTTACATATTTATGTAATAAGATCATTGATCTTGGGAGTTTTCTATACCCCTCACTTAGTTTGTCATTTCTCTTTCAAGGAAAGATCAGAGTTGCGTTCTGTCACCCACTTGGGACTACAAGTATTATCATGCATCTGTTGTGCCACTCTAATCAGTTGACACAATACAAAACTTTCTTAGGACTTGTATCAATTGTCTTCCTAGTTGTACATTCTCTTGTCGTAAGGAAAGGTAACCTATTAAAGAAGAACTTATCTCGGAGGTATCTCTAGATGTTATGTATAGGCTACCTCAACAGATCTAGATAGATATACTCTAAGGAATTATTTTTAGTTTAATAAGATTTTTCTCAAAATGATTCTACAATTGTTCCTTTGATTAGTACATCCTTATTGATGTCATGTTTATGCAGAGCATAAACCCCTGACATATGATGTCCATACTATAGTATGTAACTAGACTAATTTCATAGTTGGCCATTCTAGGTAACCAACATAAATCAGTTGATTAGGAGTTATGTTTTTACTTTCCCATACCACCTGATACTTTTTAGATACTAGAATTCCTTACCTTGGTATCCGTCATATTTGTCGATAACATATCACATCCTCATCATTCCCATCTCTCTGTTGTTATTACCAAAGTCACACATATAAAAGGATCTTTCTTTCATCTTGGGGCATTACCTATAACACATACCTTTACCTTGGAACCAAAGTCCAAGACAAACTGATACTTTTCTAAGTATCCATCAATGGATTATTTCCAATTCATGCACATCAAGTGTCATCATACTCACTTGACTGCCATGTTCTTGAAAGGAAAGAACACAAAGGAACATAAACCTTTTATCACCCCATCATCACCTAGGGTTGTTTATCAAAGAGAATAGATTATCATCTCCTCTAATTATTGCATGAAATATCAATTGTTCATGAACCATTTATTCTTGTTTCATCCTAGATTCCTTGCCATCGGCATAAGAATTATAAGGTTGATTACATATCATAATTCCTTTATTTTTTATTGTCTAACATGTTCATGAACATTTTGTGATTTTATCACATTTACCATTTCAACATCATGGGAAAAGATCTTTACTATTCACACAGGCTTTAACAGACATATATCATCTCCCTTATTCTCATTCTCTTATCATGAGGATTATACTTTTTACTACCTCATACACACAAATTGATCTGAGATCATCTCAAATTTCATTTTATTGTACATAGGATGTGATAAAAATATCCATGCCATATTTCTAGTTTTGTTATGGTCACTAGATTGTCTCCAAATGACAACTTGATCAGAGTAATCAGAAAGATAACAATCTAAGAGTTCCATACTTACCTTATTTTCAATAGTTGAATACCTGGCCAGGGTATACAAGTATTGAGATTAGGTAGTATGCACTTTGTGTACTATCATACTCCTTACTTTTCATGTCATCAAAAACATAGGATTTAGCATCCTTGGATTTTCTCTAGGCATCACCTCTACACCTCATCCTCTTTCACACAGATAAGAGCAATTATAAAGCATTTAAAAGAATATTGAACAGAATATAAATTCTAGTCCTCATCATTTCTTCCCCATGCTCCCATAGGGCAAAAAAAGGGAAGTCAATAACAACAATCCTTCTTATGATTATCAGATAACATCAAAAGAGGGCATATCAAAATGGAAAAGCTCTATCTGACTGTTACCCCTCGTGGTCATCTACCGCTTCAGGTTGACTCAACACATAGAGTCTAGTTGTTTCATGTTGTTGCTTTTGGCTTTTTACTCTATTGGGCTATAACTTTCGTAATCCCTACCGAGTCTACCTCGGTTGTTGGGTCATTTACTCCCATATTTTTGAACAAAAGGGTTTAGTATGCTCAACATGTCTATATCTATAACATGTCTTGTCCTCGTACTATAGTCTTATCGGTCTAATTACCGATATAGCACCTAAGTCAGGAGTTCTTATAGGGGGGAAGTTAGGAACTTTGCCTTTACTTAGTGACTACTACCCTAGTGCACTAGGCATTTATTGCACTGGTGGTACCAAAAACTTTGGGTTTTTAGAACAACAAGGCAAATGTCTCCAGAATTATAGAGGCATTTCCTTCATTCTCAACTTATTGCTTCTCCTTGGCATTGCCATCACATATGTACTATTTGTCTATACTTATGGTAGAGTCTATTTTCTTGCCATATGTTTATTCTTCCCACATTTTCCACTGTTCCAACATGACTATGTCATTCAGGAACCCTTTCAGAACCCAGAATTTCTGCATTGAGGGCTGGTAACCTAGGTTGCAATGCTAGTATCCAGTCTACTGTATGCATCATTGTTGTCCTAACCTACCCAACAAGAGCATAAAAATAGGATTCTCTATCCTGATTAGGTCAATATGGGAATTCTCAAGCACTCATTCTTCTCTTTCCTGATCCCTTGCACCCTCTCTTGGTGCATCAACATTGCTCTCAGTAACGTGCTCCTCGTGTTCTCCAGTCATTTTTAAACTTCACCCTTTCTTTTGCATAAATAGAAGTCACTATAAGATATACTGGAGGACACTGGAACAGACTCAACACCATAGTCCTATGTCTCTATAGACTCAGCAAACCTTAAGCTCTGATACCAAAACTTGAAACGACCGTCATCAAACCAACAAACAAATCGTTACAATTAAGAGGAATTAAACATAAACAACAGATTAACAAAATCACTAAAAATTAAAACCATTTTGCAAGGAGATCCTTGTCCAGAAAACTTTTACTGAAAGATACCAAATTCATACATATCATGATTTACATTGTACAACATTGTTTCATCTCATCTCGAGGACATCATATAACAATTGTTCTATCAAAACACATACCGGAGCAACATAAAACCTTGAGGCATTCAAGACAAAATCTCAGATCATTCATGAAACCTATATGAACCAACTCCAAGGACCTGAGAGTAGAGAGATAGAGACGACACATATGACTTCTATCTACAAGACACGATAGACAGTACACTCAACCTGAGCTGTGACTGCTGCCTCAGCTATTGTTCCTCTAATGTAGAAAGATCTTAGCCACCTCGTGCATGTCCACCTAAAAAAAGTGGATCCCACGGGGTGAGACAATTGTCCCAGCGATAGATATAACTCTCCACCGACCATATTATTATCATAGATTAAGCATTTATAAACTGAGTAGAGATTCTTTTTATATTAACAGGCAGGATAAATCATTGTATGAACATAATGAAGTAATCTCCTTTCTTAAGGAGAACATTTCATCTACCCATGGTAGAGTTATAAATCATCTGTATGCTTTGCAAGGAATGTAAAGAAACATAAATATCATCTATCAACTAAGATGTATAACTAAGTTGCGCATCAAACAATATTTCTTGTATTCGATCCTTAAGCAGATATGATACTTAGCTGATTATATTTTTCAATCACACGTATGCCCTAAGGAGATGAGGTATACCACTCATACTCCAACCGACCACGGCTACGTAAAGCATTGATACCATACAAGGTCAATGAGAGAGTCGGCTGCCATGACATCTGTCGTCTCAGTCAGTGCGAGACCCCCAAAAGGACATCCCGTGTCACTACTAAATAGCTTTCCAGGGTATACTGGCAACTTCACTATAGAGCTACATTGTCAACTGCACTCTCTTCGGGGAGATCTCAATTATCCATCCCAGGCCTTCATCATCATCATTAGGAGATTCATGATACATCCATCCTGGAATATATAATGGAGGATTGAGAGATTTCATGTTTATCTCACATTAATCCCACATTAGGGCATAAAGATATTCACGCCCATCACCCCCATATATTCAAAAAATGTATCCTCTGGATTATGCCGCAGAGCAACCCGTTTCACCATTCATCAAATTATGACGCTGATGGATCTATGGTCAGGGCACTACATTATAAGATTCCACTAGATTAATTAAGTGCATTACTGTATCTTTTAGCATTAGTCAAGTTTCAAACAAGAATTATTATAACAAATGCTACAAAGAAAGGTATAATACATCTATCAAGTACTTTTCAAATCTTTAGAACACATATAACATTTAGGATCTCAATCCCTTATCTCAATACTGGAAATTGTCATCCCTTAACATTATCATCGTGATTACTAGATCTGGGTATTCAAACCCTTAGTTCATCATTGAACACTATTACCACTTATAAGGTAACTAATACCTCTAGGTCCTCAGACCAAGGTATAATCATACTTATTGCACAATCATCTCATATGGCTCACAAGGCCATTGCACATCTTGTCCCCTCTCACTAGGCAACAACTTATTCACATGGCTCACAAGGCCGTTACACATCTTGTCACCTCTCACTAGGCAACAACTTATTCACATGGCTCACAAGGCCATTACACATCTTGTCACCTCTCACTAGGCAACAACTTATTCACATGGCTCCCAAGGCCATTACACATCTTATCACCTCTCACTAGGCAACAAATTATTCACATTGCTCACAAGGACATTAATCATTATACTTGTTATACAAGTACTTAACATGCCTCACAAGCCTTATGTAATAAGAGAAATGCAACCTTCCCATCATTAAGGTTAGCATTTTTCTTTATAGCCGAATAGGGTTTCATGTTCATATTATTTATCCAAACCCTAATTCATTGCTCCACACATCTAGGAGAATACATTGATATCATAAGTATTCAATCATATTTATTTATTCTCATCATTTATCATTAAATGATTATCAACACAAAGTATGAGTTTCTCTCTCATCCTGACTAGGATATTGATTACATCATACTTTATTAACTTGGCTTAACCCTTTTCAAGGCATGTTAGCCTACACTTATCAAAGTGCATTAAACTCATTACCTATCAATGTAAAAATTAACATGACACACTCCATGTGTTACTCATCCAAGTATATTGGATTTGAGGTGCATCAAGGTGTATCAACCTTGAGAAGCTGGATATGATATTTATCATGTATTAATGTATCACTTCCCTCATCACTTTTAACTTGCTTAAGTTCATCAACTTATATTGTATTAGGGTATTTCCCATCCTAATACTTTATGCACTAAATCATCACATTTATGTTGTAGTTCATTGGCTATAAGTCACACACTTGAATTACCTAACTATCATAAAGTGATATGGTCTCATCTCGAGTTAAGGCATTGTTGATATACCATTATCAACCACTTTATGTGTTTCACCTATCAAGGTATTAACCACACCATTACTTGGTGTTAGACTCATCACTCCTAAGAGTGTTTTACACTCACCTTTATAAGGTGCATCAGATTGAATCATGTATGTCAAGTTGAACACATGTATTTGGTTAGGTGTATATTGATCTATACATCATCACATCCCTCATACCCTTACCCATTAAGGTATCAACCTCACCATTCATATGGTGTATCAACTTAACCCTTCATGGTGTAACATCCTCACTTCACTGGAAGATATTGGCCACACCCTACTTTAGTGCATTGGCCATCACATGTACTAGGGTACTAACCACCTTGCCACTCTTGTCATCTAGTGTATTGGGTTACCTTCCATCTCATTTTAGAGATAGGTTCTCAACACCATATCGTCCAAAAAGGTGTATGCTTAACCCAATATCAGTTTAAAAGGGGTATACTTGCTACCCATATCACCTTAGAGGTGTATGTGTGCTTCCATCTCGGGTTTGAGGTGTGTGAGTGCTTACCATATCACCCTTGGGGTGTATGTATGCTTACATATCGAGTTTGAGGTGTATGTGTACTTCCATATCACTTTTGAGGTGTGTGTGTTCTCCCATATCGAGTTTGAGGTGTATGTGTGCTTCCATATCACTTTTTAGGTGTGTGTGTGTGCTTCACACCATATCGGGAAAAGAGGTGTATGTGTGTATGCTTCACACCATATCGGGCAAAGAGGTGTGTGTGTATGCCTCACACCATATTGGGCAAAGTGGTGTGTGTGTCTATGCTTCACACCACATCGGGCAAAGAGGGGTGTGTGTGTATGCTTCACACCATATCGGCCAAAGAGGTGTGTATGTGTATGCTTCACACCATATCGAGCAAATAGGTGTGTGCTTAACCTAATATCATTTTTGAGGTGTATGATTGACCTCATATCGTGCAATAGGTGTATGCTACACCACCATATCGTGCAAGAAAGTATAAAACTATATCCATATCATTTTAGTGAAGTAGGTGCATCACCATATCGGGTTAGAGGTGCTAGCTTGTGTGCTTGAACCCGATATCACTTTATAAGGTGATACCATCTTCTTCAAACTCTAGACCTCTGTTCTAACTGTTATAGTTCATGGAAACAGGTCTAAGGAACTAATAGAACTCATAATGTCATCAACTATTTTAGAAAATTTCGGAATTAAAAGTAGATTATTAAGTATAGCAATTTAGGTGATGAATAATATCATGATAGAGTTCAAGTTATATAAACTACCTTAAGAACAACTTCAAAGCTCCAAGATCCAAAGCTCCACGTTCCTAAGGTTGAATATGACTTATCAAAAGTCCAAGGCTCGTTCAAAACTCCTTCATATACAAGGAATCACCATGGATAAGCAATTGGTGAAGAAGAAAAGAAAGGAAAATCATATCCCTAACATCATGCTTCAATCCAAGGTTGAAGATGATCATGGACTCACCTTAGGGTTAAGTATTGAGCTCCTTCTTGATCCTTAGCACCTTTGCATGATACCTCTCTACCCTTGCACGATATGACATCACTTGTGGCTGATATCCCCCTCACTTTTGGCCAAAAACACTCCACTTGGCCGATATCGACTTACTACGGCTGGTAGCAACATGCTATGGCCGATATTACTTGCTATGGCCAATACCCAAGGCTTATGCATGATACAACATCACCTATGCACGACACAAAGGCTCCATGCATGGTATATAAGGGCAAGGAGGTGGTAGGATTCGAAAATGTTCACTTAGGGGTGAAAGGAAGGGTATATATACTTGAGGTTCATGAAAAAGTGTGTGAACGAGGTGCCATCAATTTGAGCTACAAGGTGCCACGTGTCCATGCATGGTTGACATGTGTACATGCATGAATTAACATTTACTTGACATGCACAACACTTGAGGATAATCTAGAGATGAAATTTCATCCATTACTTATCTCTTTGAATAAAATATATCAACAAAATCACCACTTTATTCACAACCCAATACAACTTTTCTATGGAAGTTGTAAACTGATACCCTTCACCTCCTTGAGGTGGTTTGCATGTCATGGAATTCTCCAAGCATCTAAAAACCGATACGAGGATCCTTCGATGGCTCCTTGTCTGATAAGCACTCATATATAAGCTTTTTAAGTTGATACAACTCAAGTTAAGGTTTCATATTAAACCCTTTTCTTGGTCATTTCATCATTAAGATTACCATCACCCATAATTGATTCAAACATGGTGTCTCCTTATTTCTCTCTCCACTAAAGGATACATAGAGGAAGTAGTAACACTCTAGAGGTGATAATTTGCATATCAACCCCAAATTTTGGGTAAATTACAATTTGTACCAAAATTGGTGCACAAGGTACTAGCATTATTCAAACAAGTTCAAACTTGGAATTTAGGCTTTCCAAAAGCCACCACCTTGCATCATTATATCTATAATGATGATAAAACACATAGGGAACATTCAAAATGTGAAAAATTTTAATATATCCCCTCATCTAGGGTAAATTGCATTTTGGTCCAAAACATGAGAACATTGCTCAAACATTATTCAATTAGGACCAAATTTGAAACATAAGTTTGTTACCTGATAGCAAAACACTTTAGGGATTATATTCAAGTTCTAAGAAACTTACTTAGCTAAAACAAATAGGGTTACCTCATAACCCAGGTCCGGGTCATTACAATGAGTACAAGGTGGCATTTTTTCATCTTCATCTGAGGTTGAGCCACTAGACGATGATCCTTCCCAAGCAGCATGAATATAATCTTTCTTCCTTCTCTCCTTCTTTTCCTTCGTATTGTATTTGCTATCTTTCTTGTAGTGTTCCTTCTTCATGGAGATTCTCTTGTGGTGTGACTTTCTAGCCTAAGGACATTCACTCTTGTAGTGTACCTTTTTACCACACTTGTAGCACCTTGGAGTAGAAGAAGAAGATCGCTTCCCTTTGAAGTGCTTTCCCTTAGAGAAGTTGGCTTGATGCTCACTAGGGCCATCATCTTCACTAGAGTATGAGAGAAAGGTCCAATAAGAAAGTTGTTCTTGTAGGATGAGAGCCTCCACTTGAGCTTTGAAGGAACTATCTTTGATCTTCCTTTATTCATTTTCTTCTTGCTTTGCTTTCTCTACTTGCTTGTCAAGTCTTGGCTCATGAGCTTGTAGATTACCAATAAGCTCCTAGATTGGAAGATCACCAAGACTTCTTGCTTCTTATATGGATGTCACCTTTGACTCCCATCTCTTTGGAAGGGACCTTATGATCTTTGAGTTGATTTCTCCTCTATCCATAGTGTGTCCCAAAGTATCTAGGCTTTTGATGATGATTTTGAGTCTTCAATACATCTCGAGAACTCCTTCTTTCTTCTCCATGTTGAATTTCTCTAGGAGGCTATTGAACATGCAGATCTTTTCCTCCTTCACTTGTTTTGTGCCTTAATAAGTGATGCACAACTTGTCCCATATCTCAAAGGTTTTGTCGCATGAAGAGATGTGGTTGAACTCAGATGGAGTGAGGGTTGCATAGAGGATGCTAAATGCTTTGGCATTGAGCAAGGCATTCCTTAGAGCTACTTCATCCGAAATTGATAGAGCTCCAGCCAGCTCCTTGTAGGTGAAATCATCACTTTGTACATGTCAAACTTCATTCCTTGAATGTAAAATTGCATCTGTCACTTCTAATAGAGGAAGTTGGTGCCGTCGAAGATCAGGGGTGTATGAAGAAGCCTCCCACTATGCTGAGGGAACCAAGTAGGTCCTCACCAATCTTCTCATCTCGTAGAATATTTTTTGGATAAGATCCTTTCTCTGATATCACTTGTTGGATCTAGGGCTCTAGAGGGGGGCAAATAGAGCTTCAAAACTTGCACAAGAATATTTAGACCTTAAAATTTTCTCAATTTAAACCAAAGTATAGCAAGGATGTGAGAGATTAAAAGAAACACTTAGACAAGGTGTTTAGAGTGGTTCCATTCTCCAAACTAGGAGACCATCAATACACTACCTTGAGAGGTCAACCTCTAGGACTTTACAACTCATGTATACTTATATTCCATTATAAGAATTACAAGAAGACCACCTTACATCCGAGGGCTTACCTATCCTAGAAAAGAGTCTTCAACCTACACAAGGACTTACCTACTTGATCAAGATGTCTTCAGCCTTCACTAAGGACTTACCCACACTTGCATTAAGTATTTGGCTTCTCAAGGATTACCCATTGATAACAACCATTTTGGTGCAATTTTAATAGCCTTTTACATAATAAATTTCATTAGAAAAAATGTTTAAATGTTTAGATTTACGTGACATTTGAAGGAATTGGACGTAAATCAAGTGAAATCAATGAAGTATGATTGATTGATCAAAATACCTCTCTTCAGTCTATCGATCAATCGATCGACATGATGGTCTGACCAAGAGGATCAAAAAGAGACTATTGATCCAAGACAAACAAACTTATCGAGCATCAGTCAGAAAAATTGAAGTACCTCGATAGCCATCTATCGAGAGAAGGAATATGGAGCAAAAAAGGGGGGGGGGGTAAAATCCACCTCTATTGATGCAACATCGACAACCTGATCCATCAACACTGACAGGCACTTGTCGGAATGAAAATATCGATCCATCACTTGACACATATGTCAAGCAGAGGACCCTCAATAGTCCCATCGAATCATTCCACCATAGATTACTTTAACAACATTATTGACACCTAAAGACGATTGTCGGGCAGTCATCTCGATAGACATATCAATAGTAAGATCAACAGATCGGTTGTAAGCAAGAAATAATCAACAAGCCAGAAGAGATCGACATGTCTTTCAATCAAAAAAGATCATAATAAGATCTATTGTCGACTTGGCCATCGATAGACACAACAACAAGAAACCATCCACATAAATGGTAAGGGGTCGACAACCTTAACCCTATAAATACACCCCCATCGTAGTCGATTTAGGCATCTGGAATCTTTGGGGTCGAAGCACCGAGAGGTTGCTACCAAACTTTCTCAAGTAACAGAGCCGGAGGATGAGCATTATCGACCTGCTTGGATCCCTTGATCTAGTACTATCAACCTACTCCCGACTGGTTCCTTCATCATCACCAAACAGCTAAAGGACCTTCCTACCTCAAGTCAAGATCAGTGAGGAGAAAGACTGTCGACACCACTATTGACCACTAAGATGTCAGCCAAGAGGTTGGTAGATCGATCATGCAATTTACCCTTGTATCGATCTTCTCTTTCTCTTTTCTGCCTCATGACTTACTTTAGTTGTATTATTTTTGTTTCTTTGTCCATGTGTGGCTAAAACCCTAACTTGGGTTGAGAGTAGCCATCATGCCTTCCTAGCCATGTAATTGTTAATCTTTCTATTTTATGACATATATTCTTTAAAGGTTTGTTCTTCTACTCTTGTTTAATTGCATTGATTGATGATTATCTACCTTCCTTTAACATTTGATATAGATATTATTTGAGAGAATGAGTTCAACATGATCTAGAGTATAGGATTGTATTGATTCATGAGAGTGACGAGTTGCTATAACAAAAGTCATATTATATTCTAATGATCTTTTAGTTATTAACTCGAGAGAGGGAACCCCATTAGATAAACATCTGCCCAGATCTCGAGAGAAGGAAGGGACATATATTTTCTTATGATTGTTTGCAAAACAAGTAAAGAATGTATATAAAATAAGAGTGAAGGTTTTACATGGTTGAGTTTATCTTGATTGGTGAAACCCAATCTAATTCCTTTTTATCTTGATTGTTTGATTAAACTATTTTTTCCTTTGATTTGCCATAATTTAGGTTTACTTATTAATTAGGTTAAATTCGTTCCTTAATTAGAACACTACAAGATTGCTTTATGTTAAGCTAGACTAAGCAAAGATTTCACATTTTTATTCTATTATTCTCTTTGTCCCTGTGTTCGACCTTGCACTACTACAAAGACTCTGTATTTAGTTGCAGACGTCTCTTTTAGTCAGGTATAAATTTAAAGTCATAATCATGTTTACACTTTTAACCCATGAAAAAGAGCGATCAACTTTTGGCATCATTTCCGGGGACAATGCAACTGATAACCTCTAAAAACCTGAGGTCTACTTAGCACTTGCCATCACTTCTAAATTTTGTAAAAAGTTTATTAGAAAATATCTTCTACTACCTATTTGCTATAATATTGGCTACATTTTCAGTCTTAGATTCTAATTCGTTCAATATTTTTTCCTATAGGTAACCTCTTATCATCCTTAACCTATCCTAGAGTTCTTCTCTAAATATCCAGAGGTAGATATTCTCCTCATAGATCCAATGGCCGCACGAGGTCCACCTAACACAAATGTTCCAGAGGAAAAGCCTTCTATGCATTCCTTAGTCATAGGTCATGTCAATGATGATCGGGATCCTATAGTTCTTCCTCGCATGCCAGTAGAAAACTTTGTGTTGAAGCCTAGATTCATTAGTATGATCCAAAATCAGATGTTTGGGGGAAACCCTATGGAAGAAAATCCTTATCACCATATAGACGCCTTCAAGAACCTCTATAATACTATTAAGGTGAACAAAGTATCACAAGATGTAATTTACATGAAAGGTTTCCACTTCTCTCTCAAAGACAAAGCCTTACAATGGTACCTATCTTAAAAGGGCATCACATTGTGGCAACAAATGGCTGAAGCCTTCATAAACAAATTCTACCCAGTGGAGAAGGCGATAAGATGCAAGCTAAAGATTACTGGTTTTTGACAAAAGACTACTGAATGCCTGCATGATGCTTGGAAACGATATCAATAATACTTAAGAGACTTCCCTTATCACGGCTATGATGATGAGTTTATCATCACCACCTTCTATGAAAGCCTTACTTCATTTGAGAGAATGTCTCTAACAGCTGCAGCTAGTAGTGACTTTGTGAAACATGATGATGACACCTCCAAAGAGATAATCAATAACATGGCTGACCTCCAAGTGGGTTGAGATTTTAACAAAAGTTCTTCAACAACTGTGTCCACCGCCAGTGAATCCTTGGACTCTAAGCTATTAGAAAAATTGAACAACAAGTAGATAAAATGGCATATGACGTCCATAATCTAAAGGAAGTCAATTCCAGATGCATTACTGAGGCATCCATAAAGTGTGTCACATGTGAGTAAGGAGGTCGTGGTATTGATCACTACATCTACAACCATGAAATAGAAGTCATGCAAATTGAGAATGTGTCTTATGTGTACTACAAATGTCCTGACCATCCTGGATTCTCCTATGGGAACACCTGGGCAGCAAAAAACTCATTTCAACTAAATCAATCTTCTCAAGCAATGGGAAGAGGGAAAGCCGTCGAAATAGGAGCGACACTTAGATTTGAAAAAAACAAATCTCATCCACAGCAACATGGAACATTCAATGGGCAGAGGGGGCCCTTTTTCAACAACACCAAAAGTCTATCGCCAGTCTGGAATCTTTACCAGAAAAGATGGGGGCATGTCTCATGAGTAACAACAACATAATAGAAAACATGTATACACAGATGACCACAATGAATACTCAAATAAGTGATCTCTAAACTCACAATCGGTTGATCGATCAACAATTAGCTTCTATTGTTGCATCAATTAGAAGATCATCAGGACAATTTCCATCAAACATAGAACAAAATCTCAAGAACGAAATAGCAAGAATGGCCACACTCCTCTCTGGGAGTTCTACCATAGTTGCACAACCTAAAGCAGCAATCATTGAAGGAAGCATCAATAATCCAGAAGATGCCCCAATATGCAAAAAGTCAAAAGGAGCCACAAACTCTATTCCATCATTAAAAGTGATAGAGATTCCCACTGGAGCCCCTTATCCGCATCACTTTGTTAAGGTACAAATAAAAAAGAGGTACACTAAATTCCTTGACACCATTAAGAAAATTCATCTTGATATTCCTCTCCTTGATTTCATCGAAGAGATGCCCTCCTACCCCAAGTTTCCTGAAGGTTCTCATCACAAAGAAGAGGAAGAGGGGAGAAGTCGAGATAGTATGCCTTACAAAATGACATCCTCTTTTTGCCAATCGAATATGCCGACCAAACAAAAAGATCTTGGTGCATTTACTATACCATCCCTCATTGGTGATTCATTGATAATATGTGGTCTCATAGATCTAGAAGCCAATTTGGGCCTTACCAATATTATTAAATCAAATATGAGAATTCAGTTAGCAGACAATTCTTATACGAAACCAATTGGGGTGAAGATAGGAAATTGCTTCATCCCTTTTGATGTTGTCATTATAGACGTAGCTGAAGACCCCACATGTCCAATGATATTTGGATGACCTTTTCTTTCAACATCGTGAGCATTGATTGATGTGGTTGATAACACCCAAATTTATGCATTTATGCTAAGCATTTATCTAGGGTTTTGTGTCACTATAGACTTAATATGCCTTAAATATCCCATGTTCCTTATCTTCTAGTAATTTATATCTTTTCATAGATAAAGTTTCTCAAACGAGCCAGTTTTGGGACTTGCAGGCATCGAACCAGAAAAGACATCTATTCTCCAAAGAATTCTCCCCATCACATGGGTTTTTGTAGCAGCTAGGCCTTCCATGGGAGAGTCTAGAGGTCTGAGAAGGCCAAAGTGTTCGCTCTACACTCGTCTCTTCAGCGTGCTTCCATTCCTCACCATCTTCCACCCCTAGTCTTAGATCTCCAAAGGCAGAAGCTGAGGAGAGAGAAGACTGAGGATCAATCTTCTTCGAGAGAAGGAGAACGTACACATCATCATCTTCCACCCCAATCCAACAACCAAGCTATTGTTCAGGGTGGATCTAGAGAGTAAGGAGGCGAAGGAGCCCATAAAATCAAGGAGGATGACCCAAAAGACAAGATCCATCCTATACGGAGGCTAGGGAGCAAGAGCCACCTCTCCTCTACGGGCTAAATCTCTTCTTCTTCTCCTTTCCTCTACTGTTCTCCTTTGTTTCTGTACAAATGATGTTATTTCATCTTTTTTCGGTGCTAACTATGCTTGTCCGTGGCTAGTTGAGCTCCTTCTTGGCTATGTTGCCCGTTTTGGGCATGTTTATGTACTTTTTCCTTAAGCAAGTAGATTTAGTCCAGATCTAGTGCGTTTTCTATTCTATCTTCTCTATGTGGTTATGATTACTAGTTTGGTTGATCTCTTTCTTGCTTGAACTTCTATTTCTACCTATATCGAGAGATTCATTGTAGAAATAGACAAGAGAAGATAGTTTGAATCGAAATCTGAAAAGAGGATGGTCCAAGGTCATCTATTCCTAACATCCTAGAATATTCTAGACCTGAGAGGGTATCTAGAATATTCTAGGATGTTGGTTTGTCATCCTCGAGAGTGGTTTCATACCATAGATGGGTTTTAGTCACACTATGCGAGAGCAAGTGGGATGACCCCATGGGAACAGATACCACAGTTTGTTCTATGTTTGAATGTAGGTTGCTTGTTGAGGTGTTCGGGGGTTGTCTACGCCCGATAACGGGTGCATAGACTGCCCAACTTGTGGTTACATAGCCAGGAACTCCTTCTCTCTGATTAGTAGAAACCTACAGACTCTGTTTTAATTTTTTTTCTTTGTTTATTTTAATTCACAACAACCCGCTAGACTAGTTCTAGCTCCATACTTTTATCGACGATTGTCTTAGCTCATCTGACTCAAGAACAAAATCCCAAGTGTCCTAAACATCACCACATCCCTGTGTTCGACCCTGTATATCTACTTTGACCCCGTAATAAAGTTGTGGGGGTCCTTGATGGTTTCAGGTTATAAATTTAAAAGTTTGATTCCTTCTGAATCTGCCTCTCCTTTTGAAGCATGATCAGAGGATGACCAACTTCTTGGCGCCTTTGCCAGGGATGTGGTTTTTCACGTTTACATGCCTAAAAGATTTTTGTTCTGTCACTCTTAAGCCCGTATATATATGCATAGTTTTTCATTTGTTTTAAACAAACTTGTCCATATATACTTAATAGCTTTCCTTTTTTCTTATACTTTTTCAGCCATGGACCTTGCATTTGCAAGACAAGTCATCTTGTCCACCTGTCCTCCTGAATTTTTCTACAGTTTCGACTGCTGGCAAATAACTGAAAGTTGTGCCTCACAACTCGTTGAGCTATATTCACCTCCACCATTGTCATATGTAGACGCTCCAAGAACAGAGACTGCCAGTCAGCCCTCAACTTTTGTGCTATCATGGGATCAAGAACCGATTAAGGCAGTAGATCTAGCTGGAGAAAGTGTCATGGAACCGTTCTTGCCCCAATCCCAATCTCACTACCTAGACAGTGATAAAGGGATTGAAGCGCCTGTCCCTGAGTGTCCCAATAGGATCTATCACACTGGCATATAGAATAAGAAATAGTAACTCAAAAACTGGATATATAAAAGAACAAACTAACCTAATATGGATATTTTACCAATATATCTTTGTCATCAAAGTGTATGAGTGCGGAAGCGATCTTATTCAGTATTCCATTTGTATTGCCTAAAATTAAAAAAAATCAAGACACAATCACGCAATTGCACGTTACCCTATCAAAAACAAGCAAAGCGATTTATAACAAAATAGTATACTTGGCATGACTTATATTCAAAAGAATAATAAGCAATTTGCAAAACCAACATTTATTCAACAAGTTTTTCAAGCAATTCAACTTTTATTACGAGTTCCCATTATGTTGTAATTCGAGAAACATGCTTATATACTTTGTGTGACTCTATTACCCCAACACGATGGGGAAGGTCACTAGGCTCCTTCTCACCATAGTAACATAGGAAGCCAATGTACAAGTCCCACCTCCAAATGAGGGGGTTGTTGTATTCAATATCAACATTATCAACATTATCAATATCGTCATCATTATCAATATACGGGCAGTCATAATGGGCATGCAATTTATGTTTTCATGCTTTTCAAAATATAGTATAGAAAAATAGAAGACTATTCATAGGGAACAGTAGCTCATCTAAGTAAGTAGCCAAGTATACAGTCAAGAGATACATAAAAGTATCTTCAATACAATCAAAGAGGAGTTATATAATAGTGTATCATGCAATTGCATGATTGTGTCTCGATTTTCTTGATTTTAGGAAATACAAATGGAATATTGAATAAGATCGCTTCCGCACTCTACATACTCTGATGACAAAGAAGAAATCAGATAAATCTTCATATTGGGTTAGATGTTCTTTAAATATCCAGTTTTTTAGTTATTATTTATTATTGTATATGCCAGTGTGATAGATCCTATTGGGCCACTCAGGGATGGGCACTTCAATCCTTTTACTACTATCTTGGTAGTAGGATTGGGATTGGGGTAAGAACGGTTTCATGGCAGTTGGCATAAGAGTTGACACACTACCATATACTTTAAGTAAATAATTTCTCAAGTCTCTTACACCCAAGAAACCCTAAATACCATAATGGTGAAAATTGTGATGTCTAAGCTCGGGGCCCTAGCATAATTTCTCCTATCTGTCTTCATGGTTACTGAGATCCCCCGCTCTACCTGGCCTCAATTGATCCAGAACTTGACCTAAAGGTTTTCTTGTGAGACCCTAGAGAGTCTGCTAGCATCTCATCTCTTCATTAAGGACTACCATAAGACACCCATGTAGATGAAGATTAGGTAGTCTTCTCATCTCCTCATGTGGTCCTTTCTTGTAACCTTATACCACATGATGTCTCGATTATGGGTAGCTTATGCATGGGAAAAATGAATATCACTAAATTTTGAAAGTTGATACCATGATCTAACCTTAAGTTGGAAAACTCAAATTTGATCAATGAAAACTTTGAAATCAAATACTCTTGTATGACCCCTAACATCATGCAAACTCAATTTAGCCAAAACTTGAGTACATGTTTTCTATGATTGAGGTAAATATTGATAATTTTAATTTGGTGAAATAAGAAGTACTTATAGCTTATACCTTATTGTTAATAAGGTCCCTATTTGATTTAAGCTCATGTTGCCCTATTGTTCATTAAACCTCAAGTATAGTTAAGCAAACTCATATCCTATTTTATTCATATCTTGACCATGTTATCAAGTGACTAAGCCTAAGACTCACAAAATCATGATGTAAGACCTATGATGCAAAAAGCAGTTTTCCTATTAACCATTGATGCCTTTTGCAATTTCAATTTTGATATGATAATGGGCCTAGACTTTGCAGTGTGGGGTCGAATTTGTTGATTCTCGGATATGAAGATATCAAATGGGAGATCTAATTCCTTGAATGCCAAATTCAAATCCTCGATTTCCAAATTATATCACTACCTTCATCATGAAAAGAAAAGAATGAAAATATTAACTTGACTTTGTAAAATCTTGACATTATTGCCTATTATGAGCTTGAATTTTGAAATCATGACCTTATGGAATATGATTTGATCATTGATACTCTCCCTATTTGAATAAGCTCAATGGATAATGAATAATTTCGGTAATGTGCTAGATTAGGGTGGTAGTTGACTCATTACTCCCCTAACCTAGGTCACATCCCTATTTTGACTACCTCTAAATTTTCACCTTGTCGATTAGTTAGAGTCTGGAAAGGTATACCCTTTCACCCAATTTTGACTGGTTGACCTAAGCCTAATAGGTTAAACCCATGGTTGATACTCGATCTTAAATATGTATTTGATAATGATCTTGATATATGACAATATTGACTATAGCTTGTGGTTGACTTCCTAGATAGATCTAGGTCTAGATCATTCATCAAAATCGGATACCCTGATTATGAAATTTTGATATGTTGCTCGAATATTGATTGAATATTGTTGCTCAAAATTGAATATAGATGAGTGATCTCCCCCAAGGTCTAAATAGGAATCTAAACCCTAGCTTCAAAATACTAGACCTATAACTTTTGATGCCTAAAATCTCGACTCTTGGTATTGATTAATGAACTTGTGACTCATTATTATCAATCTCAATAATGATACAAATCCTATGATCACACTATTTGGACCTTGAGATATATGATTAATGACTTCAAAATACCAAATTTTGAAAATTTCAAAATGATGGCTATTTTGACTTCTCAATTTATGACTTAGGGTTTAGCTCTCATTAGGGCTAGGGTGGGACCTCCCAGTGATTTTGATCCTGAAAATCATGATATTGAAAGTATGATGTTGTCTTGAAATGTTGAAATCTACAATCTTAAATCATGGATGTATAACCCCACCTAGGCCAATGTACAGTCTAAGACCCTGAGCAATTGGGATTGAAAGTCACCTTGTACACTTGAACTCTATTTGTTTGACATAAAATATGATCTCTCCAAATTTGTGATCAATAGGATGCTTTCCATATTTGTGACTCATATGATGACTTTGAAAAATATATGCATTGACCTTAATACTCAATTGCTCGATGATGAAATGATGTTAGTACCAAGTTGGTTATGACATGGAAAATGGAATTCCAATTATGATTATTGTATTACTTGAACTTTGCGGACACAATTTTGATTATATAACTGAGGATGTTTAAATAATTGAGGATACGATTTGGATTTGGACAATTCTGATTTTGAGGATGTTTTGAATTTTGGGGACAAAATTCCTTTTGAAGGAGGGAAGGATGTGACAAAGTGGGTTTTAACATAATGATAAAGTAATTACTCTTTTTCCCTCTTTATGTTCACTCATGGCCCCAATTTACTTTTCTTAGCTACATAATCAATTTTGAGACTCAAATACGAAATATGGTGATCAATGTAGTTTTTATACACATTATCACACCTCAAATTAGAATCAATCATCACTTTGTCCAAATAATCAAATTGACCCATAAAACTTCATAATTTGGCTCTCAAACTTTTTCTATATATTTTCTACATTTTTGTGAAGCTATGGTCCAAGTTTCATGTCATTTGGACATTTCTACTATTTTCTATGAATTTTGGAAGTTATGTGCTCAAAATCCCCTTCTATTTGCCTTTTTATTGACAAATTCCATGTTAGCGATCCACTTGCAAAGGAATGGGTGATTCCCAACCCTTAGATTTGAGCCACATGGATCCAAGACAGATCATACTACTTCTGGCTTGTCTTCTACCTCCCACAATCAGCGGGGAGGACTAAATGAAGGCCGAGAGCGAGATCTCCCGCCCATGACCTCCATTCAAGTTTTGAAGCGAGCCAAAATTCTCCCTTACAAATTCGCATTGATCCAACTCTAATTTGACCACCAATAATGCTCTAACCAGTTGCCAAGACACCTTCGTCACCTCCCCCTCTCACACCGGCAGCCATGGCTTCCACCAAAGATAGACCAAGCCCTAAACCATGTCCTAATGCTGTAAAAACCCCCACAATGGACTCCACTCATCACTCCATAGAAGATACCATGGTTTTTGTGACCTCAAACAGCCTCGACACCCCCTTTTTTCCTCCCCGATCTTCTTACTGCGGTGCAGCACCATTGCAAAGCCCAGATTGGGCAATTACTCCTTGCAGCACCGGGCCACCACCTAAGGTGCTCTTCCAATTTGTGAGATGGAGATATGATTGGGTGGCACCTTGGCTGACTCCCTCACCCACTGATGCTCCCAGAGCTGCTCCACACCGGTGAGCTCCTATGCCTGCCTTGGTGGCTCGCGCGAGGCCTGAACGAGGGAGGAGAAGACCCCAAACCGCTTAGTTCAAGAGGAACCAGCCGGTCTAGTTGAATCGACCCGCTAGCATATGAACCAATAATCAGAGGGGGGAACCAACCAAATCAATGAATAAACCAGCCAAATAGAGATTGAACCAAATCTTGGACCAGCGAGCCTTGTGGCGCGATCTGGGAACCAAATCTTGATCCAACAACCCTCGATTTTCACAAATAAGGTAAATATCTCCCCTCTATTCAAAAATTCATATAAATGTCCAGATCTTGTTATAATTGTAGAAAATGCATCCTTGCTCCAAATAATTTGAATAAATAGTCAATCTTTATCAGAAAAATCCAGTGAAATGATTAAAAATACTTTTGAAACCTATTCTAAATGATGCTCAGTGATATAATTAAATCTTGATCTCTTGCTTATTTAATTTGTCAAATGACTCTATTTTAGTGATTAATCCCTTGAAATCCTGATATTTGACTCTAACGATCATCTTGAAGCCAAACTTCATTAATATGAGTTTAAATCTGATCTTGTAACTCATTCCCCCAAGAATGTGAATCATTCACATTGAACTAGGGATTAACCTTAATATTATGATTATTGATCTTAATCTTGCAAAACCCTTGATAAAATTTTGACCCATCAATCTAATCTTGAAATTCCAATTATACTGTCATGATGATGAACTAGAAATTTGATGATGACTTGGATAATGACCATAAATTAGGGTTTACACATATGATCCTAGAAAACCTAAGTACGTCATCCACACTTGAAATATTCTTGACACTTGAATAATGTGAGACATATTAATATAGTATGAATTATAAGTGGATGACCTCACCCTAAGGTTGACATAGGAAAATGTAACCCTAATCTTGAATTATGAAACAAGATTTCCAAATATCTTGATCTTGACCCTTGATCCAAATTTGGTGTTTTAGGATCTAACTCGAAGGGTCACCTATTACTCGTGATCTATACTCGAAATCTTGGTGAAAGGTACGCTATTATATAACTCCTCCTTGATTGTATTGAAGGTACTTTTATGTATCTCTTGACTATATACTTGGCTATTTACTTGGATGAGCTATTGTTCCCTATGATTAGTCTTCTATTTTTCTATACTATATGTTGAAAAACATGAAAACATAAATTGCATGCCCATTATGACTTCCCATATATTGATAATGATGATGATATTGATAATGTTGATAATGTTGATATTGGGTGCAAACAACCCCCTCATTGAGAGGTGGGACTTGTACATTGGCTTCCTATGTTCCTATGGTGAGAAGGAGCCTAGTGACCTTCCCCATCGTGTTGGGGTAATAGAGTCATACAAAATATATAAGCATGCTTCTCAAATTATAGCATAATGGGAACTCATAATAAAAGTCGAATTGCTTGAAAAACTTGTCGAATAAATGTTGGTTTTGCAAATTGCTTGTTATTATTTTGAATATAAGTCCTGCCAAGTATACGATTTTGTCATAAATCGCTTTGCTTGATTTTGATAGCATATCGTGCAATTACATGATTGTGTCTCGATTTTCTTGATTTTAGGCAATACAAATGGAATATTGAATAAGATCACTTCCGCAATCTACATACTCTGATGATAAAGAAGAAATCAGATAAATCTCCATATTGGGTTAGTTGTTCTTTAAATATCCAGTTTTTGAGTTATTATTTATTATTGTATATGCCTGTGTGATAGATCCTATTGGGCCACTCAGGGACGGGCGCTTCAATCCTTTTACTACTATCTAGGCAGTAGGATTGGGATTGGGGTAAGAACGGTTCCATGATAGAAAGTGTCAACGCACTGACCTCCTTAGCTCCTCATCTCCGAAGAGATGTCGATCCACTTCAACAACTACTAGAAAGGCAGAATCATCAACTCCAAGTAGCCATAGAGATTGTAGACTGTAATATAAGTCTACTTCAAACTACTGAGCAGGGATTCATCCAAGCACACCAGTTTGATACAACAAGTCTACAACAAGAGAGAAAGACAGATTTGACAAGTCCCGGGAGCTTGGTTTCCAAGTCTAATGACTTCATGATAAAGAGGTTGAACAAGGCAAGAAGCTTCAAGAGCTCATTAATTTGGTTACCACGCAGTTGGCAATGCCACTGCCTTACAATGAAGACTTTAGTCATCAAGACCATTCCATTGGGTCTGAAGCAGAATATGCCCCACCATCTAATTCAGACCATCAACTGGATTCATCAGGATTTTTTTGTGAAGACCAACCCACCTAGGAAAGCCCTTCATTCTATCTAGATGACTCATCTGATCAACCTTTAGAGAATACAAGCCACACACATGAATGGTTTTATAATAATGATGATGAAGATTCTTATCCTCACTATAATAGCCAAACAACCTCGTAGCTAATAGGTTGGTTTGAGGAACTAGACTCAGACATTGATCCAGACCAGAGTGATATCTCTCATATTATGACTTGTCACTTAGCCTTGAGCAGAATGCCAATCATGGTTTGGAAAAATTTGTTTGATGAAGATGATGAAGACCTTTCCTCTCAATGCAGTGAATATATTGAGGACGACGAGATGGAACAACATGATCTGACATATACCATCATTACCTTAAAAGGCTTGGTGGACATCGACGGAGTAGGATGGACAATCCACTACAACATGGTTGTTGAGCATGAAGACACCTTGGACCCCAACGAAGATGATAAGATTGGGGTAGAAGAACGACAAACAGACTCTTTTGGGGGTACTTCTTATTCAGAAGATGATTGGATGACTTAGACTATAAATGAAAATTTATCTGAGTACCCAACCTTAAGTTTAGAGATGGAGAGAGAAGACATGAGTCCTCCAGAAGACATCCAACCCCCCCTCTGTCTCATCTTGTGTAGACATCCTAGGAAATTCATATTTAGATTTGTATTTTGGAAGCTACCTGGGAGATAAGTCACTGAAGAATCCATCCCAGTGTAGTTCATATAAATCACATCACAAGGATGACTTCACGGTATCACCAAGTTTTATCCCTCTCTTTTAGAATCAGAAGGGGTCACCTCTCCGCATATTCTACCACTACATAGTGAGCCTGAGCAGCGAGATGCAGTTAACTCAGACCCCAAAACTATGGATTTGGGATCCAAGTGTAGGAGTTGTAGGGCAGCCACCCCCTTCTTCCTACAAAGATTTTTCTTCGATCTTTACTTTTCAAATATTTTCCAAAATAAAGTCAATCTAAATTTTACCTTTCCCCTAACTGTGAAAATTTGAATTTATTTTGCATCATCTAGTTTTATTTTAAATTTTTCATGCACTTCCGTCACTGCACCCTAAATGCTTTCTTTGGTACATATCTTGTAAGAGGTTGATCGTCATTCCTCATTGCTATTCCATGGTGTTCGATTCAGATTTTATCCTCTAATGGCTTCCCACCCTCATCCTTCCTTGCGTGGCGGAGTAGGGACCGCTACCGTGGTCTAAAGGCAAGGACCGCGATCGCGGCCTTCTAGCTAGACCGCGACAGTGGTCTAAAAGCCAAGACCGCGATCATGATCATGCCTGAGCTAGACTGCGGCCGCAGGCCAGTGAGATCGCGACTGCAGTTACACAAGACGCGGGTGTGCTTTTTCGGCCTGATTGACCAGCATGTCGAGTTGTCTCCTCCTTTTTGACCGACTATTGCTCTTTTGACCAAGTTTTTCGTTTGACCGGGTCTCCGACGCTTTTTTCCAGTTTTGCCGCCGCTCTGTATGCGACCCCACACAAATCAGAGCGAGGCTGGGGCTGTGTGACCGACCTATAAATACCCCCGGGCTGAGGTGTCATCTCCTCGCCTTACCACTGAGTTCCCTCCACCACCTCACTGCTCCCTACCCATTTTTCCCTCTAACCCTTTTGTCCCCATCATAGGCTAATAGGGAAGGAGCAAGCGCATCAACACCAGTAGCAGAAATCACACCTAGACTGCGACTGCGGTCTTTAAGAAGTGGCCCAATGACTCTGCCAGCCGCACGCTTCAGGCTACACCAAGTCTGGTAACCTCGATCGCGGTCTCCTAGATTGCGGTCCCTTCAGCCACGGTCGCGATCCCATAGATCGAGGTCACCTTGTACACCGTGTTCATGGTGTCCAACCTACTCATGCTGCGGTATCAAGGTCTATTTCAGGGTCACTGTCTCCTTGATCGCGGTCACACAGGTCGCGGTGCTGAGGCCAGTCACCGTGGTCGCGGTCTTCTCTATCGCAATCGTGGTCTTCACTGAGGTTGCGATCCAGACCGCAGACAAGCCTGGTGTATCTTGTGGTATCTGCACCGATCTTCACCACAAATGAGCCAACCAGATCTGCATCGGTAGAAGTGACACCATGGATGCAATGAAAAATAGCTTTAAAAAGCTCAAAAAGTCTATGATAGGAAAGAAAGGGGAAGGAAGCTCCATGTCATCATCAAAATATGGGAGCCCATACCCACAGTATGCCACTCGAACCACAAACCCGATATATGAAGATGAAGTTATGCTTTATACTCCAGGGTTCGGGTCTCAAGAGACTGGTTCAGACTATCACTACCTACCCGACACTCCTATGGATACTTACAGTGGTGAGTCAGTCCAGGAAGCCTCCAGTGAGAGAACATGGATAGGATTTTACGACGCTGAGCTCCAGACTTTGACGGGCCATCAAGAGAGTCCATTAATTTTGCACAAAGCTTCATCCACAGGAGACCAGCGTCGACGGTCAGCAGAATGGTTTACATCCTTGAGATGGTTGACTTCCTCACATGATTCTATTCAGAGGAACAAACACCATGTCACTTATGGCAGTGTCAATCAAAGCTCACTCCCCTCTCCTTTATTCAAATGTATTAAGCAAAAGAAACACTTTGATACTCTAATCACATAGCACATGCTAGCGGGCCCGAGATATGTCGATCCTGGAACACTCCTTAGACTCGCGATCCAAGAGAAGGTCGACAGATATCTTGCAGTCGTTGGCCTAGATATCCTCGTATATGCACATTACAACACCTACCATAAACTCACTTGTGAGTTTTATGCTACGCTAGAGACATCTAAGGATCAGCAACACACTGCCTTGCATTTTTGCCTCCTTAACCATCCCCCCAAAGTTACTATGGACCAACTCAATAGCTGGTTATCACACTCTGCTGAAGACTATGCCGAGATGTATAAAGGTCGGCTGGAGACATGGGACCATGATTTTAATGATGTCCAAGAATGGAAAATGCTTATAAGGGAAGACAAATACGTGACTTAGGGCGCCAAGGCTTCACACATCCACAACCTGGAAATTCATTATCTACATCGGGTAATTGCAAATTGCATCTTGGAAAAGCAAGACAGTCAAGGAGTACTTAGTGCAGCTAACCTCTACATTTTGTAGTGTGTGGTAGTAAGAAAGAAATTTAATGTGGGGAACTTCATTATCTTCCACATCCACACCTCTTTCAAGAAGCAAGTCCAATTCATGCCGATGGTAGGAATTGTCATTCTTATGGTGCGCCATCTCAGAATTGGAGACGAATAGTTGGCACTTATGCAAGAAATAGTTGAGTGCTCTAAGTTAGACTTAGACCACTTGATCCACTCAAGAGTGGTCAAATAGTGCATTGCAAGTTATCTATATATCTTTGGTCACTACAAGAACATAATACTACTACCTACTAATGCAGAGTTCGCATGCCAGACGACATACATGAATGTCTCTCTATTGGACGCTCATGGTAATGTTCACCATACGGACAGAGCTGCAAGAGCTTCTACTTTAGCACCACTAGTGCCATAAGCTCAGGAGGATGGATAGCAAACGAGGGCAACCTTCCATGGCATACCATATCAGGAAGGACCCTACACAGAAATGGCTTTGCAGATTACCCACAAGAGCAATAAGCGCAAAATCCTAACGGGGGGAGCTTCTATGAATTCATGATGGACTTCAGAGCTGACTCAAGCAGACTGTTTGATACATTGGAGCAGGATGTGTAGTACCTCAGACAGAGGTTTGACATAGCCTTTCCTCCACAACCTCAACCGAATTATTAGCAACCATTCTTGCAACCCCTTGGGCCCTACTATCAGCCAACCCAAGAGTTCGAGCAGTCATTTCATTTTCATCAAGACCTAAACTAGAACTATGAGAACACATCAAGCAGTTTAGGAAATCTGGATCAATATTTAAACGACGACTACCAATAGCAGCTGCGTTTCTTATCATCCAAGGCTTGAAATTTTCTTATGGACAAGCAAAAAATATTAAGGTTGGGGTGGTCGGTAGTCAGGGTGTATCTTCCACCTTTCACTTTTATTTCTTTCATAGCATGCATGTATTATCCCTCAATTTCTTTTCCTGATGGGTCAATTACAATAGGAGTTGGTAATGAATCTATGGATTTCCACCTACTCAATCACATGCGGTGCCCCTCTTCAATAGAAATTTGTTACTTTTTTGACTGTTGCAATCCGTTGTTCATGGAAATAGCAGATCACAATGCTATTGTTGATCCTTTGACGCACACATTAAACAACCCTAACTAAGGTTTTGATTATCCCAAGGTTGAAGAAATCCTAGCTAACTTGGCAACCACATATGAAGAAGAGGAGTTTTTTGGCACTACTGAAACGATACGATATATCTCTCTTCAACGTGAACCAAAAGTAAATTTAGTTCCAAAACCATTACCTGATCTAAAGCCACTCCTGAATGATTTGAAGTATGAATTTCTTGACGTAGAGAAACCGATTGATCATTAATGTATGACTACCCTTCGATCAACAGGAGCAACTATTGTCTGAACTAAAACACTGGAAAGAGGCTCTCGGATACTCTATAGATGATATCAAGGGTCTCAGTCCAGCAATGTGTATGCATAGAATCAACCTCAAAAATGACACAAAGCCATAAGTCCAAGATCAAAGGAAGCTGAAAGACAAAATACGAGAGGTTGTACACAAGGAAGTCATCAAGCTTATGGATGTAGGTATTATCTACACTATTAGTGATAGAAAATGTGTTACTCCAGTTCATTTGGTTCCCAAGAAAGGTGGGATGACAGTAGTAAATAATAGTGTAGGAAAAGAACTAGCCACACACATAGTGATTGGTTGGTTCATGTGCATAGATTACAGACTAATGAATGCAACAACATGTAAAGATCATTTCCCTCTTCCCTTTATTGATCAAGTTCTGGAGAGGCTCGCACATTATTCACATTTCTATTATTTATATGGGTATCCTGGATTTTGTCAGATTCCCATTGATCCAAAAGACCAGGAAAAGACCATGTCACTTATTTGTACATGACATATTCTTTTCGACACATGTCGTTCGGGTTGTGCAACGCTCCTGCTACCTTTCAGAGGTGCATGTCAACCATATTTTTCGATCTAATAGAAGAGATCATGGAAATCTTCATAGATGACTTCTCTATGTATGGGTCATCTTTTGATGATTATTTCAAGAACCTATCCCTGGTTCTAAAAAATGTGAAGAAAAACAGTTAGTCCTCAACTAGGAGAAGTTCCACTTGATGGTACGAGAAGGAATAGTTGTAGGACACAAGGTGTTCGAAGCCGATATAGAGATGGATAAAAGTAAGGTAGAGGCAATTTCTAAGCTTCCACCCCCTCTTCAATCTCTTCTGTCCATAGTTTTCTAGGACATGCAGGATATTACCGTCAATTTATCAAGGACTTTTCAAAGATTGAGAAGCCCTTATCCAAACTATTATTGAAAGACACTTCATTTGTCTTCGATGAAGAATGCCAGAAGGCCTTCTACACCCTAAAAGATGCCTTGACCACTACCCCCATTCTCCAAGCTCCAGATTGGGATCTCCCCTTTGAAATAATGTGTGATACTAGTTATCATGTAGTACGGGCTGTCCTGGGACAAAAGAAAGACAAGAAACATCATGTCATCTACTACGCCAACAAAACTCTTGATGAGGCTCAAATTAATTATACCACCATTGAGAAAGAGATGTTGGCCATCGTCTATGCCTTCAACAAATTTAGATCCTATCTATTAGGTGGGAAGGTGACAATATACACTGATTATGGGGAAATCAAGTATCTCATGCATAAAAAACATACCAAACCACATCTCCTCTGGTGGTATCTTCTTTTACAAGAATTAGATCATGAAATTGTTGACAAAAATGGGACAGAAAATGTCATCATTGATCACCTCTCTAGAATAAAGGTGGAAGAAAGCAAACCCCTCCCTATCAACATATCCTATCAAGATGAATCATTACTTCTTATTCATTCTATTGATCAAGTAACCCCATGGTATGTTGATTTCTACAACTACCTGGAATGCAAACAACTACCTCCAGGAATGACCTACAATCAAAAGAAGAAATTCTTCTCTGACATCAAGAACTATTTATGGGAGGACCCCCTCCTCCCCTAAAAGTGTGCAGATAATATATACCGACATTGTGTAGATCATGATGAAGCTCCTTCCATCTTGGAAAAATGTCATGCAACCCCATATGGAGGACATCTTGGCACTGAGAAAACAACTTAAAAAATCTTAAACTCAAGATTTTATTGGCCAACCATATTTAAAGATGTGCATGCCTTCACTAAATAATGTGACGCGTGTCAGCGCACTGGAAATATAAGCAAGTGCAATGAGATGCCCCTTGTGGAATGGATCGAAGTTGGTATCTTTGATGTTTGGGGGATAGACTTCATGGGACCCTTTCCACCTTCTTCTAGGAACAAATACATCTTGGTGGCCATTGACTATGTCTCAAAGTGGGTGGAGGCTATACCGTCATCAACATGTGACTCTAAGTCAGTCATGCACCTATTTACAAAAATTATCTTTCCTAAATATGGAGTTCCACATACTATAATGAGTGAGTGAGGGTCACACTTTATTGAAAGGCAATTTGAATCTCTTCTCAAGTGATATGGGGTGAGGCATAACATAGCCACCCCGTATCACCCTCAGACTGTAGGTTAGGTCGAGGTCTCCACCATGCAGATCTAACAAATTCTCGATAAAATTGTGAACAAATCAAGAAAAGAATTGTTGTCTAAACTCGATGATGCTCTTTGGGCATATCGTACTACTTACAAGACACCCATAGGAACCACTCCCTATTGACTAATCTATGGGAAATCTTATCACATCCCGTTGGATATGGAATACAAGGCCTATTGGGCAGTCAAGGCCCCAAACATGGATGTTTCACTTGCTAAAGAAAACTATTTCTTACAGTTACAAGCGCTAGAAGAACTTCACCTGCATGCATATGAAAATATAAGAATCTATAAGGAGCACACCAAGATCTGGCATGATTCTCATATAAGGAGGAAGGATATTTCATAAGGAGATAAAGTTTTATTATTCAATTATTCTGGAAAGCTTCGTTCTCATTGATCTGGACCATTCACAGTAATCATCATCTATCCCTCTAAAATTATGGACATTCCTAGTGAGAAATTAGGAACATTCTCAGTCAATGGTTACCAATTAAAGTGGTACTACAAAAATGAATCCATCACGAGAAATCCAGAAATGGAGTTGCCAGATTCCCCAAAAGAAGAATGAGATGGATGTCCAAGAAGTCAAGTTACATGACTATAAACAAAGCTCTACTTCAGAGGCAACCCATGTAAGACCCCTAAACTTGCTTAATGAGTTTAATAGGCATAATTATCATAATTTAATTCTTAAAAGCCTAATATAACTTTGTTATATGCTTTTAAATCATAATACAAGCTTAAGTTTCAAATTTGGTCCAATTTGGACCTTGTTTGAGCAAGTTATGCAATTTTATGCACATTTTGGACTTTTATACAATTTACCCAATTGTGAGGTTTTCTTTGCAATTTATCACTTGCATTATGTTCCTTGTATATTATCTCATCATTATTGATCTTTTTGAGCCATGGGGTGCCCATTTAAACCTTGGTTTGAAGGTGTTTTCTCCAAGGATATTTTAGGGTTGACCCCTTCCTGGATGAGCTACCTTTGGTAGCTATCAATTAGTGAGTTATTTGTTTTGCTTGGAAATTCAAGAAATGATGGATAATCATGTTTCTATGGATGATGGAGGATCTACTTGTGTGTGTGCTTGTATATTCTTAATGGTTTAAGGCCATGGACACTTGGAAAGATACTAGAACTTCAACTTTTTCTTTTTCTTTATCTTAATGTTTCATATAGTTATCCCTAAGCGCCAAAACAAGACATTTTCTCTCCACTAATTAAATCCTTTTACAAAACTTGTCCTCCCTCTGTGCTGCTTTGAATTTTCTATCCAAGGAAGAAGAAAGAGGTGAGCTTCTTGGAAAAAGAATCTAGGGTTGCAATTGACTTCCTTTTTTGGTTTAAAAAGCTTTCTTCTAGTGATCTTGACCTCAAAGAGTAAGAATCCCCTTTTCTCTTCCATTATTTCTTTTTTATCCTTCCTCCTACCTTTCTTTAGGTCGGAACCTTGCTGTTCCATCGTAGAAATTGCTTCAAAGCTCTAAAACCCTACCTTTCTTTCTCCTAATGCTTAGGGTTTGCTCATTTGATGAAGAGAGGTGCTAGATGGATGAGTTCACAACTTATGATACTATTTTCTACTTAACTTCTCATGTTTTCTTATGTGTGGGAGTTTATCTTCTCATTAGAGGCAAGTTTTATAACTTTCTCTACGTTTGTTGCTTACCATAAGCTTGCTAGCTCATGTTCTTGCTTGAAATTGATAATTCATGCACTAAAAAGCTATACTTGACTTGGACTTCGATTTTTATAATGTTCCCTATTTTAATTTTAGTTCTATATGTGTAGGCTCTGATCTCCAAAACCACAATATAAACTTATCGGAAGCGATTCGATTAACAGTGGAAGACAAAAATCACGGGAAATTAAAACTTTTCGAGATAAGAGCTTGAATCTATAAAAACTTCTTTCATAAAAGGAGATAAACTATTTACATCTCAGATAATTACTTCTTGAGTAATTATATACAACATGGTACAAAATCTCAAGAACTCAAAACCAAAATCTCAGACCAAAAGACTCCAAGAACCTGAGAGTACAGAGAACACATAGGACTGACTATCTAACTATACAACTCAGCAGTCTGAATCTCCACCTGAGATTTACAGCTGCTCCTGATGCTGCTACTACTGATATTGGTCACCTGAAGATTAATTCCTTCGCCCTCGAAGACCACCTAAAAAGTTTAAATCTACGGGGTGAGACAATTTTAAATAATTTTCCCAGCGAGAGTTATAACTCTTCGCCAGAAGCTTTATTATAGCAACCAAGAATAACATAGGCAATAAAAGCTTTAAGGTAATCAGTAGCAGATTGTTATCAATTAGAACAACAACATTTAAGGAATATGAAGAACATGTATACTAAGTAATGTATCTTCAACCAATGTATCTCGTAGTTCAACCTAAGCAGATATGCTACGCGGTTGATTATGTTTTACAAACATCTTTATGCCCTGCGGAGATGAGGTATACCGCTCATACTCCAACCGATCACTATTAAGTCGCATCGGTATCATACATAGGTCATCAAAAGAGCCGGATTCTTATGACCTCATCTTCCTCAGTCAGTAAGAGGATCAACATGCAGGACATCTAGTGTCTCTACTACTATAGCTTACCAGGGTATTCTGGTACTTCGCTATTAGAGTCACAGTAGCATTATGTACTCTCTTCGCTATCAAAAGATTTCTTGTTTATCTCTCATCGATGCGGTATAAAAGATTTCCTCGGGAGAATAGTGTTACATCACCCCGACATAAAACATAGTGAAGGATTGATAGATTAAGATACATATACATAAATTCCTACACTAGGATGTAAGGAAATTCACATCCATACTACCCCACATATTCAAAAGTATGTGCTCCAGGAATTCCCTTAGGAAAACCTGTTTCACCATCATTTAACTCCTGACAATGATGGATCTATGATCAGGGCTCTACATGGTATGATTATACTTGATTAGTTAGGTACATTTCAGTATTCTTTTATCATCATACATGTTTTCAAACATTAATCATTAGCATAGCAGCTATGAAGGAAGAATACTAAATGTAACAAGCCTAACTCTCATCAATTGTCATTTCTCAATATTCTCATCACAAGTCATCTCTTAAAGCATGACCTTGATGGTATTCATGGCTCTCACAGCCTATCAATCTCATAAGATGTTATTAACAAGGCATCAGGATATATCACTATTCATAAAGCTAACAACATGCTTTCAATGCATATAGTATCATCATCCATACCTGGATATGATCATCCTCATAAAGGAACCTGCATGGTTAAATCAACTGATAACAGTAAATAACTCATTTAAAGAAGTTGTATCTCCCTCTTCATACAAGAGCTAGGTTTCCCTGGTTTTCATCAATTAGGGTTTACTATTCACCTCATGGTGAACTGATCTCATAACATCCTCATTTATGAGAAACATCATCATTAAAGACCTCAAATAAGATTAAGATTCATCAATTATCATAATTAGGGTTTCCATGATCTCACATAAGTGGATCATACCTAAACTTGCACATTCATGTATATTGAAGGTATTTTACTTGAGTTTTCATTATAATTGGTACTTTCTCTCTCCTCTAACTAGTAGATAGTGATTACACCACTCTAGATTAGGTTGGGTTAAGTCCTCATTGATTAACACAAGTCAACTCATCACTATCATGTGATTAGGGTTTGATTAAAACAAGGTATCACTCAATTGAACCTTTCAGGGGCATTTTGGTAATTTACCCATTGACCATAATCATGGGTCAATTCATTAGCCACTTAGTCCCTTAACATCTTAGGTTACCATTAGGGTTTATATTAGATCATCATTGAACCATTTACACCTTCAAGTGATTAAGTATAATCAACCTTGAAGGTCTCCAATTGGTTTAGAGTTTAACCTTCAACCTTCAACGCATTTGATTCTTAAACGACCTTGAACTTGTTTAATCTTAAATGACCTTGAATCCATTTGAACCTTAAACGAGTGTGGACCCACTTAATCTTAAACGGGTGTGGACCCATTTAATTCCAAACGAGTGTGGACCCGTTTGAGCCTAAACGAGTGTGAACCCGTTTGAGCTTAAACGGGTGTGAACCCGTTTGGACTCAAATGAGTGTGGACTCGTTTGGACTCAAATGAGTGTGGACTCGTTTGGACTCAAACGAGTGTGAGCCTACTTGGGTTCAAACCGCATGAACATAAAAGGTGACACAAAGTTTATGCTTGAATAGTATTTCTTATGTTGAAGCCTTCAATTGGCCCAAGCCATGTTAACCATATACAAATTGAGTCAATTAGGATGAGCCTCAATCAAGTGGACACCAAATTGACCCTCAATTGAAAGCCAATTAGGGTTAAACCTAACTCAATTAGGTTTTCCAATCGGCTAATCATCAATGTTCAACAATATGATTCAAATCAGAGTTGAACCTATCAATTGACCTCCAATTGGGCCCAAACTTGGCTCAAACGGTCTTGAGGTCGTTTGGATGACCTCCAAACGGTCTTGAGACCGTTTGCCCAAAGTTTGACCAAAAACCAAAATGATTTGATAAGGGTTGAGCCCTAATTAAATTAAAAATCAGCACTTTTCATCAATTTATCAACATCTTGTAATTGGACCCTCAAACCATCAAATTTCTTTAACCCTAGACTTCCAATCGATCTTGGGGTGTCACTAAACGAGTGTGAGATCGTTTGGATGAACCCCCAAATGGGTTGGAACCCGTTTGGGTCCTTCAACCCAAAACTCAACAAGCTCTATATTGAAATCAGCAACTTTCACCCGATTAGGGTTAGATTATTGAAGTGTCTTCAACTCTTAATTGGTTAGGAATTAGATTACAATTCTTTGTAGGAATGAAATTCAATACATTATGAACAGACCCTCAAATGGTCGTACCTTGGTCAACCCTATGAAACGTTCTTGGGGTCGTTTTGATCCAAACGATCTTGCAGGATCGTTTGAGATCAAACAGGTTGAACCCGTTTGACCTTAAACGAGTTGCACCCGTTTGGACCAAAAGGGTTCAAGGTCGTTTCATAAAGTGACCTAGGAATCCACGCCCATCATCCTCAACCTCTGTTCAGGTCGGTTCCTCCACCGTTTTGCTTGCAAAAGAGCAAGGAAGAAGGGAGGTAGAAGAAGAACTAATCATAGAAAACAAGAACAAATATATGCATAACAAAGCTAAGAGTTAGAGTTATAAAACCCACCTCAAACGTGGTTCCTTGAGCTCCAAGCTTCCAAGATTCAAGCCTTTAATGGCGTCTTGAGCTCCACAGGTCGGCCAAGGTCAATTCTTCAAGAAAAAGATGGGGATGGTCGGCTAGAACAAGGAACCTAAGTAAGAAAACTAGAAATTCAACCTTGTAATACGATTTCCTCCATGAATCCAAGCTAGAAGGTGGCGTTCTCTTACCTAGAACAGGTTGGTCGTCCCCTTGAGCTCCTGACCTTTGCTTTGGCTGGTTGAGAAAGATAAGAAGTGAGGAAGTGAAGGAAAACGTTTGCTTGGTTTGGAAAGAAAGGTGCTTATATAGTTTAGGCTGATTTACACCATAAAGACCTCTAGAACTTTGAAATTCTCATCCAAGTCCTTTCTTATTTAAGGGAACGTCAAAACTCATCTAAACTTATGCAAAGCTCATGAAATCTCAAGATCTAGGGTAAAGAAAGCCAACTTTCAACTAGGGTACATACATGAAAGGTTTCCTTACTCGAACTTAGTGAATTTTATGTACAAAGGTCATTTTTTTTATCTGATTATTCATTGATGTGTCCCTTTCACCAGTTCTACTCTAAATGATGACAAGAGTCATAAAAGATGTTCTACATGGTGTATTTTACAAGTTGCACCCCTCAAATTGGGTAAACTGCATTTTACTCCAAATTAGGGTTTTTAAGCATAAGGATTATTCCACAAGCTGCATCTAGATGCCCAAGCTTGGGAAATCCATCATGTCTCATCATATTCACTCATATGATGTCTCATTATCAAAAGAACATATTAACATGTGCAATTGCAAGTTAACCCCTTAACTGGGTAATTTGCACATAAGCCCCTGCATTACCAAAATAATACTACAACTTTGTTTAAAAAAAGGAAAAAATTGAAAGTATATGTTCCTGAGGAACTTAATTACATGTCAAAAGATAATCACCAGGGTTTAATTACATATTTAGGCAAAACACCTAGGGTTAGTTTATAACCCAGGTCAGGGATGTTACAAATTATCCACCCCTTACAAGGATTTCGTCCTCGAAATCAACAAAACATATTAGGAGAAAAGAGCAGGGTATTTCCTTCTCATCTCATCCTCTAGTTCCCAAGTGGCTTCTTCAACACCACGGTGGTTCCAGAGGACTTTCACAAGGCTTATATCTTTCTTCTTTAACTTTTTAGTTCTTCTATCAAGGATTGACACTGGCCCTTCCTCGTAAGATATTTCATCATTCAATTCTACCTCCATAGGTTGTAGAACTGACTCAGTGTCGGGGTGACATTTCCTCAGCATAGAAATGTGAAACACAGGGTGTAACCTCTGCAACTCTGGTGGTAACTCTAGTCTATAGGCTACCTTACCAACCCGTTCAATGATTGGATAAGGTCCCATAAATCTAGGTGCTAACTTTCCTTTCCTTCCAAAGTGAAGGACTCCTTTCCAAGGCGAGACCTTGAGGTACACTCTGTCTCCAACCTGGAACTCTAACGGTCTACGGCGCTTATCAGCATACGACTTCTGTCTATCCTGTGCAGTCTTAAGCTGTTGTTGTATAACTTTGATCTTCTCTGTAGTTTGTTGCACAAGATCAGGACCTAGCAACTGATGTTCACCAGTCTCATACCAACACAAAGGGGATCTACAACATCTACCATACAAGGCTTCATAAGGTGTCATATCAATACTATGATGATAGCTATTGTTATAGGCAAACTCTATCAAGCTTAGGTGTAGATCCCAACTTCCGATAAACTGGAGAATACATGCTCTCAACAGGTCTTCCAAGGTATGTATGGTTCTTTTCGACTGTCCATCAGTCTGTGGATGAAAAGTCGTACTAAACCTTAGCTTGGTGCCTAAGGCTCTGTGTAGCTGCTCCCAAAAGTGACTTGTAAACTGGGGACCTCTGTCAGAAACTATGGTGACAGGAACTCCGTGCAAACGCACTATCTCTTGAACATACAACTGTGATAACCTTTCAGTACAAAAGGTTGTTTTGACAGGTAAGAAATGCGCTGTCTTAGTCAACCTATCAACAACTACCCAAATGGAATCATGTCCTTTTCTTGTCCTGGGTAGGCCAACAACAAAGTCCATGGTCACATGGTCCCACTTCCACTGTGGTATGGGTAAAGGTTGCATTGTTCCTGCAGGCTTTTTGTGTTCAGCTTTAACTTGCTGACACAGAAGACACCTCATCACAAACTCTGCAACATCCTTCTTCATTCTAGGCCACCAATACAAATATTTCAATTTTCGATACATCTTGGTGCTCCCTGGATGCATAGCATACATCGAAGAATGAGCTTCTTCCAGAACTAACTTTCTCAAGTTATCCATATCCGGCACTATCATCCTCCCATGATAACATGCTACATGATCATCTGAGTCATAGAAATCATCTCGCTTCTCATTTCCATACTCTGATCTAATTTGCTGAACTACATCATCAACCTGTTGTGCCTCCTTAATCTGCTCTCTTAGGGTAGGTTTAATATGCATCTCAGCCAACAACCCGGTTAACAATGACATCTTCAACTGTACATTGTCTTGCCTTAAAGAGATAAGCATATCTCTCTTAGAGCATACTAAAGAGTTTAGTTGTGCTCTATCCATGGTTGATGTTGCTGATTTCCTACTCAAGGCATATGCAACCACATTGGCCTTTCCTGGATGGTAATCAATTGTACAATCGTAGTCCTTGATTAACTCCATCCAGCGACGTTGCCTCATGTTAAGCTCATGCTGAGAGAAGATATACTTAAGATTTTTGTGATCTGTGAAAATCTGGAATGTCTCTCCGTAGAGATAATGTCTCCAGATCTTCAGGGCATGAACCACAGTAGCTAACTCCAGATCGTGTGTCGGATAATTCTCTTTGTGTTTCTTGAGCTGTCGTGAAGCAAAAGAAATCACTTGCTTATCCTGCATCAACACGCATCCAAGTCCATTCTTGGAGGCATCACAGAAAACTATGTATCCTTTTCCTTGCTCAGGTAACACAAGCACAGGTGCACTTGTCAACCTCTCCTTCAACAGCTGAAAAGATTGTTGACACTTATCACTCCAGGTAAAAGGAACATCTTTCCGGGTTAACTTGGTTAAGGGTAAGGCTATAGAACTGAAATTCTTAATAAACCTTCGATAATAACCAGCTAATCCCAAGAAACTTCGAATCTCCGTTGGTGTCTTCGGTTGTTCCCACTGTAGAACAGATTCTACCTTTGTAGGGTCAACACGAATACCCGAGGAAGATATCACATGTCCAAGAAAAGATACTTCCGGCAACCAGAACTCACACTTGCTAAACTTAGCATATAGCTTATGTTTTCTTAGCAGAGTTAGAGCCTGTCGTAGATGTTTTTCATGCTGCTGAGCATCCTTACTATAAATCAGAATGTCATCTATGAAGACGAAAACACACTGATCAAGGAAAGGTCGAAAAACTCTATTCATGAGTTCCATGAATGTAGTCGGTGCATTGGTTAGTCCAAACGACATAACCGTGAACTCATAGTGACCATATCGTGTCCTAAAGGCAGACTTGGATATGTCACTATCTTTAATACGGAGTTGATGATATCCAGACCTCAAGTCTATCTTTGAGAAGACTGTTGCACCACGCAACTGGTCAAAAAGATCATCAATCCTCGACAACGGGTACTTATTCTTTATTATTACTTTATTGAGTTGTCTATAATCAATGCACAACCGCATTGACCCATCTTTCTTTTTAACAAACAAAACCGGAGCACCCCACGGTGAAGTGCTCGGTCAGATAAAACCTTTCTCAAGCAACTCTTGAAGTTGTTTCTTGAGTTCTGCCATCTCAGCAGGCGCCATCCTATACGGTGTCTGGGCTATAGGTTTTGTATCTGGGATCAAATTGATTTCAAAATCAATTTCCCGAGGCAGTGGTATACCTGGAAGTTCTTCAGGAAACACGTCCTTGAATTCCCTGACTATAGGAACTTCAGCAGGGTTGGGACCTTCTTTGGTAACATCTACTACATGTGCCAGGAATGCATAACATCCTTGCCTCATCAGCTTGTTAGCAACCATAGCTGATACAAGATAGGTGGGCAGAATCTTTCTCTCTCCTTGAAAGATCCATGTGCTGCTATCATCAGCAAACACAGCCTATTTGGATTCGCAATCCAAGACAACTCGATACCTTTCTAAGGTATCCATCCCGAGGATTATATCAAATCCTTGCATATCAAGTGGTATAAGGTCCACTTGAATGCGATGATCAGAAAAGAAGAGGATGCAGGGAGAGCATACCTCCTGCAAAACGGCAGACCCACTCAACGGAGTCTCCAAAAACAAGCTATCTGCTCTATGACTAATTGTCATATTGAAGTTACGAATCACTCTCTGAGTGACAAAGGAGTGTGTAGCACCCGGGTTAATCAGAACATATACAACACAAGATTTAGACATATTAGAATATAAAAGTTCCATCTGACCTGCCACTATCCGTGGATTGACCACTGCATCTGGTGGGTTCATAGCATAGAACCTCGCTGTCGCCTGGTGTTGAGGTGGTGCTGATGATCCAGCTTGAGACGCTTGTCCACGTCCTTGAGCTGCTCCTTGAGATTGCCTTCCCTGTGATCCCTGTTGACTCTGTCTCGGAGGCTGTGTCACACTGATAGGCCTAGATCGGCAGTCCTTCATCAAATGTCCCACCTTCCCACAGTTGTAACACCTCTTCTCCAGTTGTTGTGGTCTGGGTGGTCCTGTAACTGACATTGATGCTGAACTGTGAGTCTCTTGTAGTGGTAGGCTTCGTCCCCTGCCTCTACTCGGTGTCCACTGTGTCTGAGCACTAGTTCTGGGTGGTGGAGGTGTAGGTGCAGAGAATCTAGGCTTCTTAAAGTCTCTAAATGAAGAACCCTGGAACTGCAGATAGCTTTTATGGGTTTGTCTCTTCTCGACTACGGATTTCTCTATCCTTCGGACTGACTCAACGAAGGTAGCAAGCCTCTCCCGATTCTCTAGGGCAGACACGGGAGTGGTCAAGTCGGCGTTTAAACCCTTCTCGAACCTTCTGATTCTTTCTTCTTCTGTGGCAGCCATGTGCGGACAAAACCGCAATAACTCCATGAACTTAGCTTCATACTCGCTAATGTTCATCATGCCTTGCCTCAATCTCTCAAACTGAGAGATCTTCTCGTCTAGGAAGGTCTTTGGAAAATATCTATTGATAAATTCCTGACGAAAATCTTCCCACGAGATCTCCACTCCATGCCTCTTCTGCTCTTCCATGGTCCACCAGTGACCAGCACTTCCCTTGAGAAGATAGACAGCATGTCTAACCTTTTGAGCTTCTGGGATGCTGAGGATTCTAAAAGCTTTCTCCAACTCTGTTAACCACAGATCGGCATCTGCAGGATCAGCCGTTCCAAAGTATTTGGTTGCTCCGACACGACGAAGTCGCTCGAACGTCTTACCGATACCTTGTCCTTCAGGCTGGGTAGGTGCCCTAGGTGCAGGCATGGGCATCCTATCGGTGATGTGTGTCATAGCAGTCATAAACTGCCCGAACATAGTTTGAACAGCTGGGTTTCCCATGTCAGCTGGGTCAAACTGAGGTGGTTCTCTGGGTGGCTCAGGTACAGGTTGTTCTATCTCCGGGTTCCTTGCACCTCCTTGGGGTGCAGCAACACTACTTTCTGCCACGTACTCCTAATGTTGTTCAGACATCCTTAATTATCTTCTTCTCCTGAGGAGTAGAAGACTCTATTAGATATGAAAGAGATGCTAAGGATAGACTCGACATCCTAAGTCCTATGTCTCTGTAGACTCAGCGAACCTAGAGCTCTGATACCACTAATTGTGGGCTCTGATCTCCAAAACCACGATATAAACTTAGCGGAAGCGATTCGATTAACAGCGGAAGACAAAAATCACAGGAAATTAAAACTTTTCGAGATAAGAGCTTGAATCTATAAAAACTTCTTTCATAAAAAGAGATAAACTGTTTACATCTCAGATAATTACTTCTTGAGTAATTATATACAACATGGTACAAAATCTCAAGAACTCAAAACCAAAATCTCAGACCAAAAGACTCCAAGAACCTGAGAGTACAGAGAACACATAGGACTGACTATCTAACTATACAACTCAGTAGTCTGAATCTCCACCTGATATTTACTGCTGCTCCTGATGCTGCTACTACTGATATTGGTCACCTGAAGATTGATTCCTTCGCCCTCGACGACCACCTAAAAACTTGAAATCTACGGGGTGAGACAATTTTAAATAATTGTACCAGCGAGAGTTATAACTCTTCGCCAGAAGCTTTATTATAGCAACCAAGAATAACATAGGCAATAAAAGCTTTAAGGTAATCAGCAGCAGATTGTTATCAATTAGAACAACAACATTTAAGGAGTATGAAGAACATGTATACTAAGTAATGTATCTTCAACCAATGTATCTCACAGTTCAACCTAAGCAGATATGCTACGTGGTTGATTATGTTTTACAAACATCATTATGCCCTGCGGAGATGAGGTATACTGCTCATACTCCAACCAATCACTATTAAGTCGCATCGATATCATACATAGGTCATCAAAAGAGCCGGATTCTTATGACCTCATCTTCCTCAGTCAGTAAGAGGATCAACATGCAGGGCATCTAGTGTCTCTACTACTATAGCTTACCAGGGTATTCTGGTACTTCTCTATTAGAGTCACAGTGGCATTCTGTACTCTCTTCACTATCGAAAGATTTCTTGTTTATCTCTCATCGATGCGGTATAAAAGATTTCCTCGGGAGAATAATGTTACATCACCCTGACATAAAACATAGTGAAGGATTGATAGATTAAGATACATCTACATCAATTCCTACACTAGGATGTAAGGAAATTCACATCCATATTACCCCACATATTCAAAAGTATGTGCTCTAGGAATTCCCTTAGGAAAACCTGTTTCACCATCATTTAACTCCTGACAATGATGGATCTATGATCAGGGCTCTACATGGTATGATTATACTTGATTAGTTAGGTACATTTCAGTATTCTTTTATCATCATACATGTTTTCAAACATTAATCATTAGCATAGCAGATATGAAGGAAGAATACTAAATGTAACAAGCCAAACTCTCATCAATTGTCATTTCTCAATATTCTCATCACAAGTCATCTCTTAAAGCATGACCTTGATGGTATTCATGGCTCTCACAGCCTATCAATCTCATAAGATGCTATTAACAAGGCATCAGGATATATCACTATTCATAAAGCTAACAACATGCTTTCAATGAATATAGTATCATCATCCATACCTGGATATGATCATCCTCATAAAGGAACCTGCATGGTTAAATCAACTGATAACAGTAAATAACTCATTTAAAGAAGTTGTATCTCCCTACTCATACAAGAGCTAGGTTTCCCTAGTTTTCATCAATTAGGGTTTACTATTCACCTCATGGTGAACTGATCTCATAACATCCTCATGTATGAGAAACATCATCATTAAAGACCTCAGATAAGATTAAGATTCATCAATTATCATAATTAGGGTTTCCATGATCTCACATAAGTGGATCAAACCTAAACTTGCACATTCATGTATATTGAAGGTATTTTACTTGAGTTTTCATTATAATTGGTACTTTCTCTCTCCTCTAACTAGTAGATAGTGATTACACCACTCTAGATTAGGTTGGGTTAAGTCCTCATTGATTAACACAAGTCAACTCATCACTATCATGTGATTAGGGTTTGATTAAAACAAGGTATCACTCAATTGAACCTTTCAAGGGCATTTTGGTAATTTACCCATTGACCATCATCATGGGTCAATTCATTAGCCACTTAGTCCCTTAACATCTTAGGTTACCATTAGGGTTTAGATTAGATCATCATTGAACCATTTACACCTTCAAGTGATTAAGTATAATCAACCTTGAAGGTCTCCAAGTGGTTTAGAGTTTAACCTTCAACCTTCAACCCATTTGATTCTTAAACGACCTTGAACTTGTTTAACCTCAAATGACCTTGAATCCATTTGAACCTTAAACGAGTGTGGACCCACTTAATCTTAAACGGGTGTGGACCCATTTAAGTCCAAACGAGTGTGGACCCGTTTGAGCCTAAACGAGTGTGAACCCGTTTGAGCTTAAACGGGTGTGAACCTATTTAGACTCAAACGAGTGTGAACTCGTTTGGACTCAAATGAGTGTGGACTCGTTTGGACTCAAACGAGTGTGAGCCTACTTGGGTTCAAACCGCATGAACATAAAAGGTGACACAAAGTTTATGCTTGAATAGGATTTCTTATGTTGAAGCTTTCAATTGGCCCAAGCCATGTTAACCATATACAAATTGAGTCAATTAGGATGAGCCTCAATCAACTGGACACCAAATTGACCCTCAATTGAAAGCCAATTAGGGTTAAATCTAACTCAATTAGGTTTTCCAATCGGCTAATCATCAATGTTCAACAATATGATTCAAATCAGAGTTGAACCTATCAATTGAACTCCAATTGGGCCCAAACTTGGCTCAAACGGTCTTGAGGTCATCTGGATGACCTCCAAACGATCTTGAGACCGTTTGCCCAAAGTTTGACCAAAAACCATAATGATTTTATAAGGGTTGAGCCCTAATTAAATTAAAAATCAGCACTTTTCATCAATTTATCAACATCTTGTAATTGGACCCTCAAACCATCAAATTTCTTTAGCCCTAGACTTCCAATCAATCTTGGGGTGTCACTAAACGAGTGTGAGTTCGTTTGGATGAACCCCCAAATGGGTTGGAACCCATTTGGGTCCTTCAACCCAAAACTCAACAAGATCTATATTGAAATCAGCAACTTTCACCCTATTAGGGTTAGATTATTGAAGTGTCTTCAACTCTTAATTTGTTAGGAATTAGATTACAATTCTGTGTAGGCATGAAATTCAATACATTATGAACAGACCCTCAAACGGTCGTACCTTGGTCAACCCTATGAAATGGTCTTGGGGTCATTTTGATCCAAACGATCTTGCAGGATCGTTTGAGATCAAACAGGTTGAACCCGTTTGACCTTAAACGAGTTGCACCCGTTTGGACCAAAAGGGTTCAAGGTTGTTTCATAAAGTGACCTAGGAATCCACGCCCATCATCCTCAACCTCTGTTCAGGTCGGTTCCTCCACCGTTTTGCTTGCAAAAGAGCAAGGAAGAAGGGAGGTAGAAGAAGAACTAATCATAGAAAACAAGAACAAAGATATGCATAACAAAGCTAAGAGTTAGAGTTATAAAACCCACCTCAAACGTGGTTCCTTGAGCTCCAAGCTTCCAAGCTTCAAGCCTTTAATGGTGTCTTGAGCTCCACAGGTTGGCCAAGGTCAATTCTTCAAGAAAAAGATGGGGATGGTCGGCTAGAACAAGGAACCTAAGTAAGAAAACTAGAAATTCAACCTTGTAATACGATTTCCTCCATGAATCCAAGCTAGAAGGTGGTGTTCTCTTACCTAGAACATGTTGGTCGTCCCCTTGAGCTCCTGAGCTTTGCTTTGGCTGGTTGAGAAAGATAAGAAGTGAGGAAGTGAAGGAAAACGTTTGCTTGGTTTGGAAAGAAAGGTGCTTATATAGTTTAGGCTGATTTACACCATAAAGACCTCAAGAACTTTGAAATTCTCATCCAAGTCCTTTCTTATTTAAGGGAACGTCCAAACTCATCTAAACTTATGAAAAGCTCATGAAATCTCAAGATCTAGGGTAAGGAAAGCCAACTTTCAACTAGGGTACATACATGAAAGGTTTCCTTACTCGAACTTAGTGAATTTTATGTACAAATGTCATTTTTTTATCTGATTATTCATTGATGTGTTCCTTTCACCATTTCTACTCTACATGATGACAAGAGTCATAAAAGATGTTCTAGATGGTTTATTTTACAAGTTGCACCCCTCAAATTTTTTAAACTGCATTTTACTCCAAGTTAGGGTTTTTAAGCATAAGGATTATTCCACAAGCAGCATCTAGATGCCCAAGCTTGGGAAATCCATCATGTCTCATCATATTCACTCATATGATGTCTCATTATCAAAAGAACATCCTAACATGTGCAAATGCAAGTTAACCCCTTAACTGGGTAATTTGCACATAAGCCCCTGTATTACCAAAATAATACTACAACTTTGTTTAAAAAAAAGGACAAAATTGAAAGTATATGTTCCTGAGGAACTTAATTACATGTCAAAAGATAATCACCAGGGTTTAATTACATATTTAGGCAAAACACCTAGGGTTAGTTTATAGCCTAGGTCAGGGATGTTACAATATGAACCTATGATAATGTGTAAATTATTCCTAAGATACAATATGAATTGGATTAGGTTGGTTTGAAAACCTATGGTGCTAAGCACCTATCAACCAATGGTCAATTTTATGGTTTGAAGATGATTTATTCTATAAACCCATGACTTGATGATGGTACCATTACAACAACCCTATGGTGTTGTCTTCATGATAACTGATGGTCAAGATCAAAGGTGTCTAATGATGGTGACAACCTATGGTCACCCCTTTAGGTCAGGTTTTGGATCAATTAGAAGTTTAATGATCAACCATTAAGTACCGTACTGATGTTATCAATCAATGATGGCATTAGCTTAATATTTGATGATGATTAATGAATATAGTGTTGATATAACAACCTGTGGTGATTTAATGGACACTAATGGTGGTGGATAAGGTCTCTACAACCTATGTTGTGTTAAGCATTGTAGTTGTAGCATCAATTCAGCCTTAGACCAATGGTTTCTTGGGTCACTTGATGCAATGGTCGGACCTATATTGTAATTGATGGTTTTAACATATGAACTTGACCCAATGGTTAAGGTATAATGTTTATTCCTCCAATAAAGTGGAATGATGTCTAATGTAATATGTTGGTCCTGTTAATGTTATTTAGATGGTTTCCTTTATATGATCAACTTAAGGAGCTTACTTGTTGACAATGGATGACTTGTTTTAAATGAACAGTTGATTATGGGTTTTACCCTACTCTCAATGGAACTTTTTGTGTTGTTAATCAAGGGATGTTTAGGGTTAGATCTTGATTATTTCTAGAGCACAAATCAAGGACTTCATAGGTGGTTTATCCAAGGTGTTTACTTATGTAAACAACTAATGGTCTTACCTTTAAAACATCCAATGGTTCCGGGTGACATTGTGGTATGCTGATTTGGGTTGAATGGTGATGGAATAAATGGAGAGTTACCCTTAATAAGGTAGTGTTACCTATTCACTCATATGAATAGAAGGGATGATAACCATATTGTGTTGATATGTAACCCTAATGAGGTATAGCTTGTATACCTTGCTTTAATATGACTTAATGATGGTAATTGGGTATGAATAGTCCTTGAATGACTAATACAATCATGGAGTACTCTGTTACTGTTGTTGAAACTCAAGTAAGCTATAACCCGATCGTTACACCTTGATTTATGTGTGGGTTCATACTTGAGAATGGTATGGAATGTGATGGTGATGCTTCACCTTATGCATCCATGATCCAATGGGGATGCCTTGAGTTAGGGTTTGGGTATTAGTGTTGATTAGTAACATTAATATAATTTTATCTTGTAAACCTAACTCTAATGCAAATAGATAAAGATGAGTATTCATGTTTAACATTCTTATATGATGGAATGATGGTGGAAAAACCTCATTAGTATGATCATAACCTTGATATGTTAATTGGTGGTTATCATATCCACATGGTTGATATTTTCTTATGCTAAACATGTGCATTATGAATATGATGAGGGTTAATCATAACTAGATTCCTTGCATGTGGATGCAATAAAGGAATGCTATTAATGTTAATATAGTCCTGCTATGATTGTTTATGAATATCTCCTAGCTCATTAATGTAATATTGTGTTGATATGGTATATTATATGTAAGTGATGTTGTTGAGCCTTGTTATAAGGCATGAAAAGATAATGATGATCTTATAGGGAATAGTATGATGGTCTTAATGACATTTGGGCATGGTTGAGCCCTAAATGAGGTGTAATCCTCTTGTGTTGATAAGGGTTGATACCCTGTGATATTGTGAAAAGGATTTTATATCCTGTGATAGTATGATGGTCTTAATGACCTTTGGGCATGGTTGAGCCCTGAATGAGGTGTAATCCTCTTGTGTTGATAAGGGTTGATATCCTGTGATATTATGAAAAGGATTTATATCTTTTGATAGTATGATGATTAGTGTAGCCTCATGAATGGTAAGTGAATAGTACCATGTGATGATGAGATGAGAAATTATGTTTCACACATTTTATATCTTTTGAAGTTGTGATATTTATATGCTTGCTAGAAGTGAATTAGGGTTTGTATGTTCACTTGTTTGATGCATCCTTAATTCACCCAATTGGCATAACTAATCAAGTGAAACTCTAATCATGTACTTCCCAATGCCATAGATCCATCTGAGTGTCAGAACTTGCCAGATGGTGAAATGAGTATTCCTAAAGGAAACTCATAGCACATATTGATGAGTATGCAGGGTGCTTGTCATCCTAAATTCAAGTGTTTAGGGAGGATGAATATGGCCTTACCTAGCCCTTAGTTTGAGAACGGTTAGTAGTCATGTCTCAGTGATTGTATATGTGATGAGATTGGAGGACAACTGTGGTTGTACCTTGGATGGGTGGGTATGCGAACCCACCTCCTTTCACTAGTGTCGTGACTTGTACCAAGGACGAACTAGGTTGTTAGTAGCTTGACCTTATGTGTCATTGTGGTAGACCAATACTGACTGGGGGCGGTGAATATCTTAGGAGTCTGACTCTTCTTAGATCTTGTGTGGCACTAATTTTGACTTAGTAGTGGTCAGTTGGATTTTGAGTGGTATCCTCAAATTCCTCAAGGCATAATAAAAGATGGAAGATAGTCGTGTAGCATATTTGTTTAGGGCTATACACAATGCTTCATATTGGATGATAACTCTTGTTTGATTTCGTTTCACTGAGATCATGTATAGTATAATAGGAGATAATAGATATGCTTATGTTGTAGTTATGCTCATGTTGTAAACATGCTTATGTCGTCAAATATATTGACACTGATGGTGAAGATGCTTCTACTAGCTATGTTTAATATTTCTAGCCATGCCTATGTAATTAGAAATGCTTAAATTGGTAATCATGCTTATGTAGTTAATTGTGTTATGATGTTAGTTCTACATATGATATATATATGTTCCCTTTATTTGAGAAGCCAATATTGATAACCATGTTATGTTACTAGACATATTCATGATGTCAGGGTTGCTTATGCTACTAGATTGCTTGTGCTATTAGCAAGGAATATGATGATAGTCAGATTAATGATAATGATTGTTATTAGATGCAATTTGATGATATATGAGTAGATATTTATCCAAAGAAATGGATTTATTTGTTATCTATATATGTATTGATGATCATACTTGTTGCTAAGATTAATTGCTTAATCTGTTTAACATAATTGAACTGTTCAATTTGTTCAATTGATTATTAAATACTCCAACTGCTTAGTTATCTACTATTTAAAATGTTGTAATCAATAAGCATTGTTGGAGGTTATATCTCTTACTGGGACATGGGTTCATCCTTGTGGTTCCCCAAAATTTTTTTAGGTAATCAGAAGTGAAGAAAACAAACATGTGGCAAAAAGAGGAGCTATAGTAATGAATCTTTGAGAAAGTTGATTAGATAACTAGTGTGTCCTAAAATCATCCCTATACTCCCAGGTTCAGGTAGGAAAAGTTTGTATATGGTGTTTCAAATGAATCAAAATTTTGTTAGCATGTTAATGTTTGTTGTGTGGCATATACAAATATTATTCTCTTGTGTATATATGTTGTGGCTAAGGTGATAGAACAATTTGTATCAAATTCTTAGCATAGTATGGATATAAGAAAGATGTTGGGCTCTTATCAAAATATTTTTGAGCTGGTGCTGACGTTGAAATCGATTTTAATTTACCCATATTTTTAGGTATGGGATTAATTAGTGATCGATTGTGTTTATGTTTTGAGTAATCTCGTTTAGTGTAATGGGTTCTCACAACCCAATCATTTTTCCTTTTTGTTATTTAGATTAGTTCTTGATGATTTTGTTTCATCTTGTTAAAACATTTCTTAAGGATATCTATCTAAATTAAGGAGAACATCCATTTTCTTTTAAAATGATGATTGGAAGGAAGTCATTTGACTTTGACCTGTCGACCTAAAATCGGATCCTCCTTATTGCATATTATAATTAGAAGTTTGGTTCCTTATCACTCACAGTAGATCGACAACAATGTCGATCCTCTTAGGTCGATAGGTCTGTCGACCATCTAGAATTAATCTTCTTTGTTGAATGACTGTCATCTTTGCAATCAAGAGGATCGACATGGTTCCTATCGATGGGTCAGTCAACAACACTCTTGTTGACTTCATGATCGACAATCTTCACGATACGTTTGACATGACCACATTTATGACCTATTGACCCCCTTAGTCGACACTCCTGTCGATTGACAACGAGTTGTAAAATCTGAGTCTGCATCCGATTAACCAACTTTTGTTTCACCAACCTTAACCTCATCTATAAATATCAAGCCCAATGCTAAGAAATTTTTATCGCTTTCTAATCATAGTGAAGCTCTTCCTCTTTGTTTCCTCACATGTTGACCTCCAAGCATAGCTGCTCAACAAGGTTCCTAATGATGTCCAATCAACAGTCTTGTTCAGTGTGTTCCTATCGACTATGTTCCCATTCGATTGCCTAGTAGATTTACACGCCCAGTCGACACCCATGTCGACTGACACCATGACTTACCTATTAATCGATAACCTTATCGACTGCTTAAAAATCACACTATAGTCTTGTTTTCATTATAATCTATTTACCACCCTATCGACCGTATACTTCTTTTCAAATCAATATCACTAGTTTTCATGCACGCTGTCGACACATGTAATCGACAAGGTTAATACACACCTAATCAATGCCCTTTCCCTTTTCATTTATAGTATTGGATCACCAAGGAACCACCATCCCATCAAAGAAGGGGGAGAAGCTACCTCTTCATGAGCAGCCCAAAACTACAACATACAAGAGGGTTAGGACTACTACACTAGCACTAGAGGCTCCATAAGGTTCACAGTTTGAAGTCCCCTTTTGAGACCCACTCTTTTGATCAACATAAATACCAACCATTAGAGATAATCCCAAAACCTAAACCCATATATGAAATAAAACAATGAATTCTCGACAAAAGCGATCAAACAATATAAAAGAAAGACAAATATTTTTTTTCCTTTTTCTTTCTTCAAAAAATCATAAATCAATGTCACATCAAGGACATCACATTTATATATCACAAATCTTATTCAATCCCATTAAAACCAGAATCAAATCTTATTCTCATATGCGGTTCAGTTTACATCAGATACATGTATATTGATGAACAGACATAGCCTACAATCCATCCCGAGAAAGCGAGAGTACATGGACATTCTAATCTATCTAGATTATGCTATTTATATCTTCCTTGTCGTGACCTCTCCGCTGGATAGCAATAGATCTAAAACATTTGAAACAACCTTATGAGACTCATATACAACCCCAGTGAGTGTATACCTCCCACTCAAGCTAGGTACATGCATCAGCATCAGATTAAGTATAATAAACATAACAAAAACATGCAGATATTGAAAAGTCTAGCAGATAGTTTTATCATAAGTCATTTCTAACTTACAATTGTAATCTGATCCAATAGATAAGGTAATCACTTATACCAATTATAACTTGAAACATCTTTAAAGCATGTCTATGAACAAATCAACAGATACTTCTTAGTTTAGATTAATAATCCTACTACATGAGTAATAAGTCAAGTTCTAAGTATTTTAAATCAATACATAACAATAACATTATATTTGTGACACTCCACCAGCCGGACCGGGAACACATCTTGCAGTCCTGAAGCTGAAGTACACATAATACATATCTACCAAACAATACTATCAAATACCAAGCAATCCAACTCATATTTAGAATGGATATAAATCCCAACATTTATAACTTGTTAGCATGAGAGATCATAATATGAAATAGAAAATGTCCATAGCAACATGATTACTTTCCACAACAAGAAGTATAATCAACGATAACAAATCATCAAGTAGTAGTACAAGGAATGTAACAACCATTCCAATCATGTTCTACATGGCTTATCATCTTTTATTCATTTGCCCTGAAACTACTTGGCTTGTACCTCACCAAGTAGAAGTCGCCACACCTGATTCTCATGTCAATGACTCATCGTCACTATCTTAGGGTTTAGCCGGCCACCCTAAGATATCAACAACAAACCTTGGCCACCTCAGGGCTGCCTAAAGAGTCTCACGTCCTCGTCTCGGGTACATGAGATAGGAACCAACAAAATAGTATATCACATATCAAAGTATTTCACATATTTTTCAAATTTCACATATTTCATTTCAATAGAGTCTATTCCATCTGGACATAGACTTTTACAGCAAGGATTTAGGGCAAAAGCCACTCCAGATGAGTCACTCCTAAATCTTGGTGGTCTATCCTTTAAGGTCTTGATCCACACTCTAGAAATCCTTCTCATAATTCATCGATTACTATAAGGAGATCCATTCTGTTTCCCCAATGTGGTCCTCGGGGGAAACTCACGGTGTTCAAGGCACCTAACTAGATGTTCCATCATTTCACTTGTTATTAATCTCTTTTACTTATCTTATAAGAATTCAAAACATCATATCTCATATATGTGTATTCTTGCATAACTAGAATAACATGAAACAGATTAATTTTATCAGTAAGGGCAATGATCAAAGCAAGAAGCACAATAAGTCTATAGATTGAAACAAATATGATTATTTCTATCTTCTACATCAACTCATAGCAATCATCAATAGTGGTCCTTCAACCCAAGACATATTTTTTTGTCCATCATTTACCCCATCAGGGTTTTATCATCATCAGTGGGCTTTCAGCCCTAGACATAATCGCATTATGCAACATTTACCCTTATCCAGGTTTCTCAATGTAAGGAGTGCATATTAAATTCAATTTCAACATAAATCTTAACAGTTCATTATATATCACAGTTCTTAATAAATATTAGTAGAGGCATTAGAACTAGCAATAGTAAAAGCATATAGATATCAGGTATCATTCCTCATACTCAGAATAGATTTATCATACAACATATGCTTGTTCCATCTAAGAAATTTCATGCATATACATGCCTACCAGACTTAGTTCTCTTCTTCTTTTATTTCACATTCTTCATATGGGGTTACTAATCAACACATGTTGACTATCAACTGAAGTTTGTACTATTTGTCCATTCTCAGAGTACAATTCACAATTCAAGAACACATTCTTGTAAATCAATTCAAATACTTGACTTTCATCTTTTAGTTGAATTCAACTATAGTTATGTGCATCTCTTAATCCCCCATTTTAGATTGTCATTTACTAGCATCATCAAACTCATCATTTTAGGGTAAGAATTGCATTCTTAGAATCATCTATTGATTCCTATCTTTTTCCATCATTTTATACTCAATAGTCTCAACTTATTTCATTTCATGTTCATTACATTATCTGGACCAATCTTTCTTGATTCACTTTACATACAATGCTTATTTTCTACATAAAATTTATCAAAGTACAATTCTTAGTATATTTCATTTAATTTGGGTTAAGACACATGCAATTAAAGTAAAAGATAAAATACTTCATCATACTATCTTCATTTAGTTTCATCTTTGTCTTGCAATCACCATTAATTACATCTTATTTACAACATCGTATCCAAGTTCTAACTTTATCACTCATAATTATCTTAATAATAAACTTTTAGGGTTTTCCAGAAGTCATTCCTTAGTTCAACATATCATAATAATCATATCATTTAGTAATCCAATCATGACTCAAGGGTTCATTAGGGTTATTCACAAACATGGAAACACTAGTTTCCATTTTCACACATTTCATTCATTAATCATAAGTATACATTGATTAATTTACTCATTTCATTCACTTCCTCAACATAAATCCTAATCAGGATATGTGGCCATTCAATTCCATTAACATTCAACAATACATTTGTATCATACAATCTAGTACGATTCAAATATGATTTTACACATGTCAATTCAATTCCAAGCATATCGGCCATTGGGCTGATTTTTAGGCAAAATTCACATGAAATAGCATAGTCATCTACCATAAGAAAAACCCATGGATCCCCAATCAATATATCAGGAACTAATCAAGTTCCAATCAATGATAAATAATAAAAATCAGTAGAATTGGATCCCCAATATCTTTACCAAATCAAATCAAATCACATACATGTACAAACAAGGTTTCTGATTGTTTTAGCCGAATAGAATTAGGCTTTCAACATGTATACAAAGCTTAGGAGGGAGAAAAACACTCACCTCAGGTGACATTCACCTTAAATTCGTAGGCCAACCATTGAATTTTTGGAAACCCAAACAAACTCTCATAAAAGAATCCAATTCTTTTTCCTCTCAACTCAGAAACCCTAGAAATGGGGATAAGAAGAGAAAGAGTGAGAAAAGGAGGAGATTTGATGTGATTTTGAATCAAATCAGGGGAGGGAAGGAATCTTGACATGTGAGAGAAGATTCACAATGAAATGCTATGCAAAGAAGCTAAACTTACTTGATTTCATCATATCTTGGATAGAGAAACACTAGGTCAACATCACCACCACTTTCTCTTCTCAATACCCTAGCTCTCCTCTCTCCCAAGAATTTCATTTCTTTGAAGGGAAGGATGAGTTATGAGATCTCCTTGTGTGTTAGGTTAGTTATATACATGAATTGAGGTCCTTAAAACATTTGCAAACAAGCCCCTCAATGTATTTTTATTTTGTTTAGACTGGTTGGTCGGCTGAGTTATAAACTCGACCAAAACCACACATTTTAGGACTCAAACGTCATACAAAAATTATGAAACTTTAATCCAATGTCTGAAATTGAGTTTATAATCAACAATAAAATTTTAAGATCATTTGGATTATGAATAAATAAATAAAAATTAAATACTACACTATTATATTGCAGTCAGTAGCATGGTCGGTCGAGTTTGTCCTTCACAGAACTCGATCGAAACCCCTCTCTGTAGGGACCAAAAATCATCCAAAAATTACAAAAATATAGGGTGTCTATAATAGAGTTTAACGACTATAGTTAAAATTTGAGATCCATTGAATATACCAATAAAAAGATAAAATTCAATTACCACACTACTATTTCAATATGAAAATATGATTGGTCGAGTTTGAAACTTGACTGACAAACAGGTAAGAACATTCTTCAAAAATTCTCATATTTTTCAGTAGTGTTCACATTTGATATATACAAATCATATGAAAATTTTAATTAAATCATAGTTACACATAAAATACTAAAAATCATTTAGTAAGACACCATACTTATCAAATTCTATTTTCATATGTCATCAAAACACTAATTTAGGAAGATTAGGGTTTCCAAATCTTAACCCTAATTATGTGAATCAAAGTATGATTAAACCTTCTCATTATATTTAAAATATCAAAACTTAACTACCATCACTAATTAAGTTTTAAACAATGATCAAATTAGTTATGCATACAATCATCTATGTAAACCCTAATTAGATGACTTATTTGAAAATGGGTCATTACATCCCCTATCAAGGAACCTTCAGGCCTCAGAACAAAGACCATTTAGAGGCATTCAATGAAATGAAAAGAGCAGTTTTAAAACCCACATGCTTCATATCTTCCACCACCCTTGACGAAATCGACATCTGGGCACGAGTCAAGGGAATGTTGGCTAAATCTAATTTAGCCCACCTCTGTTTTGCTACTCCATGAGCTTATGCAGAGGAAACTACAGAGTTCATGTCATCTATCAAGGAGGTAGCACCTACCAAGGAGGTGCACTATAAATAGTTACAAGTCAGAATCAATAACGTTGAGTACATTCTCTCTAACCACAACCTGAACAAAATTTTATGTGGTTCCAAGGAAGAAGCTACCAGGGCCTCTATTGGCCTCCTAGAAAAAAAGGATTCCATTTTTAATGCTTCTAAATATTAGGAGAAATTAACAGGCCAAAAGAAGTATCAATATTGACACTCCAAAGCATCCGTGGTGCATTTCGGTTTTTGGAGAGATGCACAAAATAGTAGCCAACATCCTCTTCACCAAAGTAGAAACATGGATCATCTACTTTGAGGAATCATATGTGCTATCTTTGATAATGGACGACCGTCCTATCAATATTGGTTGCCACTTGATTGATAAATAGCTACTTATCTGCTCCACCTCGCAAAGAGAATATTATATGGGTGGTCTCATCATGCTTATATTTTAGGCACACAGACACCCCCATGTGTTGCTTTTAAGGAAATAATACGTAACAACTTTCTCACCATATGGTACATAATGTCCGTTGGTAATTTGGTATGGCATGACAATTCTACTAGCTACATACTGACAAGAACCAAGTTTTCTATTCCTTTACCTAGTCTGGTGAATTTTGACAAAGACTAGTTACTTTATTCAGAAGACGAAATTTTTGCACTTGTTCAGAACTTTTGACAGATGAACCGAGACCAGCCAAGCACATCACACAGTTGGGTATGGCAAAATCCTATCATTACAAAACAACTTAAGCGACCACTTTACAAGATATCAGAAGAAAGTGATCACAAAATAGTTTTCAGGTATCACCTAAAAGAACTATGAGTATCACCCGAGCATGGCCCAGACTCCCTCCCAGTCTCTAAAGAAGATTGCCCACCTATCACTCCATCTACTTCTACAAGCAAGCAACCCACGTCCACCACAATCTAACCTGCCTCCATCCCAATTATATATACTGCTAAAAAACCTATCTCTCCGCCTAGACAATCACTGCATAATGTTCCTTAAATCCCACCACGACATCAACCGTGTTCCTATCACCCATTTTCTTCTTATCAGGACCCTAGGTCTGATAATCATTCTTCATCTTCTTTGGAGGTGGATACTTTGGGCAGTGCCTTTGGTCGTGAATTTGACACTATACACAGAGTCACTAGCATGACTACCTTTCCTAAACTCCAAAAGGTCGTAACAAACATTGAACAATGGGTTCTAGCAATGGACTTACGGATTAGCAAGCTCAGTAATATTCCTGTACACATGGTGACCCTTCAACACCAGCTAAATGAAATATTGAAGGTCCAAAACCACCTCCTGCTCAATTTGACTTATCTAGAAAAGGCCAAGCAGTGCCGAGAAGAACATCACTTCCTATAATGAAAACAAAGACAAGTGTGTCAACATAGTTCTATTGAAGCATCATCTTCACCGTATTCCCAGCCTGACGAAGGTAATTCTTATGTTGCTGATACTATGAGTGAAGATGCTTGTCTTCACTATTCTGATAAGGCAACTGGGTAAGTATGAGAATCCATATCCCACATCTCTTAATCTGTTTTTGGCTCTACTAAACCTTCATCAAAGAATGGCCACTACTCCATTTTTGGCTAATAACATCATTGCCAAAAGCATCACTTATATTAGAAAAACTGGCCTAATAAGCTAAAACCGAAGCAACAAGTCATTAGAAAAAAATCCAAGTACCGGTTGAGGTACAAGGTCGATTATATTAAAGATAATCGACGCTAAAAAAGACCCACAAAATCAAAATTTTGCTACACGCATAAACATAGCATCGATTTTATTAGAAAACTGACCCAACATGTTTCCCGTGGAGAAAATTGGCTCCATTTTGCCTTAGCGCATCCATAAGTGTTAAGCTATAGGGTCGGTTTTTTCCAAATAACTGATCCAGAAGTGTACATGAAAATTTAGGTACCACTTACCTCTGTTGGGTCGATTTCTTCCTCCAAAACGACCTAGTAGGTTCAACTTCGCGAGACTTCTTGGGTCAGTTTTCCCAAATAACCGACCTTGTAGGTAGTTCAGCGACAACAACCTCTAGGTTCAGTTTTCCCAAATAACCGACCTTGCAGGTGATGAAAGCATTTTCATCTGGGTTCAATCACCATGTTGGGCCCAATTTTTCTTAGTATTTTCGCGTTTATTGGCTTTATCTTCTAATATGCACATTTACTGGGCTTAATCAAATTTATCCCTATTTTAATTCAATATTTGCACCTATTTTCATGTCTTTTTGAGGCCAAGGGGTCAGGTTTGGGCCCTTGTTTATTTGGGCCCACGAGCACTGCATCACGACCCTCTCTTTCTTTCTTATTGCTCCAGCCAACAAACTGTGACCGACTTATACTCAAACTGTGATCGCAGTCTTTTTCTTCTTCACCCTAACTATGATTAACGTCTCCCCTATTGGTCTATGACCTGCTAACCCTACATCGCGACCGCAGTCTCTTCCACACCGCGACTCCCGCTTCTCCTCTAACAGATCACGGTTCTCTTCTCCTACTGCTAACTGTGACCACAGTTGCGTGCTACTCCCTAACCGTGACCTCTCTTCTCCCTGACTGCGGTTCTTTGTCTCCACCACATTGTGACCTACCCTTCTTTCCTCCCTAACCATGATCTCAACCCCCTCTTCATCGCACCTTCCTATAGCCACCTGTCCGCAATTTCCTTCCTCTCCTCCATATGTTGATTGTGGTTCTACTTCTTCCTCCCTCTGCACCCTCGTTTCCTCCACCACTTCTCCATGACCTTCCTTCACATTGACTACAGTTCCTCTCCGCCATATACACCTACGCCCCCCAACCTCCACACTTCACAACCTGCAATGGCATCGCCTCCTTCTCCACTCGAGATCTTCATCACACCGCAACAATAGATTGCGACCAACATTTGCTGCACGACTTCCTCCCTCGCATTCGACCTCGACCTCACCACCACAGTCTTGTGCTCTCGCCATCAACCCGAATCGCAATCAACACCACCTGTACTCCTCTGCTCGCCCTTCATCATATCGTGACCTCATCTCCTTACCTCCATCCACGACCCGCGGTTCCCTTCCTTACACCGCAACCTTCCCCAGTGTCTCCAAGACCGCGATCATCATCCCAACATCACCGCGATCGCGATGTATTTCCTCTCCAACTGTGATCAACACCCTTCTGCAACCAAATCAAGTGCAAGAGAGTACGACCTCAACTGCATGTGTATAAGACTGTGACCAAGACAAAGAGGCCGCGACCGTGGCACTGGTCCATCCAACAGCCTGAGCCTATAAATAGACCCTTTCCCCCTTCCATTTGGGGCACCCTCTCCAAATGTCGTTAGGCTGTAGGTCTGTCCTCAGCCAAAGGAGATGGTCTCCTCCACTGCCAGGCTACGCCCAAGAAGCGTTTGACCCCCTGGTGCATCCATCTATCCGCTCCATCCAACCCGTTTATCCAGATTGAGGTGGAAACCCAGATCTACAACTGTCTTCATCATTTATGACGTGCCTACACCTCCATCATGTCCACGTGTTGCTCCTCCTGCTGGGAGCAAGGACTACAAGAAGAGAGAGAAGGTAGAGAAAGAAGATCTACCCCATCTACTGTGGTGTTCTTCCCTCCTAGTCCAGATTTGCCCCGACGTTGTGTAGAAGACCATCTCTCCATCGAGCTGTGATCGTGTTTTTCACCATGCTTATTGTGGAATCTTCTCTCTCTCTCTTGTTCTTTTTGTTTCTCTCACCATGAGCGAGTAGTTGCCTTTCGCTGGGGTGCGGGGACTAGCCCCGCTGCCCATGCTTACATGTCCAATTATTAAGCATTCCATGGCTTGTATATAACTTTTCATTTTGTTGTTAATTGTTAGATGTGTGTTTGTGGATTGATCACCTACTTGCATGATCTATTTTTTCCTATGTTGCAAGAAATTCAAAACGTAGGTTTTGAATGTCGATTAATGTGGTTGACTCCCTGATGAGAACTTCTGATGGGATTCCCTGAAGTCGTAAGTGTGTGATCCATGAGGGGATGAGACATCTAGATCATGATGACACTTCTGTGTGCCTAACGCCCATATGGGAGTCCCACAGCTTCATTTGGATATCTATATCTTTGGAGTCGTAAGTGTGTGATCTGGATGGCAATGAGAAATTTGATGCCTAAGGTGATGCTTAAGTGAACATAAACATCCTAACAGAGGGTTTGTAGTAGCTCTATTTGGATGGTTATATCTATCCTGGATGTTTGTGTTTGGATGTGTTTGCATGTGTAGCGGTGGTGAAACCCGAGTCCATCCCAGTGATTCCCATCATTAATCTTTAATCAACTTTTTATCCTGCTCTTTACTTTCCTCGCATTTAGTTTAACTAACCTCAAAGCAACCTCTGTTCTAAATATTAGTCTTTTTTTTTTTTGGGTGAAGTCAGAAGCTACTTTTATTCATCCCGCGCTACTCTTGCAGGCATTAAACTGGTATTCAAAACATTGTCAGCTATGAAAATAAATTTGGTAGGACTCCTACCATTACAGAAGGGGTGGGGGGTAGGTTGACCCTCAGGGCCGATAGGAGGGGTCGTATAGGTACGACCGTCCTTATAGTTTTAAAGGTGGTGTTTGGACAGCATGTCCGCCAACACATTTTGTTCTCTCGGACGATACACAATTTGTAACTCTGGTTTATCGCTGATCATGTCTTGGATGGATTGGACCCAAATGGTGAAAGCAGGGACATTCTCTAGAGGGCCTTCAATTGCTTTGATAGCCTTAGAACTATCCGTAATGATAACTGCTGGTCCCATGGTGGTTGCAGTATATATGCTGATAGCAAGCTCTATTGCCCTAATCTCCGCTTCTGTGACCGATTCAACCTGGGCATACATGGCCGATCCTCCTTGCCATGCCTTGTTCTCATTCAGGACAACTATCCCGATAGCCGCATCTTTACCCCTAACAGTAGCATCAGCATACAACAACATATGGCCATTCGACACTCCATCATGGTCATGTAAAATGGCTTTATCGTGGTCTTTGTCTTCCTTCTTCCTGCATTTAGCTTTTGATATGCTAGTACAGAGCCTATCAATTTGGATCACTTGTTTAGTAGTGCTGACATTAACATTTTCGAAGACCATGCTATTCCTAGCCTTCCATATGACCCAGCAGGTAACTGTGAAGCGAGCGGTGTCCTCATCCTTCCCTTGCAAGTGATGCGTCAGCCACTGTTGGATAGAATCGTGGACCATGTTGTCCATGTTATTTCTACTGGCCTTGTTCCAGACTTCCTTTGCATAAGGGCAACTGCATATAGCATGAAACATATCTTCCACCTGTGCTTCACACCTAGGACAAATAGCACATTCAGTGAACTTCCTTTGCTTACGCCTCCCATTAGTCATGATTCCTTCATGAGCAACTGTCCAGATGAAAACTTTGATTTTACTAGGTATCTGTAGTTTCCAAATGGTAGACCATATATTGTTAACAGGGTACTGAATATCACCATGTATTAGAGCATACGCAGAAGCTGTAGTGAATTTCCCGCTCTCGTCATGCATCCAGCTCCATGCATCATCCCCTTTCCCCCCGCCCGGAACAGGCAGATCAGTAATCCGATCGACACAGTGATCAGGGAGGTAATGTAGTAAGAACTCTCTGTCCCACTTTCCTTCCATGTTACGAAGGCACCCAACAGTAAGATCCATCACTTCATTGGTGACGTGTTTTGTGCAGTAAGAAAGCAGCTGTTGATACCCTGGAACCCAGTGGTCCGTCCACACTAGGGTGGAGTCCCCATCCTTTATAATCTTATTACAGTTATTCTTGATGAACTGCATTCCCGTATGGACACTTCTATAGAACGGTGTTGCTCTGCCAGGAGACCTTGTAGTGAAGTTCTTATATTTTTGACTCATCCCCTTCACCCAAAGGGCATTCTTGTTGCGAAGCAGCTTCCATGAGTTCTTCCATACTAAGGTTTTGTTCCAGTCCGCCATGCTTCTAATTCCTAGGCCCCCGTTATTTGTGCTAGTGCACACTTTCTTCCACGCAACCAAGGATACTGGATTGGCATTTTGGCATCCCCCCCAGATGAACTTGCGAATTGCTCTATCGAGTTTAGTACAAATGGCTTTCGGGACAATGGCCGATTGCATGACATATGTTGGCAGAGTTGTCAAGACTGATCTGACCAGACAAATCCGACCAGCTAAGGAGAGAGCTCTTGCTGTCCAGCCGTTGATTCTTGCCTCCATGGTGTTCGTTAGGAAAGAGTAGGTTTGTTTGTTAACCCTTTTATGTAGCAGTGGTACACCCAAGTATTTACCGAGGTCATCTGTTTCCTTGATCCCGCTGGCTCTGCAGATCGCTGCCCTTGTAGCTCTACTAACTGAGGCGGCGAAGAAAATTTTTGATTTGTCTATTGAGACATGTTGTCCCGAGGCTTCTTCAAACATTTGGAAACATTTGTTGACGGTAGCCATCTGCTGTAGCGATGCTTTTGCGAATATGACTATGTCATCCGCGAAGCAGACATGGGATATGTGTGGCCCTTGTTGGGAGAACTTAATGGGAGTCCATTTTTTTTCTTCAACATTTTGGTTGATTAGTTGTGTGAAACGCTCCATGCACAGAACGAATAAGTAAGGAGATAGCGGGTCTCCCTGTTGGAGCCCTCTCGTCTTCTTGAAAGCAGGGAGTGAACCCCCATTAAAGATAATGTTCGTACTTCCTGAGGATAGGGACTTTAGAATGTAAGTTTTGATGTTAGATGGCCATGTCATCTGGTTGAGCGTATGCTCAATGAACTTCCAAGACATTCTATCGTATGCTTTCGAGAGATCAATCTTTATGGCCATGTAGGGTGCACTTGATTTACGCCTTAGGTTGTGAATGATCTCTTGGACAATGATAATGCTGTCAGAAATACACCTGCCAGGAATAAAACTGGATTGTTGTTGCGACACCCATTGAGGCATATACTTCTTGACTCTCCCTACCACGACCTTGGATGCCAGCTTAAGGCATTCATTGTTCAGAGTAATTGGTCTAAGATGGGTACAGTTGATAGGGTGCTTCACTTTTGGTATCAAAACAATACTCGTCTCTGCTATCTTGTCTGGAATATCATTGCCATTGAGCATGTTTCTGATGGTTAGGAGGATGCTATTCCTGATGCATTTCCAGTTTGACTTGATAAAGTGCATATCAGTGCCATCAGGCCCTGCAGCCTTAAAAGGGTCTGCTTCTCTAATGATTTGCCATACTTCCTTCTCAGTCGGTGTAGCCCCAAGATTCCTGATCTGCCGCGGTTGCAGGTTCTTGTATCTTGCTGGTATCGTGTCCATCGCCGCTGCAGTAGGCGGATTGTTTTCAGTGAACATTTCTTGAAAATAATTTAACACTAGGTTCTTGAGCTCAGCCTCGTCAGTCAGCCATTGTCCTTGGCCATTTTGTAGACTCCTGATATTGTTTATTCGCCTTCTATTACTGACATATGTATGGTAAAATCTGGTATTATTATCTCCCTCAGTCAACCAGTTGAGGTGACTCTTTTGTTTCCAATCTTCCTCCTCTCTTACAAGAATTTCCTCCGCCTCACCTTCAAGCTTCTGACATTCACGATCAGCTGCCTCAGTGTACTGTGTTTCCAGCCTGTGTTGTAAGTGATTTATCTTATTGAAAATTTGCTGTTTGGCCTTGCTGTGGTTACGCCTGGCATTGGTGTCCCATTTAGAGAGATGGGGTTTTGCTTTTTGCAGCGCGACATGGAACTCAACATCCGGTTTCCAGTGAATTTCCAAAAGATTACAGAAGTGTGGATCTTTGTTCCAGGAAGCTCGGGTTTTGAATCTCACTTGCTGTGTGGGGGTAGTAACATTCAACATGGCTATTGGGTTGTGGTCCGAGCCAAACCGAGTGAGGTTCTCACAGATGAAATTTGGGTACTGCTGTATCCATTCCCTGTTCGCCAAAGCTCTATCGATTCTTTCATGTAGGAGCCCTTTCTTGTAGGTAAACGCGTAGCCGATGCTCCCGATGTCAGTGAGGCCTGCTTTGATAATGGCGTTGCTGAATCTTGCAGCTTCGGATATGTTAAATCTGTTGCTGCCTAGCTTCTCATCAGGATTGAGCATACAATTGTAATCTCCCAGAGCTATCCAAGGCTTGTTAATAGATTGGCTCAACCGAATTAAGTGATCCCAGAGTATAGGTCTTCTCCCAGGGTTAGGTGAAGCATATATGAAGGTACATAGCACATTTCCATCGATGCAGCAGTGAATGAAATACTTGTTGCTTTGAAGAATTTGTACATCACACTCATCTTCATTCCATAAGATCCAGATCCCACCCGAGAACCCATTTGCTTCTACGCGATGGGAGCTCGAGAAACCAATATCTTTAATAGCAGCTTGCGCCTCTTTTCCAGAAATTCTAGGTTCTAAAATGGATACTAGCTTGATTTTGTGCTTCGACACTAGACTTTTAAGGTATTGCCTTGCTTTCTTCTTACCAGCTCCTCGGATATTCCAGGTAATTGTATTAATCATAAACAAGGGGTGATTATTTGGATGAGGACGCGCCTCTTTTAGCACCATCAGAACTTCTTCTCATTCTATTCCTTGTCACGTATTGGCTATGCGGGCTGCCTGTGCCCTGAGATTTCTCCTTCTCCTTGGCTTTTCTTCCGGGTATTACAGGTGTCTTCGTCCCTTCCCTGGTTTTGCCACTTTCTGTAATTACCGTGCCTTCTTCTTGGCAATTGGGTTTATCCGTGTGCATCTCGGCAGGCTCATCAACTGGTCTGCCAGGTATTACTTCATTGCCTACTGGTGTAACAGCTGTATGCTTGGGTGCACAATTAACCAGTAGTGCTGCTTCCTATCTAGGTTGTCCCTCTTCTACCACCTGTCGATCTTCTGTATGTTTCTTCGATGATACATCATCATCCTCATTCCTTCGCTGCTTTTTCCTCCAGATCTTAGGACCTCGGCTGTCCTCTTGACGCTCCGGTTGGTCGTCAATCATGCCCTCTTCGGCCCTGTTGGCTTCATCTTCCTCCCCATCTAGAGCTTGGAACTTGTTTCCCGCTCCTGTTGTCTGGTTTTTCTTTTGTTGCTCTTTGTTGTGTTGTGGTCGACGAGTCCTGACATTTTTGCCATAGTAGACTTGCCACTTCTCTTCCTCCTCCATCCATCTGACTCCCGCATCATCCTCAGCTGGACTATTGTCCGGTTTTGTAGGTTCTTCCTCGGGTCCTTTGCAATCCGTCACGTCGTGTCCCAGCTTCCCACACTTGAGACACAGATCCGGCAACGACTCGTATTCTATCTTGTACTCCCGTCCGTTGATCAGGATTGCAGGTTGGATGGGTTTGGAGACTTCGATTTCTACTGCTAGCCTCGCGAACTTGCTTCTCGTTCGATTGGTTGAGTGATCGTCTACTCTCATCAGTCGTCCCACCGCTTCACCTATTTTCTGGAACATTTCTTGGTTGTAATAATGGATTGGGAGCCCAATGACTCGTATCCATGTAACCAGGTGACTCGGGAGGCCCTTGGAGGGTTCGAAATACCCGTCCCAAGGCCATACAGCTAGACAACTACCAAATAGTGACCACGGCCCCCTAGTTAGGACGTTTTCCTGATCCAGTCTACTATAGAATTGCACTACATAGTGCTGTTCAACAAGCTCGTAAAGCTCAAACCTTCCCGCCGGCTTCCAGAGCAGTTTTAGCCTCTTTGCCATGGTTAGGAACCCGACATGTCTATCAATAATTTTTATGATGACGGCATATCTGAATGGTTTGCTCATGATCTCCTCCACTTCTGGAGCGACGTAGATCTCAGGGAATCCTCTCTCGTTTATGATTTCGATATCTTCAGGGTTAACGGTATCCTCCTGTTCGTCTTCGATGAAGAAAGGATCGGTGGCGGCGCCTCCGCCGTTTCCTGTCACATCTTGCTTGAAAGATTTCGTTTTTGTTGGTGACGCGTTGGCTGGCAGAGATGTGGTATCATCTGTGTGTGTGCTCTGGTCCACGTCCATCTGGTTCGTTTGATCTAACAGTTCATTAGGGTTACCCCCTCGCATCCCCTTGTATGTGAGGTTGATGCCGACCCTCTGTAGACTCGCATGGCTTGCCGCTTTAGTCGACGTAGTGCGCGAGCCAGATCCAGGATCCTTGATCCTTATCCCGCTACCATCATCTTCTAGGGTTACACGTAGTTTGCTAGCTTCGTCGCCGCCCCCCGCACTCCCTTGTGCCGCCATAGTTCGTTCTAAATATTAGTCTTGATTCAACAAGATTCGACTAATAAAAGATTCTTTAAAATGTTTTCCCTTGGGATTCGATCCTCAACTATATTGAAATAAGACTAGTCTGCTTGTGGGTGGTATTATTGCACAAGGTTTTGGTAAAACTCAGGGATTTCAGCCTTGGGTGAGTTTGTTAGTGCAGTAAGAACCACGTACAATTCTGGCGTCGTTACCGGGTGAAAAAAACACTAGAGGGGGGTGAATAGTGTTTTATGATAATTTTAAAAATTATTTAAGAAAACAACCACAAAAAGATTGGAGAAGGAGGCAAGGTGTTTAGAGTGGTTCCACCCTTAGCAAATACTAAGGGAGTCAGTCCACTACCCGTTTATTCCCAATCAGGATTTTGAAAGCAATTGTATTTTATTACCTCCCAACAATGTTACATAAGATACAACTACCTTCACAACCCTTAGGATAGCCTTCACCTAGAAGTAGTCCCACCAACCTTGAAGCAGCCTTCCTCAAAGTAACTCCAAGCTCCCCCTTGAAGTAGCCCTCCTCTTGAAGTAGCTTCCCATTAGGACATCCTTCTTGAAGTAATCCTAAGTCCATCGAGCTACCTTCACCACCTGAAGAAGCTCCAACAACCTCCTTTCCATAGCCTCCAACCTAGGAGTAGCAAAGGAGAACAAAATACAATAGAAGGAACAAGATTGGAAGAAAGAAACAATGTTATCAATTGAGTACAACGCTTTGATCCTATATCAAGTGTATTGATATCCTATCCATTGTGGATGAACGTGGTAGTGTGGTGGCTAGGAGATACTAAGCTATAGGACACTAATGTAGAGCTCAAGTAAAATAGATTGCAAGTGTAGCTCAACTTGTTGCTTACAAAGAATGAATCTCAAGTGTAATTGTATGCACAAGTGATGATTTAGGTGTCCTATAGCTTGTCCTATTTATAGGAGTGGTTTGCTAATGCTTGGGGACATTCTAGACACTTTCTAGGATGTTCTTAGTTCTCAACTAGTCGTTAAGTATCCACTAATTACATTTGTAATGACTAGTTGATTAATTCTGAAAATTGCAGTCAGAACCTTTCTCGTTCGAGAAGTTTGTCGACCAAGTGTCTCTCGGTCGAGAACTTTGTTGACCGAGGGAAAGTTTGGAGTAAGTGTATTGTAATGTTCAACTCAACTCCCAACCAATTTTTCCCACCAAGTCTAACATCTATAGAACCTACTCGAAGGATAGACTTAGGTGATTCTCAGTCGAGAAGATGTTTGACCGAGTGTGTCTCAGTTGAGAAGTAGTTCGACTAAGGGAGTACCTATTTTAGTTTATCTAGACATGTACTAAGTGTATGTAGCAAAGTGCAATTGTGATACTATCTTGGGGGATGACCTATTTAAGTGTTGTGAGTGGATAGGAAGATCTAAACACTTGATTTACATGATATCTAAGTACTTGTACATTATAAACTTTTACATGTTTTAACATTGATTACAATCATGAAAATAAAACAAATTTGAGCATTAGGATCTTCCAAATCTTTGCTATCCACCACCTTTTATGCTTATTCCTGAAACTCTCAAATAGCACGTTAAAACCACAAGAATGAAATGTTTTTCATCATCAAAACAAAGGGATTATAATAATGTCCAATTTATCCAACAATCTACCCCTTTTTGAAGATGACAAACATTTCCAAAATATAAATCAAGAAAATATAAATCATATGAGTTTCATACCTGAAGTTTACCTTTTGCAGCCATTCTCTTGAAGTGTGTGCTAGCCAAGAGATTATGAAACTCATTTTACTTTGTGTTAATGATTTAGATTGTTTCTCCCCCTTTGTCATTTCAAAAAGTTAACCAAGATAAACATTAAGTATGACTTTTATTTCTCCCCCTTAATTTGATAATCAACACAATTTTTAAAGCAAGGATAATCAACACAATTTAATGCAAACCACTTATTTTTATGTCAAATTTTGCCACAATTTATTTCTCAATCATTTGCAAAGGATGTTAATCCTTGAAATGATAAGATCCTTTTAGGTTCATGGCATATGTGCTTTGATTTCTCAATCAGTTACAAGGGATGTTAAGCCCTGAAATGATATGAGATCCATTTAGGCTCATGACAGACATATGTATTGATTTCTCATCCAATTTACAAGGGATGTTAAGCCTTGAAAATGATATGAGATCCATTTAGGCTCATGATGGATACATGTATTGATTTCTCATGCATTTTACAAGGGATGTTAAGCCCTGAAAATGATATGAGATTTTATTTACAGCATAGTAGGATCAAGAAATATATCTCTAACCAATAATGAGGGATGTTAAGCCCATATTGATATAGAGAGTCCATTTTAGATCAAGATAATTCAATTATCCTAAGGTCATAGCTAGTTTTTGAAGTTTTGATTTGATCAAGAAATGTTTATATTTTTTGTGAGCTCCCCCTTAATCTTATAATCAAGATAGTTTAAGAATAACAAGCATTAAAGTTATATTACAATAAGTCAAACCTTTTATGAGAGATTTGCACTAAAATCTTATTTTCAACATGAAGAATAAGTTTCAGATCATTATACTAAGATTGAGTGTAAAGAAATGATTTAATATCACAAATAAGCATTCTGTCAGGCTTATTTTAGGTCGACCATGACTTCGACTGGGGCACCCCTCGGTCAAACTCTTTTTCGATCGAGAGGCATTTCTACAGATTTCCAATTTAAGCATTCACAATGATCTACTTGATTGAATATAAAGATTTTATGTAACATGTGGATACCAATTTGAAAGAGTTTATATCATTTTGAAAATATATGAACTTGCAATCTATGCTATATTTGTATTGATTCATTTTTGCAAGAAGGCATGTCCAATTTTAGTTTGCAAAAAGTATACAGGTTTTCAATCAACGTATTTTTTAACAAGTTCAATAAGAATGTTATAATCAAAGTATACTTTTCATTTAATAAGTCATGACGTAAGATTATCAATATGTTTAAAAAATTTTCTCCAAGATTCATTCTTGATTTGCAGATTAAATCAACATTGATAGCAAACTAAAATAAATTAAGTAGGTTTTACAGAACCTCATTCGGTCAAACTTTTTCTCACCCAAAATTTTCTCGATTGACAACTTTTTCGACCAAGTAAGTTACTGTTTGTCCAGAAAGTGCAGGTTTGAGATAGAAACTTCTTTGGTCAACTATTTTCTCGACCGAAGAGTATATCGGTCGAGGATTTATTCAACTGAGAATTTTTCTATTTCAGCAATTATTTTCAAGTAAAACATAAATTACTTTCAATACAATTACAGAAATATGAAAATTAAAGCTCAGTTTAATTGAGATAAGACATTTTGAGTATCAAAACAAAGTTTTAGGTCAAATCTCAACTAATCAAGTTCAATATTTCTACGTTTGGGGTTTTAGAATTCAAACTAGATCAATATCCTTTTTCTTGTATGTGCAAGAAAATGAATAATGTCCAAGACGTAAATAGTAATGACAATATATATAATCAATTTCATTTCTCTTCTTAGCTAGATTGTCTTTAGAAACATACACGACTTTAGTCTTGGGTACTTATGTCCTTCTTACTCTGGGTTTTTAATAGGATTTACCTTTTTTTTTAGATGATTTCTTTCCATTCTTAAGTTTAGGACAATCAGGTTTTAAGTGTCCCTTTTTGCCACATTCAAAGCACATGGAGGAAGAAACACAAGGAGTTTTGTTAGTTTTAGATCTTCTATGCTTCTTACCGTTTACAATGATAGTTTCTTCATCACTATCTCCTTCACTTGTGTCATGACTAATCTTTATTGATGCTTTGAATGAAATGTCCTTTCTTTTCTCCTTTTTTTGTTCAACCGCCAATCTTTCTTCTTCTTCAAAGGTGGCTTCATGAGCCTCCAAGTTGCCAATGAGTAGTTCCAACCTCAATCTTGTGAGATCATTGGCTTCTTAAATGGTCGTCACCTTTGGTTTGTACTTTTAAGGAAAACACCTAAGAATTTTGGACACTTGATCCTCTTCACTAATGGCTTTACCTAATGCATTCAAACCATTAACAATAGAAGAAAACTTTACATACATTTCACTAATAGACTCATTTGGTTCTATGCAAAATTGTTCAAACTTTTATTTAAGCATACTAATTTTGGAGTTCTTTACTTGAATAGTTCCTTCATAAGTAATAGAGAGTCTATGCCATATTTTATATGGAGTTTCACAATTTGATATTCTATTAAACTCACCTACGGAAATTGAACAATAAAGGATACTTACAACTTTTGCATTCAATTGGGCTAATTTTACCGTATTTTCATCCCATGTAGCATACTCCATTTGAGGAAGAGTGTAGGTGTTTGAAACCCTTCTCCAAAGATCCCAGCTGATCCCTTGAAAATAGAATTGCATCCTCCTCTTCCAATAGTTGTTGTTGGTACCATCAAATGGTGGAGGTCGAGCTACAAGTTTTCCTTCCAAGTTGAGGTTGTTTAGTACTCCATCACCCATATTCTTCAAGACTTGTTAAAGTTCCTTGAAGCCTTCTCTGATACCAATTGAAAAAACAATAGAGGGGGGTGAATAGGGTTTTATGATAATTTAAAAAATAATTTAAGCAAACAACCACAAAAGGGTTAATTTCTTAAGTTCATGATCCTAATCTAGTTCCTGATCCATCATGCAATCTTACTCTGATGTTTAATCTCAAACCTATCATTATGATCTAGAAACTTGATTAATGACTCAGATGTTGATGATATAACTAGGGTTAACTAATATGGTTCCTAAAAACACCTAAGTAGATCATTCATTCTCGATATATGCTTGATGCTTAATGAAATGTTGAAATAATGATATAATGTCGATTATAAATGAATGATCTACCCTAGGGTTGTATAGGAATGCAAAACCCTAATCTTTCATACTGGATACATGGTGATGGCATAATATGATCTTGAACCTCAAATCTATATCTTGTTTTATCTAGGATCTACTTGAGACCTTGACCTTCCACTCTTGGACCTTTACTCGGTTAACATTCAAAAAGGTACGCTATTATACAACTCCTCCTTGATTGTAATGATAATACTTTTAGGTACCTCTTGACTTAAGCTTGGCTATTTATTTGGATGAACTATTGTTCCCTATGAGTAGTCTTACGTTTTTCTTCTATACTATATTTTGAGAAACATGAAAATATAATTGTAAAAGGGATGTAGTTGTTGGCTAGTTTCTTATCTCTTTCTTTTTCCATGTTGCCTACGAGCCTTATGTACTAAACCTTTTGGTTCATTTTAATAAAGAAGAATGTTATTTCATTTTTGCATATTATCTCTGTGTGATTTTCGGGCCACTCAGGGACGGGCGCTCTAATCCCATTAACACTGCCCTTTCGACAGTGAGATTGGGATTAGGGTAAGAACGGATCCGTGACAGCTTCCTTGACAAATTGTAGGTTGAATCAAGGTTTTTACCTTGTGTGTTTCTTGGGTATATTGAGGACTAAAAGGTTGTAGATGCCTTTAGTAGCCATAAAAGAAGCTTCTTTGATAAAGTCATTAGCATTCAGCAAGATGCAATTTCTTTTGCTTTTAAAAATCTACAAAATTCATCTAAAAGTGAGTAAGCTTCCTGTTTTGATCAATCACTCTTGCAAACTGATCACCCTGCTCTTGTAACAAACTCCAATCTGCGTCATGTTATCATAAAAATAAATCTTGAAATGCTTGCATCCAAACCAAACTATACCATAGCTGTGAGGAAGAGTTTTGCTCTGCAAGATTTAGCTGTGATAAATTATGGATGACTCATAGCATTGTAACTCGTATTTGATACTATTAAGAAAACCAAAACATGAATTTGGTACTTGGCACTAAAGACGCAACAAATGGATCTTAGGAAGACTGTTAGTAATGGCAAAGTTTGTGTTATATAGGCTGAAACAATGAGAGGGAGTAGAAGATCTACACTTTAAATCCTAAAGTCAAGCCCCCAAGTACAAAGCTATTATTGTCTCCTATAGTTGTAAACCATTCCCCTCTTAAGTGGAGGCAACATTTCTAATGTGGGTGGGCACCGTGTATTGCTAATGTTGAAATGTAGGACACCAAAGGACTGATTCTTAAAATGTGTACGACTTATACCTATAAGTTTCATATGATTCAATAGGGCACTTGCCCACCCTTGCCATCATGTGGCTACGTCAGTCTCTTTATTGGGAGTCAAGACCACATGTATAAACATATGATTGTCTCCTATAGTTGTAAACCATTCCCTATCCTTAATAGTATGAGTATTAAGCATTTCTTAATGTGGATTTCAATAAATTACCTATATAAGACAAACCCATGGCATTATTTATCAGCTCATCCCTCCATCTGACTCGTGACTCATTCCCTGATGCTAGCTGATTCTCTGTGATCTTTAGGGATAGAAGATGGTGTTTATTTCTAGTTGGGCCTCATGGTCGCGATGTGTATCATGCAACTCCAGTAATCTAATCAAGATTGATATCGTCTAGTTCAAAATCACACACTGGATGTCCTTAGAAATCTTCCTATATATAGGAAATATCTACTTTGAACTATATTAAGAACATCATAAATGGCTCATACCATCCACACTAATGCATTACGAGATAGAAGAGGTGCAAAATCTTATCAGGAAACATAGAATGTTATTTCATTGTGAGTTGGAAAACAAGCGTAGAATCTAGAGAATTGACTGATGTACTTGAGCAATTGTGCCTCAGTATAGCTCCTCTCCTCTCCACTTTTATGTTTTATCTTGGGGCTCCATCCTTCCAAGGCTTCCTGTCCGCGAGGTCAGGTGCTAGTAAAAGGGGCATGTAGGAGGACAAGAGCGTGACATGGAAAGAATGTGATCGGAATAGAGATTGGGGGGAGACGAGAAGGAGAGAATATGATTGGGATGAAGGGCATAGAACAGAGTGAGAGAGAGATTATTATGGGTTGAAGAAGGGACGCTATTGGGGTGGAAGGAGGAGCAAAATGGGGGAAGGGATTACAGGCGCAATGAGGCCCTACTTGTGAAACCGCGCCAATGAGGGAAGAGGAGTAGCACGTTGGAAAATTGAATATTTGGATGTTTTGGTTATTTTGGAGGGGGAAGCCAACCGAGAGGGAGAGGAACTGAGAAGAGTGCTGGTTTATGGTCCATTTGGTATATGTAGCCAATTTATGTAGTTATTACAATTAACTATAATTACTTTACTTACATTTTTATAATTTATAAAGAGAAGTAGTTTAAACTACAAATATATTATATGTAGCTAGAAAAATTGTAGTTAAATCATCTTTTTCTTGTAGTATTTATCTTGTGCTTGTACCGGTACTTAGATGTCCCAGTCAATTAATTTGAAATTTCATTTTCTTTGTTGATTTTGATTTTTTGTGTTGATTTTATCTTTAAAAATGCATTTAAGTAGGTTTGCACATCTCTAGGACATGAGTCCCACCCTCCAGGGCATGAACATGGGGTTGCTGAGGCTGAATTTTCTCAAAGAATATCAGTTATCAACAATATTATGTAAGCTTAAATAAGATTTGGGTGTGTTTCACATAGTATATAAAGAAGCTTATGATTTTTTCTATACAAGACAAATATTAACTGAATGGTTTCATTTTGTTTCCTTGTAGACTACAAGATGTGAGACATGTCACACACAAACAATGTTTAGTTAATTGTTGTATAGGTTAGACGCCTGAAGAAATAGAGCACGATCTGGTCTTTTCTAGTTTTCTTGATAAGGAGCCCAAGATTTTAAAGAGCAATGATGTAAAATTGGTGAAGATTATTCCCACCAACCAATTTGTTGGTTTGAAGTCAACAATAGACAATAAAAAAATTTGAGAGCATCCATTTCACAAGTGTATGCCTTTTCATTGTATCAAGTAAGAGATGGTCAAAGGATGTAGTAACTATCATATTAATTCGAAAATAGTGTATGAAACAATGTTCATTGGTGTTGTATTTAATAAATGGGGAAAGGTAAAAGATTGATACTCAAAATATTTATTTTTGAAATTTTGAGTTCAGATTGCATTTGGCATTCATTTTGAAATCAATGGTAATAAACAAAAAATTGAATGATGAAAATTCATTAAAATGCCATAATACACAACAAGTATGCCATTAGTGGCATTTTTTATATTCTATTATACTAAAAAAGAATGATTTCATACAACATCCTAATACACAATAATGGCATTTGTATAAAAGCCAATTGATTTAATAGTTGCATTTCTATAAAAGCCAAATGATGTTTTAGTGGCATTTATTTGGCATTATTAAAAGCCACTAAAATTGAACGTTTAGCGGCATTTACAACTTATGCCACTATCTCTCTAGTTGAATTGGTACTAGAGGCATTTTTTTAACTGTCAACAAATGCCACTATACACTTTTAGTGGCATTTTTTAATGGCATTTGTCAAATGCCACTAATGTGCATGTTTGTTGTAGTGAGTTTCTCAACTAGTAGCATAGGGTAGATTCTAATAGCACTTGCCTTGTTGATTGGTTTAGCAATTTAGATTGAAGATATAAGACTTACATGCTTTGTTAACCCCCTAACTATTATCATAGTTTCATTCCCAAATGACCCACCTATCCATATCCTTGGTTGAAACCCACCTTGTCCTCTTAGCTTGTTAATGCTAGTTTAGTTAATTGCCTTTGTTGCTTCTTACTCAATTACTTAGTTCTTGATAGCTAAGTCTCGCTTGAGTAGTTAGTGTTGTTTTGAGCTTGCTTGTGTTAATCTTTTTAGTTAGTTATAACTTAGTTTCTTTCTTTCTCTTGTTCTTAACTTGTCTCTTAGTTGTTAATTTCAATTCCTAGTCTAGTGTAGCTTTGTTGTATTTCCTTGCCCTTGCTTATTTAGTCATTTTTCTTAGATTCTTAGTTTTAACTTGCTTAGGGTAATTAGTTTTTTTGGTAATCCAGTTTTCTTATTGCCCTTAATTGCTTGCATTCTTAGTGTAATCAACCAAAACAAACCTTTAAACCCAAAAACCCTACACTCCACTTTAGGAACGTAGCACACCCTAAATAGGTCTAGTGCGGCCTCTCTCCCTTTAGATTGACCCTTCTCTTTCCACTTGCCTATACTAAAAAATGACACTGTGTTCTTCTGGGTGAAGTGTGAATACTCTAAGATAGAGTGTTAGACTAGGTGCCTTATACAAATTTGAAAGATCCTTGTGTGTATTCCTATATTGTATCTAATCAAATCTAATTTGCTAGTTGTAACCCAAGATAGTCCAAACACGCACCATGCTTTCTGGCACTGTTGTCGGAGAGTAGAGACACTCGACCTAGCTAGTTTGTGTAGCTTAACTTTTCCTAGTTCCCTCACCATTGCTATTCTTTATTCTTTGTTTACTCTTACATACTCACCATCTAACTTGGCTCTAGTTTTTTATTTGTGTATTGCACATGTGACAATTGTTTATGCTTGGTTGATGCTCTACTTCCATCGCCTTGGCACTTTTCAATCTCGAGATAGGCAGAAGAAGATGTCAACACCACTGCAAACAACATCGAGAAGCTGAAATGGATGGTCTGGATGCTCAAATCCCTCTCGAGGGTGTTCCACAGCAACCCAACCGCCCTCTCCATGAGTACTTCACCCCGGGGAACTACAACTCCCTGATCACCACCCTTGTTTACCAAATTCTAGGTCAACAATTTTCCATTCCACTGACCCTTCTCAGACTCCTTACTACTTACTACAAGAATCCCTACTACCACATAGATGCTTTTCTTGAAACTTTCTCCACATTCCGCACACCTACCTCCACCGATGACTCAATCCAAAGAACCCTCTTTCCCTTTCCCCTGAAAGAAAAAGCCAAGGAGTGGTAAATGTCCAAGCCTGAGTTAGTAACCTGGAATGTGGTGAAGAATGAATTTCTCAAGAAGTTCTACCCAATCACCAAATTGACTCAGATGTGGAGATGCATTGCCTCCTTCACACAAAAATAGAATGAACCCTTCCATGAATCTTGGGAATAATTTTAGAAGCTCCTTCGTGACTGCCCACATCATGAAGTACCTCAATGGAAGATTGTACAGACGTTGTATAGCGGGTTGGTTGAGTTGAGTTAGACTATTGTGTTAGCTAAATTGCCCATTAATATACCCTTGGTTTTGATGATGACAAACATCTCACACTTGTGGATCTAACATGTTATTTGAGTATTTTAGGGTTCAAACAAATAAGGAAATCCTACTAAATGGGAAGATGAAGATCAATGCAAATTGAAGATCAAATGTGCTTAATTGTATAAATTTTCATGATTGTAGTCAAATGTAAACACTTGTACAAAAATATAATGTAAAATTACTTAGACATCATGTAAATCAAGTGTTAGATCTTCCCTACCCACTTATAACCTTTAGATAGGTTTTCCCCAAAGATAGAGTCGCCAACACACATTGAAACACACACTTAGTATGTGATTCAAAAGTCTAGAATAGAGATACCCTCGGTCGAAGAACTTGTCAACTGAGACACTCTTATGTTCTTGTCGACTGAGAATAACTTCGGTCAAAGTTGTGAGCATTATTCAACAAATTACACAATTGTGTTCTAAAATAGTATTCGGTCAAAAATAACCTCGACCGAGTACTCAACAGTCTAAAGCTTGCGACCATTAGACTGAGTGGTTGGCATTTGGGAGTTGAAAATAGGCGTCGCAACACTTTTTCCTTAAACCCGGGCTCGGTCAAAGAAAACCTCAACCGAGATACAGTTTGGTCGACCGAATTATTGACTGAGCAGGGTTCTAGATTGTTCTCTTCAAGCACGCACTTTAAGCTCCATTCTTTAAAATCCATAGAATTCTTTGCTTGGGTTGACTCTTGGCCACCAAGGGTAGGTTGGGGAAGCTTGGGGTCTTATCTAGACCCCTCTATCTCATTCATATATCCAACATGGTCAAAGTACCTAAAAAACATGCAAAGAATGTCCATAAGTACATTTGATAGTAATATGCATATTGAGGGAATTAACTTGCATTCTAACATGTTTACATGTGATTGAGATGCAAAAAGACAAAAGATGAAGCCCTGAAATAGGATTGAATGAAAGACCAAGTTGGTGACTAGTACACCAACAACATGTACAACTCTTCCTGTCTATTCTAGTAGAACGATAGGAGTTCTTGGCAGTCTGTGTGGACCACTGTAGAGGTGTGGAGCTTTTCCCACTAGGAGGAAAATGCCAACCTACTGTCCATGGTGGACACTAGGAGTTGTAGCTGACGCCTCAGAGTGCAACTAGAAGAAAGCTGCAAAAATTCAATGAGGGATTAGTCACTAGTCTTTCTCCAGGACCAGGTATGACCTTGTTAAAATATCCTTACCCTTACATAGTTGTTGATGTGATTTGCTAGATTATGGGGAATATGGATAGAAATTTTTGTTTCCACTGCCTACTTTGTCACCATATTACCCAACATTATTCATTTCTCCTATATTTATTAGAAACCAAATTTTCATAGGAATATCATAGTAATTGATAGGAATATCATATGATAATGAAATTATATACCAAATTTATCTTTAAAATTTTGAAGCATGCAATTAAATAATAGTATGACCTACATGTGGACCCTATTTTATATTCTAGCATAGATTATAGTTGATGATTCACTAACATTTCCTAACTTAAAATATGATGGAAAATAAATATTATGATCATATGGCAATGACTTTTGAATCTTAAATCTTAAATGGTATCTTTTCTCCTTTCCAATCATGTAATCCTTGATAGTTAATGGATAATAACATAAATCCTTTTGGAACCCTAATATTAATGTGTCTCTCTACATGATAAGATAGTTATGAGACAAACCTACTAATAACCCTATAATTGTCCCTATAACCCTTAAATAATATCTCTCTCTGGTACCCTTATTCGATCCTAACTCACTAGATAATAACCCTAGTTGAATCAAAACCTAAAATGAAGTGTTGCAGACACAATGTGACATTAGTCCTCTAATTTCTTTTTAGGCGGACATATTCTCATCTTCATTAAACTATTTTGGAGTCCAAGGTCTGATAGGAATAAGTAGGTTGGATTTCAAAATATAAGACTAGGTTTCTTGTTTAGAATATGTATGAAGAATATCTTGTCCTATTCTCCAAATATTTCTTGTATGTATGTACATGTAGTTTGCCATTTGCTTTGAAACTAAGAACACTAAAAATAGAGATCAATTTTAGTTACGTATGGTGTTCATTAATCTCCCTAAATGACAGAGAAATCATTAATGTTAACTAGTACCTCCCTAAAGTACACGACACACATGGAGATCCCTAGAGTATAAGGTACACAGGGAATGGGCCCAATAATATAAGTGATTAAGTGCTAGTCCAACATAGTAATACAAATTTATTGAAATATGATTAAAAATGTGTGTTTACTTGATTTTCTCCTTAAAGAATGTTTCCTTTTATATTTTCTTATTTCTCAAATTTCATAAGTATACAAGTACAATATATACATATCTTTTACCCATGTACACAACACATAGTGTTGATATGTTGTTTAATGTATTTTCTAGGTGCAAAGAATCCATTATTGAAGCAAAGTACTTTAAGACACTAATAATCAATATTGGAGAATCTACTTAATTAGATAGTAACACTTATCTTTATATTCCTTCTTTAGTTGATGTGTAGGATGCAACACATATCTTATGTACCTTCATTTATTCATAGATAGATTCTCATTCTGAAATAAAATGTAAACACTATGTTTTCTATTTATGAATGATGTTTTGTGTGGAAATACTTGGTTCTTGTGGACACAGTCTAAATTCCATAATTATAGATGATGATAACAAATATTCATATTTTCCCTCTTGACATCTTATTGATATTAGTGCACTACATATCAATGTAATGTCACCATTGAAAGTATGTTGGAATTGGGGTCATCACATCTCCCAGCCACCACAAGGAGTAGTTTATAGGGTTTCAACCCCCATTTCCTTCCTATAAAAGGAGGGGGAGTCCAAGCACAAAGGGGATAATCTTTTTACACTAAATTCTCAGTCATCTTAGTGAACCCCTCGAGTTTATGGTGCAAGGGAGAAAAGGAGTCATCATACTCCTCATGGAAATCGCTTCATTTTTGCATCTTGGCAACATGACTCTTTTAACCCATCTTCACTTGTATATTTGTTTCTATTATTCCTGAGTAGATTCTCTATTAGGGCATGGGGAGTACCCCCATAGCTAATTCCTTACCTTAAATTAATTTAATCCTAATGTTTTAGTGATTTGATGTTTTCCACTCATTTTTCCCTTGTTCTCTGGTTAGATAGATTAAATTTCTTGTGGGTTGACGAGACCACCCAATCCAAACAAGAATGAATCCATAATCTCCAAAAGAGACCCGTTGATGGAGCTTATGATCTTCTTACCCAGTTTATCTTATTTGTTATAACTTATGGTGACGAAGAAACCTAATCCATGAGTTCAAACACTAGAACAATAATCAAATTTCTTGATGAGACCACAAATAGAATTTTGTGGGATGCTTGGATGAGGATTCTTAAATAACAAGACCCTTGGTTTGGGAGAATTTTTGCCCTTGTGTGATTTTTTCTTCGTAAGGACACAAATAAACATGGTCCTAGTTTAGTTATTTAAGGAGTTTAATCCATTAATATAAGAATGTGGTCTTTGGTGGTAAGTCCCCGAACCCCCGATATCTCTTAACATTTGAACTAAAACCAAACTTAACTAGTTTTTTTCCTACACTTTTCATTTCCTTCCCTAACATTAGCTACTCTGTTCAAAACTAGATTTAAAACATTGTTCATCACAATTGGTTGGAATTAAACTCTTTGAAATTCCAATAATACAAATTGATACTTTTCTATACTAAAATCAATTCACTTGCTTACAAGGGTATTGATAGATGCTAAAAGGTAAACTCTATGGAAATTTTGCTAGTGGATTTTTGTTCCAGAGACAACACCTCAAATTTTGGCATCATGTCTCGCGACGTGGGGTTTCTTTCAAATCTTCATTGATTTGAATAATTAGGATTCCCACTTTCTAATTTTTCTTTGAAATTTTAGTTTGATTCTATAATTTTTTTGTTTTATAATTTCTTAGTTTATTTTTGTAATTCTTCATTTTTTAGTTTTGTTGCATAATTTAGTTTTTAGATAAGATTTTTCTTTCAATCTTAGAAATATTGTTCCCACAAAGATGCAGACATTTCTGATGGCTCCCATTAATCCCCAACATTAGTCTTGCTCAGAATCACTAGATGTAATTATTGGTCTTCCTGCTCAAACGAAAATCATGTCTCCTCATTTCATTCATTGTAACTTGATAGCACATCAATACATTGAACCAACACCACTTCTAGAAGTACACATGGATATTTTTCCTAATATTCTTGATAATGTTTTCCAAGTGGGTACCCCTACAGACAAGAATATCTCTCTACTTTGTCATCGTCCCTTTGAAGATGCTTTGCTAGCAGCTATGAGTCAGGTTGCATTATGTACAACCTATTTTGATGGCTAGATACAGGTGCTTTTTTGTCCTCTATGTGTCCTTTACTGATTTGCTCCAATTACTACAATTGAATGTTTTGAATAGAAATATTCTTCTTTGCAATAGTTCATGATTCTTAAAGCATTGGAGACTTTGAACTCAGGCCTAGATGGCATTCCAAAATTTCTTATCTGTATTTTGCAACACCAACTACCTCCTATTTGTTCTTCGACCCCCAACTCAATTGTTTCCCATGCCAAGTCTAACATCAAACATGATCAATTTGTAGCTTCTATTTGTATTCTTTCTTCTAGTGGTGTTGCACCAACTAATGCAACAACTCGACTAGATTTTGAGTTCAACCATCCCCAACTCCCGCCTCCATTGGTGTCTCTAGTCTAAGAGTTGACTTCTTCTTCATTTGTTACTTCTTGTAGTATGGTTGAAGATTCTATCTTGTCCTTTAATAAAGGAACGACTTGTTCACGTGATGTCTTTCATATATAGCACCTCCTAGATGCCATGTGGAATGCATCCGATGCAATGAAGGATATGTTCTTAGATATTGTATCTATTTTTGTAAATCTTTGATTTGCTGAATGTTGCCCCATATCTATAGATCCTTACCTTTTAAAAGATCCCCTGATACCTCCTATGAAGACTTACAATGTCATTCATCACATTGTTGTTGGAACCATTTGGGATATTCTTGTCTCTAAAATTACAATGGCATTCGTCACATTCTTGTTGGAACCATTTGGGATCGTCTTGTTTCTAAGATTGCTACTAAGGGAGTTACTCCAAAAATTATCTCTTGTCTTCAAGATCAGAAACTTAGTGTCAGTGTTTCTGGGGGTGGTGAAGTTTGTTTGCATGTCGCGAAATGCCTCTTCCATGATAAGAGAAATGTTCATGCAAACACAAGATCTTGTAGACATCTTTGATGCCTTCAATATGGTTTATAGGTCAAGCATTTTTCATGAGGTTTGTCTCCATTTCCTGACAATTGTATGTTGGGTTGAAGTCAGTTATTCTTTTCTTACTCAACTTTACTTGGATCAGGGTAAGTCTACTTTGTTTCTGATGGGGTCCAACAAGGTGACCCACTTGTGCCACTGCTTTTCTCCTTGGCTCTTCACCCTTGATTTGTTATCTAAATGATGCATGTCACCTTTACTTATTATCTTTCTACCTTTATGATGGCACTATTATTGGTGATATTGTTGATGTGTCCAAGGCCTTATTCCCCTTACAAGATTTAGACCTATGTTTTGGACTTCAACTTAATAGAAGAAAAATGGAAATCTTTTTGCCTCCTCCGACCCTGGATGGGCTCCAAGTTATGACTTATTTCCTCCTAACATTTCTCTACCTATTCGGGGTGTGAAGGTTTTTGGTGGTCCCGTGTCTAATGATCCTAGTTTTACTTTGGATTTATGGAGGATGTGTGTGGCAAAATCTCTGATTAAGATGGACCTCCTTGCCTCACTTAGTGATCCACTAAGTGAAATTTTCCTCCTTTGATCATATATTGGTGTGCCAAAGATAATTTTTTCTCTTTGAACAACACCACCGAGATTTGTTTGTTTAGAATTAAAAAACTTTGATTGTGGACTCCTTCACTGCCTTTCACACATTGTTATTGGTGAAGCTCAAGATTTTGGTGATCTACAATGGTCTTTTGACACCCTTCCTATGCATCATGGAGGGTTGGGTATTGCAGATGCCCAATATGTGGGAAGCTATGCGTATGTTGCTTCTCGGGTTCACACCAAAGATTTAGGACCATATTCTTTGTGATGTTGGTCCTATTCTTATTGGTGACACTTTTGGCATTGCTTTTGATTCCATTTATGAGATTCTACCATCCTTTTTCTGGTTAAAGTTTTCATGTACTACGTCTTCCACTCCCAAGACAGTCTCTTTTGTAGACATGGTCTTCTAGATCTTCAAGATGTTTGAGTTGTCTCAATGACGAGGATATGTTTTGGCTTTTGTATAGGTTGAACATGAACAAGACTTTCTTCTTGCTATTCCTATTGAAGGTCTTGGATTATCTATGATAGTGGTTGAGTACTAAGCCATTATACTTTGATAATTCATCTATATCTTGTCAATGAGCATTGGCCCCTTTGTCATTCTACCAATCTTGATTCCTTTGGTGACCATGCAGTACATTGTCGCATCCACCCAAGATTCAAGTTATGTCATGATGTCATTCGAGATGACCTCTTTGACATTATTTCTCATTCTAGTATAAAGGCCTTGAGAGAAACTCTAATTGCTTTTCTAGGGACACGTAGTGATGGCCTCCATGCCCATAGACCTACTGACATATTGTTATTCGATTGTATTGATGGAAACCACACTTGTGTTGATCTTATCAGTGTCTATCCATTCACTAGGAATAGTTTTAATAACTTCAAGGCAAACTAGGAAGCTTATTATGTAGCCACACATAATGTTTGTAAGCATGGAGATACATGTGAAGCAAACCATAAAAAAAATTTGTCTATCCTTTTCCTTTGATATCTTTAGTGTACTTACTAACGAGTCGATTTCCCTCTAGAGATGACTACAATATTTCATAAATTGGAATTTGGTGATGCCATAATCTAGTTTTTCGGATTTTTGTCTTTAGATCATTCAGTTTAACCATACTAAAAGGATTGGCAGCCCAATTTTTAGCTTGGGCCTATGGAAACACATTTATTTAGGAACTTGTGTATTCATTGGCATATTCTTATTCTAATTATGAAGCACAATCTGACTTGTCATGTTGTAAAAAATTTATGAATCTCATATTTATATAAACCTTTGAAAAATAAATTTGCTTTCTTCATTGGAAATTTCCCTATTAAGCCAATAGCCACATTTTCTATTTTTAGGAATTTATTTTAAATGGAATGGATAGAACCATAGAATTTGTGATGTGCAAGATGTGATTCCTTCTATTATGAAATACTAGAGTGCCCCAACATGTATCCACGCGAAGTAACTATGTGACTTCTCTACCTCATGCATACTATTAGACCACCCAGGGAGAGATATCGGGAAGATTAGAACAAAAAAAAATGATGAATTCTATAAGGCGACAGACCTAATAAGTGAAAACAAGCACCCTAGATAAGAGAGCATGCCCTCTTCCTACAAAGAGTGGTCAGAATGACCTAGGCAAGAGAGGTTGTGGCTGCTAAATGAGAGGCCCGAGCTCCCAAAAAGAAACTTGATACCATATAGATGATGGTAGCTAAGTGGATAGTTGAACTCTCCTAGGGACAATCAAAAAGCTCTCCAATGAAACTAGATAAGACTAGGATAAATTTAATTGATGATGTTGGTCATTATATCATCCTAATTTCATTTATACCATATCTAGTAGAAGAAACTCCAAAACCTAAAGTTCCACCACACACCTTTGTTATAAACATTGATCCAGACATTATAAGTGACCAACCAACTTTGGTTGAACTTATTTTGGATAATGTATCATCAACCTCTCATGATATCACTGGACTCCTTTGAAGAAATGCCTTAACATCAAGATCGCTATAGTCTACCTCATCCACCTTTTATTTCTTATCAGGTTGAACACTATGAGGTGATTCGACCTTTGTAAGATGTTTATAGGCCTCCTCCATTTGATTAAATGTTGAGTTTCCTACCATGGTTCCTTCTGATCCCATTATTTTGGAATCAAATACATTATCTTAATTGTAAAGGACTTCGATGCATCCATTAACTGTAATTTTGATGGGCTATATATGAGGAGGAAAAAACTGCATACAAAGTTGTACCATGTTGATAAGATAGTTATTTTCATATCACCACCCAATCTACTACATCCAAATATAGGTGACAAGGAGAAACAGTAGCCCGATCCTCGACCAGATTTTGCACCAAAAATATTACATGTAGATGACCCTTCATTTACTACCTTAGCCACAACAAAAGGTAGTCTATCCCCAATGTGATGTACCTGGATTTTCTAAAATTTAATCTGATGTGTGATGTCCAAATTGAAACCCTCACCTCAATGAGAATTCCAATTTAAACACCCCACACTAGGTTGAGAATAAGAAAATCAAGGGAGTCATAGAAACAAATAGTAGCACATGCACATGAACAAGAATAAAACCACACAGAACATGTTCACCATTCAACATATAATTCCAAGATGATTTATTATGAATTGGTATTACACATTGAACAATAATCTTTTATATGTACACATACTACATCTACAACATGATCTTAAGAAAATAGGTCCACCTATACATCAGCTCGCCACATGACTCTGAACTATCCTGGTCTTCAAGATCATATGTCCACATCACCTAAAGAAGAGATTACATGTGGTACACATCAACACAATATTCAAGAATACTGTAATGAGTATGCCTACATGTCTTTTATATACCTATCATTACTAAGACTTGACAATAAGATAAAACTAGAACTTGGTAGTAAGACAAGAAATATATAACAAAAGCATACTTGAACAAAGACATTTATTAACAAATGAGAACACATATTTTAGGCACATTTTCCATTATATGATCATGCATCTTCCTACCAATGGGATAGATGCACTAAGGCCTTATGATCTTCTTACCAAAGAGATAGGTCATTGTACATGACATCTGCTTACCAGAGAGATAGATCACTCACTATCACTATGCTTACCAAAGATATATAGTGCTTTCATGTAATGGAACATATATATTATGTTTCATGTGTTCATAGCCATAAGTATGGAAAATTAAGAAAGATATCATACAAGAGAAATCGTTTCATCCAATATCATATGCCAAGTATCTGTACACACATAATACAACCATATTACATAGTAGGCCACATAAATGTTAAAGGTGTACCTTGATCATAGATATACTAATCATCACATTCCTGATATCACTATATGCTTGGTCAAACCTAGTTAAGATAAGATCATGTACTATCATCATATTCTCATCATCTTAACCCTAATTTGTCTATATTAGGGTTTATCTTGGTCATTAGGATATGTGCATCATTATATGTCTTAACTTCTTGAGATTAGATGGGTCTTAGATTCTAATTTAATATATATTTATATATTTGATTATTCAGCGGCATATAATTATGTGTACATATTAACCTTAGGTTGCATGTATTAATCATGTTAGGGTTTTTTTGTAATTCAAGGATCATTTAACATGTAACATTATTTATATGCATAATAATTATCTTAGACTTACATATTACCTTCCAATTGCTTATATGAGTTCATACGATAATTTTCAGAATTTCGTGGGCATATATGTAATTATCGCACATTAGTTTGGGTTATAAGCCCTAATTAGCGATATGGAGCAAATTACATGATTTTGTGCATCATAATTATAATCTATGACATTGTACCAATTTTATATCATATTTTAGAGTTAATGACACTTATTCATAATTTTAGGCCATAGTTTGATATTTGTTATCCACGAAATAAGCATTTCACAACTTACATGATATCACTGAGATTTGTCCATCAAAAGCATGATATTATACTTTTAAAATTTTAACGTAATTTTCTAAGAATTTTGCTATTATTTTGTATTTTTCTGATGAAAGTTCTAATTACTATGATTTATACAAGGTATGGATTTTTACTGAAGATTTACCTCCTCCAGCTAATGGCACGCCATCATGTGGCCACTAGGGCATGAACCAAAGATTGGGCCGCTGGGTTCATCACCTAGACCCAGTCCACACATTCCTCTCTGGTTGCGTTCTCATCCCAGCAGTTGTCCCTGCACACGTCCTCCTCCCCACAAGTCTGTGCAAGCGCCGCTAGAGTCCAGAGCGGGACTCTAGTCTTTGGTGAGGTACCAATGCCACTTTTGGACCCCTCTCTAGTGACTGATTATCCAAATCACAATGCTCTTCCACCAACAACTCTACCCAGATCATATCTCCTCCTCCAATCTCTTTGGATAGCCATTGGAGCATCTTCCTTGTGGCTTAGATCTTGCCTCCGTTAATGGGGTTCAGGCGATGAATCAATCCACTCCATATTTTCTCACGCAAGGGTCACGTCTCCATGATCTTTGAACAATGCTTCTTCACACCTTCAGCCCCATATCTTCCTCCGCTACCCTCGTGTTCTTAGTTCCAGTTGCGTTGTGCGGATCCTAGGTGCTTCATGGATTAGCAGAAGTAGACCTTGCCACAAAAGTAAGCATCTCCAGCAAGGGAACGGGCAATCTATAAACCTCCCCGTCACTTGTAGATCCTACTGAGGGATTTGCCTCTGCAAATCCATCATTCTCGACTTCTCAAAGCAAAGACAAATACCAATCCAGAGCTTCACCTCCATGAGAGCACTGTGATCATCTCTGTGAATGATTGGTGGTCATTTGTTGCTGCTTCTTCTCCATAAAATAGAGTTGCTCGACCACTGGAATTTGCATCTCTATGTGGATTACCCCCATGGGACCTCCATCTGCAATATCCCATATCTCGTCCTCTTTGAAACCTATATCTAACCCCCCTCATCCCCTTAGTCCTTCTCACCTATTGTGTGTGAGAAGTGTTGAAGATGGGGTAGGAAGTTGGAGTCTTATATCCCTCATCTCTGGCCAATTACCCTCAAGTAGAGTGGTGGGATGTTCTTCAGGACTAGTCCGAGATCAATTGCACATATCGATTCTCTCCATGTTCACATCATGGGTGGACGGAGGAGTGTGGCTTCATTCCCCATGATATCAGGTATCCCAGGCTTCTGGTTAGATATCCAATGGCTATAAATAAGCCACATCATATATCAAAGGTCACCCATCCATTGTGCAGCTTGCCCGCATGACAACTCCATTTATCAAAAAACTTAGCTAAATCTAAATTATATCGGTTAATAATACACACTATTTCATAATATTCAAACCTACTTCTTCTAGGATCATAGAAGTACTGTGAAACTTTAGTAATAGATTTATCACCATCCCAGATGCATCTCATCCAAATTTGGCACCAAATTCAATTTCTTGACTTGTCAATTAAGTACTTCAAAACACTTCAACATACTAATCGTAATCATGATGTCAACACCAATTAGCATCAATATTTTGTCAAAGAACTTGAAATTCTTTAAATAACTTAAAGATATGAATTGACTTATGTCATTAGGTATACAAATACTCCATGAGTTCACTCTGTCACATCCTACACACCTTAAAATAAATTTCATCTTTGAAATTAGCCAAAAGTCAAGTCTATCACATCATATACATCTTAAAAGAAATTTCATCCTTGAAATGAAGCCATACTCTTATAACAAAAAGAAAATCTAGAAGATCTTCAACCACATGTAAGCCACCACTATTGGTGTAAGATTCCCATAAACAACATATATAGATCATATATGTACCAGTCCTAGGAGGTTTTCAAACATCTTGGGTGCACAATCACTCCAGACAAGGTTGAAAGAAGTATTTATAAGCTTACATTATTTCATTTCATATTTCATGTTGGGATTTTCATACTCATTTCACCCAAGCATTAAGATTCAAACATTTGCTTATACATTCATTGAAGGGCTAATTGTTTTTTCCTACAAACATTAACACAAGATTGACGCATATCATTAAAATGATCTCATTTTACTTGTATATAAGGTCAGAAACATTATTAGTGACATCATCACTATATTCACCAACTTTATGATGTCATCATTACTCATCATATATATGGTTTAACATATATATACTAGAGCTATCAATTCATCTTTAGGTTTTCCATCATGTCATATCTACATATCAAATCTCAGGATTAGATCACATTCTTACATATATGACATCATGGTTGTGCTAAACAAACCTTTGTGAGTGGCTTGTCGAACACATATCAAAACTTTATTTTTAAAACCTGAGGTTCTCCTGACCCATATCATGAGGGTAGTGCCATGCTCATTCTCTCTGAGCTAACTCAACTCAATGAGTATCTCATATGCATATACTTTATCTTTGATCTCTTAGTGTAGGGTTCTCAAATTATCTCATTGACACTAGTGATAGCCTTACAAGCTCTACCCACATAAGCACAAATCAAAATATGCTATGACATTCTCTTCATAGGTCTTTACCCATGAGACATGCCTACCCAAAACTCTATCTTTATATACACCACTAGAGTCTGATATGGAGAACCACCAACCCAAGCATGAACATTATACTAATATAGTTACCTCCTCTTGGGTCTTGAGACTCTCTCCATCACCAAATGAAATGTGTTTATATCCTTATTAACATATGCATATATAACCAACCTTTCTATAACTCTAGGGTTTTTGTCCTCCCAAGGACATGTAGGGTTCAAAAGGACTACCAGAATCATGCATAAAGCAACTCAACTCATTCACTCAAGAGTAGTCTAGTTTAGGACATATCATACCACATATTTCTCATTATTTCATATCTTATAGTTTAGGTTCTCTGATCTTCTCCCTATGGGTTTTACTGTCTATGGAGTTAAACCTATAACTGGTCCTAACACTAGAGGTCCTCCTTTGTAAAGAGCTTGAGGTTCACGCCCACTCACTACCTTATCTTAATGTATCATATCTTAACTTAGTAAGGCACACATAATTGCATCATCAAAACATATCTCAAATCCTCAAAACGGAACCTTAATCCTTAAAGACAACTTCGGTATTCATAAACCATCTTATATCATCTATATAAGACCTACATCATATCATCAAAACTTATTTCATATATTCCATCTATCATATATTCTAACAAGGCTCTAGACATCTAATCTATAACTATTCTCTCTTCTAGATTGTGTCACTCACTTTCACTTAGGTTGCATGACCACCTCCTACTAGTACATGTGCGGGGACACATTTTGTGATACTTAAATATATAATAACATTTAAATTGTTTTTCTCTGATAAAACATGCTTCAGAAAAACTATCAAGGTTCGATCTGATTGAAATAAAAAACCAAATACACAAACGAGTGTCCCACGCATAGTAGAGAGCCTAGTGCCATGTCACCTAGTGAAAAGGGTGAGAACAGGATGAAGATTGGTGTAGCTACCCAAAACATAGATGAAACATCTATCAATGGTTTCTCTTCCCTTGATGTACATCATTTCAAAATAATGGAATGTCCCATTCCACTGCACTATAAGGAAAGAACGACACCTAAGGACCTGCTATACAACAAGCACCAGTTCGCAGACATCTAGGTGCTAACCTAGGGGCTAAGTCAAATCTACTCTCTATAAGATGACTAATCTAACATGAAAGATTTTCAAGTGCAAGGTTTGATTTAAATTCAAGTTCCATAATGAGAAAATATCAGTCTTTGCTATTGTTCATGCTCTGATACCACCTGTGATGTCCCCGAATTTACTAAAACTTAAACTAATGTGTGACGTCCAAATTGAAACCCTCACCTAAGTGAGAATCCTAATTTAAACACCCCATACTAGGCTAAGAAGAAGAAAATCAAGAGAGTCAGAGGAACAAATAGTAGCACATGCACATGGACAAGAAAAAAATCATGCAACACATGTTCACTATTCAACATATAATTACAAGATGACTTATTACAAATTGATATTACACATTGAACAGTAAACTTTTACATGTACATATACCTCATCTACAACAGGATCTTCAGAAAATCGGTCCACCTATACATAAGATCGCCACACAACTCTCAACTATCCCGGTCTTCAAGATCGTATGCCCACATCACCTAAATAAGAGATTACATGTGGTACACGACAACACAATATTCAAGAATATTGTTCTTTTTTTTTATACCTCTCATTCTTAAGACTTGGAAATAAGATAAAACTAGAACTTGGCATTAATATAAGAAATATATAAAAAAAGCATACTTGAACAAAGACATTTATAAACAAAGGAGAACACATATTTTAGGCACATTTTCCATTATATGCTCATGCATCTGCCTACCAATGGGATAGATGTATTAAGGACTTATGCTCTATTTACCATTGAGATAGATCACTGTAAATGTGATCTACTTACCAAAGAGATAGATCACTCACTAGCACTATGTTTACCAAAGAGATATAGTGCTTTCACATAATGGAACAAATATATTATGTTTCATGTGTTCATCGCCATATGTATGGAAAATCAAGCAAGATATAATATAAGAGCAATATTTTTACTCAAATAATACAACCATATTACATAGTCGGCCAAGTAAGAGGTAAGGGCATACCTTGATGACAAATATACTAATACTCACATTCCTAATATCATTATATGCTTGGTCAAATCTGGTTAAGATAAGATCATGTACTATCATCAGATTCTCGTCATCTTAACCCTAATATGTATGGAAAATCAAGCAAGATATAATATAAGAGCAATATTTTTACTCAAATAATACAACCATATTACATAGTTGGCCAAGTAAGAGGTAAGGGCATACCTTGATGACAAATATACTAATACTCACATTCCTAATATCACTATATGCTTGGTCAAATCTAGTTAAGATAAGATCATGTACTATCATCAGATTCTCGTCATCTTAACCCTAATATGTCAATTTTAGGGTTTAGCTTGGTCATTAGGATATGTGCATCATTATTTCCTTTAACTTCTTGAGATTAGTATGTTGGTCTTAGATTCTAGGTTATGATATATGTCTAATATTTAGTGGTATATAATTATGTCTACGTATTAACCCTAAGTTACATGCATAAATCATATTAGTGTTTTCTCATAATTTTAGGATCATTTAACATGTAACATTATTTATATGCATAATTATGATCTCAGAGTTACATATTACCTTCCAATTGCTTATTAGAGTTCATAATGTAAATTTCATAATTTGTTGAGCATATATGTAATTATTGCACATTAATTAGGGTTATAAGCACTAATTAGACATATGGATCAAATTACATGATTTCGTGTATCATAATTATAATCTCTGACATCATACAAATTATATATCATATTTCTGAGTTATTGGATCTTATTCATAATTTTAGGCCATACTTTGGAATTTATTATCCATGAAATAAGCGTTTCACAACTTACATGATATCATTGAGATTTGTGAATCAAAATTATGATATTATACTTTTACAATTTTCTATGTATCTTATTGAGAATTTTAGTAGTTTGTTTGTATTTTTCTGATGAACATGCAGATCACTTTGATTTTTACATGGTATGGATGTTTACTGAAGATTTTTCTCCTCCAGCCAATGGCACACCTTCACATGGCCACTAGGTCATGACTCAAAGATTGGGCTACCCTGGTCATGACCTGGACCCGGTCCACACTTTCCTCTCTAATCACATTCTCATCTAACGGGTGTCTCTACACACATCCTCCTCCTCACGAGTCTGTGTGAGCCCCGCCAGAATCTCAAGTGGGACTCTAGTCTTCCGCGAGGTGCCAACGCCACTATTGGACCCCATTCTGGTGAGTGATCACCTGAGCCACAACACTCTTCCACCAAAAGCTCTTCCTGGACCACCTCTCCTCCTCGAGTCTGTCTAGTAGCTGCCAGAGTGTCTTCCTTGTGGTTCAGATCTTGCTGTCGTTGATGGAGTTCAGGCGATCAATTGACCAACTCCAATGTTTCTCACGTAGGGTTCACATCTCCATGATCTTTGAATAGCGATTCTTCACACCTTCGGCCCCATATCTTCCTTCGCTAGCCTTACATTCTCAGCACCAGATGCGCTATGCGGATCCCTGGTTCTTCATGGATTAGCCAATATAGGGCTTTCCACCAAAGTAAGCATCTCTGGCGAAGGAACATGCAATCTACATACCTCCCCATCACCTATAGATCCTACCTAAGGTTTCATCTATGCAACTCCATTGTTCTTGGCTTCTCATGAAAAGGATAAGTACCAATCTAGAGATCCACATCCATGAGAGCAATGTGGTCATCACTGTGGAGTCTCAGTAGTCGTCTGTTGCTATTTCTTATCCATAAAATAGATTTGCTCGACCACTGGAATCTGCATCTCTACATGGATTCCCCTCGTCATACCTCCATCTTCAATATCCTTTATCTTGTTCTCCTCCAAACCTATATCTAACTCCCCCTCATACCCTCGGTCCTTCTCACATGTTGTGTGTGAGAAGTGCTAAAGATGGGGCAGGAAGTGGGAACTCTGACCTACTACCCTCAAGTAGAGTGGTGGGATGGTCTTTGGGGCTAGTCCGAGATCAACTGCCCAGATCGATTCTCTCTACATTCACTTCATGTGGGGATGGAGGAGTACATCTTCATTCCCTATGATTAGGTCTCCCATACGTCCAGTCAGATATCTAACATATCTAAATAAGCCACATCATATATCCAAGGTTACTCATCTATTGTGTAGCTCAAAGAGCATCTTGCTTGCATGACATCCCTATTCATCAATAAACTTAGTTAAAGCTTAATTATCTTAGTTAATAATACACAATATATCATAATATTCAAACCTACATAACTTCTTCTAGGTACATAGAAGTACTGTAACTTTATCCATAGATTTATCACCATCCTAGATGCATCTCATCCAAATTTGGTACCAAGACTCAATTTCTTGACTTGTCAATTAAGTACTTCAAAAGACATAAACTTACTAATCATAATCACGATGTCAATACCAATTAACATCAATATTTTGTCAAAGCACTTGAAATTCTTTAAATAACTTAAAGATATGAAGTCACTTATGTGATTAGGTATCCAAATACTCCATGAATTCTCTCTATCACATCCTACACACCTTAAAAGAAATTTTGTCTTTGAAATTAAGCCAAAAGTCAAGTCCATCACACCAACATTTACATTTCAACAGTTTGTGAGGCAACCAGATGGGAACCACCCCTAGGTTGCACCATTTCATCCTACAACCATACCTTCCTCATTAAAAGAGGAGTTCTTTTGGATTCTATTCACATGGATGTGGGGTGCAAAGCAATGTTTAGGATCTGAGAAACCCATTTGAGCTCCCATGACCACCCAGTCATTGGGTGCACAACAAAGCTCCTTTGTTCAAGTCTCCATCCTTCGTCAACGTTCCATTCATGGACTTTTTTAAGTTACCAGTACCACCTAGTGATCTTAGTGAAATTCTTCTCTCCATTCTAGATTTAAGTTTTGCTTGAGATGAGAAAAAATTTAAGTTCAAGGTGGAGGTATGTGGTACATACCCATTCCAACCAATATATCTTCTCCTTTTTAGAATTTTTGATTGTGCTATGTAGTTTAGTTTTAAAAATTTCCCAAAGTTCCCATAATTTTTTTGACCTTTAATTGTCAGTCATTTATGCATGTTAATCAAGAAATCCCCCCTGAATAAGTAAATATTCTTGGAATATTTTCATAAACTGCCCTGGATAGAAATCTTCTGGTCCTTGTGACCTTTAATATCACTACCCCTAGAAAAGTTGGCAAGCCGTAATGGATTGATAGGAATCATACACAATATTCACCTATTTAATAGCTTCTAAAATTTCTTGATTGCTACAAGTTACATAAAGAATTGAACTGGTGCCATGAGACTCCTAATGCTCTAAATTCTAACACTCAAGTTACACAACTCCAGTCTGGTTTAGATTTCTTAAACTAGCTTCTTACCCCTCACTACTACAGAACACACCTTTGGTGTCGGTTGTTTAACCCCTTTTAGCGACGGTTTTCAAGCGACGCCTATGTGGGTGCCGCTAAAGGTCGAACTCTTCGGCGTTGGTTTTCTAATTGATGCCTATATGATCTATAGGCGTCGGTTATATATAGTTGGCTGACGTCTATAGGGTTCGCGCCACAAAAAAGGGCACCACCTAGGACACTTTCTGCATCGGTTAACAACTGAACAACCGACGCCATACTCCCAGACGACAAGGCCGTGCTTCGCTGCACGGCTGTGTTTAGTACTATAGGCATCGATTTTATACGAATAAGCGACGCCTTTTCCACCACAGCCGTGCTTTCCTGCACGGTCGGGTTGTTTGTCATATTAGACGTCGGTTTTTATCTAATAACCGATGTTGTAGACCTTTGATGACGGTGTTCTATAAATAAACGACGCCTATATTTTAATTTTTTTTCTTATCAGTTTGCAGGCCTGTTGTGGTTGGTCAGTAGGATGAGAACCTGCAGTTCAGTTTTCTGAACTGCAGGTTTACGACATCCATTGATATCAGCCTACAAACAGGCCACAAACCTACAAAATCAACACATATTTTTTCACACAAGTAGATACATTCAGACATCAATTCAATTCTCACATTCACACATGTAGAAACATTCAAATACATGTAGAAACATTCAGACATGTATAAACATTCAGACATGTATAAACATTCAGAAATATTCATTTACAAAATCTCATTCAGCATCGCTATCAGCATCCCAATTATATCTTACAATCTCCACTGCTTGTATGGCTTTTGCCTATTCTTCTCTTACTTCATTTAATGCTTCCATCGTATATGGAGCATGTACATTTTTTAAGCGTTTACCTATAGTGTGGTCAGTTTTAAACACCTGCAAAGAGAATGATGTATATATATAAGTGATAATATAAAAATAAGATTGATATATTTCATACTAACTAATGAGACTATATATAATACATCATGTATGGTATTAATATCCAATGTGGCATGTCGGATAATCATCTGCATAAATCACATCACATAGTATGCGCATGCCCAACCGTTGTCTTGTGTAGCGCACTATAAATTGAAACATACAAAATATTAAAAAATACAACTAAGCACAGTTCACATAAATAATATATACATTGGAGTCGGGAACTTACTTTTACGTTCTCCCAAATTATTGACTGGTTCTTTCTCCTTGGGACATTTCCTCCAGCATTTTTGAATGCATCTAAACCCCTACATGTTAATGTAACATAGTAAATTGCATAATTAATTAGTAATGTAATAACAGATGTTAACAAATATAAAAATGAAATATTTCTCACCAGAATAATGGCATTCTCATTACGTGTCCAATTTTAGTGTTCAATGTACTTCCCGCAGGATATAGATAATAAACAGTGAACATCCCGGGGACAATAACTAGTAACTCCCAATGTCTACCGCTAGAGGTAAAAAAGTTAAAAATTAATAACTCAAAATGCACAATAAAAATGGAATTTTCTTAAGTCCAAATTATAAATAAAGTAAACTTACTTGACATTGAATGGAGCTATTATTATCGTCTTATTTTGCTGACCGAAAATTATAAAAGCATCTATACATTATTGTTGAACACTATCAGGGTCTTTAGCTACCATACTAATCAATGATGGAATAAAAAATCCCACATGATCAAATGCAAATTGTTTGCATTGATCTTCGACTAAGTAGCTGCAAAACATGTATTACGTATGCATTAATATATAAGAAACCAGATCACCGGATCTTACACAAGGTATATGGATGTATAAACAAGATCTCACCTTATCCATGTCTTTATCATTGATGTATTCAGCCAATCATACATAAATAGCTCAATAATATCTTGTATAAATAAAGGGCTATCGTATGATTGACCTGCATAATCTTCTTCTAAAGAAACAATTATAGGGCAATGTATATTATGTGCCCGTAGCCAACATGCCATTCCCCTACAAGCAGGACCTAACAGGTATTTTAGGTCAGTTGGAACCCAACATGGTAAAGCAGGAAGTGGAGGTGGAGGCCTAGGTGCTCCGGGTGTCTTCTTTTTAACCTGTATATATAATTTCAGATCAGTTGAGCTCATATATACAAATTAACAATCTAAAGTAATGCAAATTTATCTTACAATTTCAGTAGTGTAGACGACATCTTCTTTGGGCCACAATATCACCCCGCCTTCTGCCTCACCAAGTGTATCAATATCTGGATGGGCATATGGCAATGCAGCTTCCCTCCAATCGGGTAATACACATATCGGGCTCACACAAACGTAGCCCTGCGGCATTGGAGTCCCATGAAACGTTTCCCCAGGAAGGGACGGGTAAGCCTGCACCTCTGCAATAACATAGTCTTGCATTCTTAAGCGGCATGGCTTCAATGCCTACAAATTTATGTAAAGAATATTATACATATATACATATCATCTTGAAAACATATCATCTTGAACAGACTAGCTACAATGTCATAAACAATACTTACAACATACGTGTTAGGCGGTGGGTCTATAGGATTACTTGTAGTCTGTGCATCAGGAGAAGAGTGGGTCGCCATAGGCTGATTCGAAGCCTGAGATGCCTGCCACCGCAGCAATTCTTCCTTGACCTTCTCAACAACTATATCATTGGCCTTCTTGGAAACTATATCCTCGACTCTCTTATTCTCCTATACTTGGATAAAAGAAACATTAGCTTCTTATTATTTAATTCCCTTTTGGAGTAACATTCTAAAAAAAGAATAGGTTACCTCTTCTTGTGAAAGTCCCGCTCTAGGTTTGCGCTGGGATGGCCCAAAGAATGCTTTGATGCCCACACCAGTGCATGTACCCCTAACACATCCAGGATGCTCTGGGTTACCCAGAACAACAGTCAATTCATCCCTTGTGCCCTGAGGGATGAACGTGCCTTGTTTCCTCTGCTCGTGTAGCTCCCGCTAATCACCATCAACAGAAATTGGTAAGTTAACACCACAAATAATCAATATTTAAATGATTGCTCTAAGAGTTGTATTTTACCATTTTCGCAGCCGCCTCAGCGGTTACGGGCTTCTTTATTTCACCCTTCTTGTTTTTCCTCCTAGCTATCCAGATATCATGGCGAGGCATGGGTGTGGCAGACTCCTGAGTAGCAACAGACTCCGCCTGTAGTCTTTGGCGAACGCTTACATAGCCCTTTGGACCCATATGTGGTCATGCACATTCAGTGCACGCCTTGCTTTTTGCGCCTCACTGAGGGCCTAGTTAGTATGCACATTAATGATTTGGTTAGTAGCACTAAATGTTAATCTTGAATAGGTGAATACAACATATATTAATTAAATTGGGAGTGACGGCTAATACCTTGAATTCTTCAGATTTTCTTGAAGCAACAAAAATGTCCCAATCTTCTTTGTCCAAGAAGTTCCACTGTTCAAGGGCTGACTTCTTCTTCTTATCACCATCTTTTATGTATTCTCTGTTGAGATTTGTCCTATAGTTCCTAAGCATCTTTCCAGCGTGTTGCATCATGCTTTTACGATGCAGCTTCTCATCGAATGTAAACCGGTTCTGTAAAATAGAATTGTTGTTAACTAGTATCCAAAAATAGAATTGCAAATAATAGAATTTGTAATCTACAAAATAGAATTGCAAATAATAATAACTCACACATAAATCCTTCCATATCAAGTCTTTCTTTGCCTGAGGAACTTTATGCCAATTATCATACTTAACACCACAATGGATTCGAGTGACAACCCCAAGATAGTTTACAAAATTATTGCGGTTCACTCCAATTGCATTTCCTCCATTATCAAACTCCACAACCAATTTGGATCCACTGCCACTTAGCGCTATTAACTTGTTCAACAGAGTGATGCCCCTTTTCTTGTTAACTTTTTGGTGATGCGGATCAAGTTCCTGCAGTGCTTCAGTGGGTACATGTGCATCATCAACCTAAAATTTGACAAAAATAAACACATTGAATTAGCTCAATATAGAAATATGGGATATATGAAATAACTAGAAGATAATGAATTTTATAGAAATACAGGATATGTTTTTAGAACTTACATTGGTATCCTCGCCATGCTCATCATGGACAACATGCTCATCATGGACTTCATGCTCATCATGGACATCATGCTCATCATGGTCAGCCATCTGAAAATGTCATTAAAAAGGCAAACATTTAGCATTTGTATTAACTAGAAAAAGTCAAACATTTAGCATTTGTATTAACTAGAAAATGGCAAACATTTAGCATTTGTATTAACTAGAAAAAGGAAAACATTTAGCATTTGTATTAACTAGAAAAAGGCAAACATTTAGCATTTGTATTAACTAGAAAAAGGCAAACATTTAGCATTTGTATTAACTAGAAGATAATGAAAAGTAAAATCTGAAAATGATATTGATATTAAAAAAGCAAACATTTAGCTTCAATAAAAAAATATAAACATACATGCCTCTAAAATTGTGATCTTTTATCAATTAGCAATCCTTCATTGTGATCTCTGCGCACATATAAGTCATCATTAGCTTCAATATTTTGTGGAGTTGGCAACCCAACTGAGAATGGACTGGATTCATCATACTTATCATAGTACTCTTCTTCATCTATAGGATCTTCAATGAACTGTCTTTTACCATGAAGAACAACCGACCATTTATCATTTGCAGGATCATCAATATAGAATATTTGTTTCGCCTGTGATGCCAATATGAATGGTTCACTCTTCTCGCCAATCTTTTCAAAGTTCACCAAAGTGAAACCCAATTCATCCACTATAACTCCTTTGGTGTTATCAACCCAATTACATTTAAAGAGCGGAATTCTGAAATGTATGTAGTCAAACTCTCATGTCTTCAATGACACCGTAATATGACATTTTAGCTTCATGTGGACTCTTATCCTTTGCACTTGCAAAATACATAGTCGACGCTTGAAGAGTGACCACACTGTTTTGGACGACACTCTTATTATCTTGGCTCAGTGTAATATGTGCACCCATTAATGTCAAACCCTTCATAAGACATAACATTTGGTTTTGGTTTAAAGGTGAGGCATTTGATAGTTTCTGTAATATCATTTGGTGTTTGAGATAGTTGATGTAAGACTTTATCTTCAAACCACTTAGTAAAAGTCTTATTATGCTCTCTAGCAAGCCACATTGAACTTGCTCGAGGATGTTGTCTCTTGATGAAATTGGTATGTTCCTCGATATAAACACTCACTTCGTCCATGTTGTGTAAAATATACAAGTGAGCTTGTTCCAACTGGTCACGGCTGATTACTTTCACCCGTGATCCCAAAATTCCTTTGCCCTCCTCAATATTCTTTTCATTAACAGGAGTGTTATTACCACTCAGAAAGTCATTGCAAAAATCCATAACCTCTCTCGCCACATAACCTTCAATAATAATCCCTTCAGACCGATAACGGTTTCGAACATCACCTTTAAAAACACACATGTATCATTCAAAGGGATACATCCAATGCAAGAAAATTGGTCCCAACATTTTCACTTCCCTAGTCAAGTGGACAACAAGATGTACAAAGATATGAAAGAATGAAGGAGGGAAATACATCTCAAGCTGACATAGGGTAACAACCACTTCTCTTTGCAAATTATCGAGAGTATCAGGGTCAATAACTTTGCTGCATTGACTGTTGAAAAAGAAACAAAGTCTGGTGATTGCAAACCTTACATGCTTCGGCAATATAGATCGAATTTCCACGGGCAATATTTGTTGCATTAGAGTGTGACAATCATGAGATTTAAGACCTATCAACTTCAGATCTTTCATTGATACCAATCTACAGATGTTGGATGAGTAACCACTTGGCACCTTAACATTTACCAAGCATTCATAAAAAGCTTTCTTCTCCTTTCTAGACAACGTGTAACAAGCGGGAGGTATGTTCTTTTATTACCCATTTCACGTAATTATGTTAATTCTGACGTTATTCCCATTTCATGTAGGTCCAGTCTGGATTTTATCCCATCTTTAGTCTTACCTGGTATATTTAACAGAGTACCAATGATGCTATCACAGACATTTTTCTCAACGTGCATTACATCGATACAATGCCTGACTGTCAAAGAACTCCAATAAGGAAGATCTCAAAATATTGACTTCTTCTTGAATGAAGAATTGTCACTCCGTGTGGCCATACTACATTGTGATTTCTTACCAAATTCATTACAATGTCTTTTACTCTTTCATAAACAACATCCCCTGGTATAGGTTTAGGTGCACTCCGTTCATCATTCCATCCATTGAATGCTTTGCACTTCTTATGATACGGATGGAATTTTGAAAGAAACCATCGATGACCAAGATATACATTCTTGCCGCCATGTTTTAGTCTTATTGAATCAGTGTTTTCTTCACATATAGGACACGCTTTAGCTCCTTGGACACTATATCCAGGCAAATTCCCATATGATGGAAAGTCAATAATTGTGCAAAACAACATAGCATGCAAATGAAATGTCTCTCTTCCTGAAGCATCATAGGTCATCACACCTTCAGCCCAAAGTTTCTTTATGTCATCAATCAGAGGTTCAAGATAAACATCGATATCATTTCCAGGTTGTTTAGGGCCCGATATCAATAACGACAGCATAACGTACTTATTTTTCATACACAACCATGGAGGAAGATTGTATATAACAAGCATGACTGGCCAAGTGCTATGTTGGCTGCTCAATGTCCCATACGGATTCATCCCATCTGTACAAAGCCCAAGTCTTAGATTCCTATCTTCTTCACCAAATTTGGGGTACAATAGATCAATCTTCTTCCACTGTGGGGAATCAGACGCATGTCGTAGGATCCCATCATTATTTTTCTTAACATCTGCATGCCACCTCAAATTCTTCGCATCTTTCGGATTTGCAAACAAGCGTTGAAACCGTGATATTATAGGTAGATACCAAAATACCTTGGCAGGAGAACCAGTGTTGGACTCCCCCAAAGTCGTCAATTTTTACCATGACGCACCACATTTTGGACAATCTTTCAAATCTACATAGTCCTTTTGAAATAATACACAATCATTCGGGCATGTGTGTATCTTCTTGGCCTCCATTCCCATTGGGCACAACATTTTCTTTACCTGGTATGTTGAGATTGGCAGCTCGTTTTCTTCAGGAAGCATTTCTTTCAACAAAGTCAACAATGAAGTGAAGCTTTTGTCGCTCAATCTATTGTTAGCTTTCAACTTATACAATCTCAACACAGCGCTAAGATTCATAAACGTAGCACAGCCTGTGTATAACGATATCTCAGCATCATGCACAATGTTTCTAATGATAGGAGGTGGATCGGTATGCTCTACCCTACAACTATCCAGCATCGCATCAACGATGTCTACTGGAACTGGTTCATTCACATCTACATCATCGGAGGCAATTTCTTCTTCCACCCAAGCACTGCTATCGACATCTACTGGTTTCGAGTTTGAAATATCTCCATGCCAGTTCCATTCTGTATAGCCTTATACAATCCCGTTGCACATGACATGACTTTTGATTTCCTCTCCAGTGTTGACTTTCAAGTTGTTACCGCAATGCCTACATGGACAGTAGAACCTATCTGTAGGTTTTTTCCTATGTTCCTTGGAAAATCTAATAAACTGATCAAGGCCAAATATAAACTATGGGGTGCAGCAATTGTGAATGGACATCCATGATCTATCCATTCTATGATCAAAGAGAAAACAAGTATATATTAGGACAAGATTAGGGTATACACTTACTTCCTATCCAAGATTTACTCCTATTATCTACAATGAAGCCAGACTCCATACAAACAGTATATAATTTAGTGAGATTAGGTGTTCAAGAACAGTCCCAAACCAGGGACTATCCAAGATTTACTCCTAATGAGTAAATCTTGGACGGGTTTCTAGGCCAACAAACACATGTGATGTCATTCTTATATATAATAAATGTGTACCACCTATCCCATCCTTCAACACCTAATCTCACTAGTAAGTGTATAACGTGTATTGGGTTTTTGTCTAAGTACATATGTACATAGAGAACATATGGGGAAATGCTACCGAAATTTTCTCGAAAACCCAATACACATTATACACTTACATCCTAAGTGAGACTAGGTGTTCAAGAACAGTCCCAAACTGGGGACTATCCAAGATTTACTCCTAATGAGTAATTCTTGGACAGGTTTCTAGGCCAACAAATACATGTGATGTCATTCTTATATATAATAAATGTGTACCACCTATCCCATCCTTGAACACCTAATCTCACTAGTAAGTGTATAATGTGTATTGGGTTTTCAAGAAAATTTTGGCAGCATTTCCCCCTTGTTCTCTAAGTACATATGTACTTAGAGAACAAACGGGGAAATGCTACTGAAATTTTCTTGAAAACCCAATACACATTATACACTTACATCCTAAGTGAGATTAGGTGTTCAAGAACAGTCCCAAACTGGGGACTATCCAAGATTTACTCATAATGAGTAAATCTTGGACGGGTTTCTAGGCCAACAAACACAATAACAGATATGTACATGTTAGGGTTTCATCACAATTAATGTTAGGGTTTCATCACAGTTGATGTTAGGGTTTCATCAATGTTAGGTTTAATCAAATCAAATTAGGATGGTACAATTGAGAAGTTTAAATCTTATTTCAACATGCATCAAAATTTACTGAATTAGGCCAAACATTACGATTAGAAGCACAAATATATGACAAATATATGCAAGAAAAAGATTTGTTCATATCCTAGGATTTACATAAAGCATTACATAAAAATTTGTTCATATCCTTACCAACAGCAAGTACGGTCGTGGTTGTGTTGGCCTACCACGTCCGTGCTGGACAACACGACCGTGGTAGGCCATCACAGCCAGGGTCGTTCTTGTTGTTGGTAAGGAGCTAGGGAGAAGGAAGCAAAGAGGCTAGGCTACCTGGAGCTTGCATGGAGAAGAGCGGCGGCGAGCGGCGGCAACAGTGGCGGCGAGCAGGCGAAGAAGCAGAGGGGCGGGCAGCGGGCAGAAGCAACCGACGGCTGGAGAAGCAGCAGGCACCGGCCAGAGAAGCAGCAGTGGCGGGCGGAGGGCAGTGGCGTCGGCGAGCAGAAGAGCACCAGATCAGCGGCGGCGAGCAGCAGCAACCGACGTCGGGCGATTTTGGGAGAGCGGCGGTGAGCAGCAGCACAGAAGAGAAATATCACGATGAAACAGGATGAAAGGGGGAAGAGCCGGGTGATCGGGTCTATTAAGTTGGTCAACGACGTCGGTTATCTACAAAACCGATGCCTATTACTATTTAGCGTCGGTTGACAGTAAAAAACCGACGTCCAACTACACAATCTTTACCCAAAATTGTTTGGTGGGAACCATTATCAACGTCGGTTATCAAAGGATAACTGACACTGAAAGTGGGACTTTTCACGCAAATTTTCATCTTAAATAGGCATCGGTGAATAGTTAAAAAACCGACGTTGTAGGTGACGCAAAATTTTTCTCTCTAAAATTGGATTTCGCGGGTGATTTTAGGCGTCGATTTGTTATACCCAGCCGATGCTGAATACAAAGCGGTACCCGTGTTTGGCTGGTCTTCGAATATAGATGTCGGATTTCCTAAATAACTGACATTGAATAGTATAGGCATCGGTTTTCCTAAATAATCGATGCCCAGAAAAGCGACATTGAATGTTGTTTCTGTAGTAGTGCCTCCATTTGTAAAAAAAAATCAAAAGCCAAAAAAGTGCCCAAATCCATGTTTTGGGTGGCACACCCCTTTCCCCCTCTGTATTTCTTCCATAACCCTTATAAATCTTTTAGGGATGCACAACCAAGATAAGATGCCAAGGTGCACACAAAAAATACAATCAATGTAATTGAAACAAAGAAAATGAAATGATCTCGAGTCACATAGAGAAGATATTTCCTTCTTTGATATCTCCATTCAGTCTAATTTTTTGTATAAGGGAATATAGATAACTTCAACCCATCAAATCCTTGAACCATTTTCTTGTCAAAAACTTGTGAGAATTTTAGGAGTACAAAGGTAGAAGGGATAAGTAATTTGTTTATTTACAAGTCTTGAAATGGAAATAAGTTGTGAGCATTTCAAGTAGGGAACTAAAAACTTGTATTCCATGGTTCTAGGAGATTAGGGTCACTTGATCATGAAAGGTGGTAAGGATTTGAGTTGTGTTATGCAAGTGAGGAAGAATGAATGAGAGTATTATTTGGTGCTATTTGTGATTCATTATTTCTTGTGGACCAACAACGTTCAAGTTCAGGGTATTTCATAGTTACATATTTATTCATTTATTTGCATCTTTTAATAACATAGAATCAGTTTGTATATTATTCCCTAGTTTTATATTCAAGGGTATAAGTTTATATTTTCTCTCATAGAATCATTTTGCTTGGACTTTTACATGAAAATGGCCCACTCACTCCAAAGCCCAAAAAAGACCCAAGAATCAGAGGCTTCAATTGCATATTCAACCTCCCTAATTTTGCAGTTGATTGACTCACATGCAAGGATTGGTCAAGTCTAGAAACTCCAACCTATTGAATGCCATTCCACACGGTCAAATCATCAACAAGACCTAGTGAAACTCAAACTTGGGAAGGCTCATCAATATAAAACAATCAATCGATTGGAATTTCAGTTGATCGACTCTCTAGTAAGACTCACTCAAATTTATAATCAAGAAAGATCATTCATATCGACCAACCAACTGAATAGAATTCCATTCAATCGACTCATCAACAAAACTAAGTCAAACTCCAAGTCGAGAAAGCCCTTTGTTATAGTCAAGCCAACCTTCGGGTCCAAGCAAGCATTTAAGCCAGTCGACTGACTGGCTTCCTGTCGACTGACTGTCATTGCAGACCAAGTCACCTTAGTCTCTACCAATAGTAGTTTTTAGAATTTCAACCTCCATTTCACTCCTATAATAGGAGGGGAGTTCAAGAACAAAGGTTATCATCTTTTAACACCACACTCTCAGTCATCTTAGAGACCCCCCTCTGGTGTACATGGAAAGAATGGAGAAAAAGATCCACCATCATCCTCATGGACATTGCTTCATTGTTTGATCATGGCAACATGACTATTCTATCTCTATCCTTTGTATCTATTTATATTATGTCTAATCTCTATTAGGGCATGAAGAGTAGCCCCATAGACCCTTCTTTACCTTAATTGTATTAAACTCTAATGTTTTATTGATTAGATATTTTACACCCATTTTTGTACTCATTCTCTAGTTAGATAGATTATACCTTGTGGGGTGATGATACCACATGATCCCAACAAGAATGAGACCATAATCTCCTGATGAGACCCGCTAAAGGAGTTTATGATCTTTTTACCCACTTCATCTTATTTGTTATGACTTATGGTGATGTGACCACCTGATCCATGGGTTCAAACACTAAAATGGAAATTACAATTTCTTAGCGAGACGACCTGATCGAAATTTACTAGACTATTGGACAAGGATCCTTAAACGATGAGACCCCAATTTTAAGAGAAGTGTGAACATTGTGAGATTTGGGCTCCGTAAGGACACAAATCCACATGATCCCAATTTAATCATTAAAATTAAGGAGTTGAATCTATTATTTTGAGAATGTGCTCTATGTTGGTAATCCCTTAGACCTCTAGTATCTCTTAACATTTTAACTAAAACCCAACTTAACAAGTTTTATTTTGTATTTTTCCATTTCTGCTATTCCTTTAATCACTCTCTTCAAAACTAGAATTTAAATATTATTCATCGCAATTGGTTTGAATTAAACTCTTAAAAACGATGCTCCATGGGATCAATACCTGTATATATACTAAATTAATTCTCTTGTTTACAAGAGAATTGATACCCATTAAAAGGTTGAAATAGGAAAAGTTTCTATAATGAATTTTTTATGCAAGCAACAAAACATCATAACCTTCCTTTATGGAGGCCTCCACTATCCTCTTTCGCTTTCTATAAAATTTTCTCTCCGTTGCTTTCCACCTCTTCTCTAGGGAAACCTTCTTTCGGTGAGGACTCCTCTTATTCTTATTTACCTGAGGTTTTCCGTCAGCAATGATAGTGGTCTTGATGTGTACCATGTTTTATCACATTAATATTTGTGTTTGAATTTTGGTGTTCAAAGCATCGTAAATTATGTGCATGATATCTTGGTTACATGCATTAACAACTGGGCAGAGGATACCTTAACTCTAATCTTTAGGAGAGAGAGAAGAATGGTTACTTTTTTTTTGGAAATATTGCCAAAAGGGGTTATAGATGAGCTATACATTACAAAAGATAATGGTTATAAAAAAAAGGATGTAACTCTACAAAATGCACCAGTAAGTTTTTTTTCAAGGACTTAATGCCCTGCTCTAAGCCTTTCTTAGATTTTACAACATTCTTAATCCTTCTGCTAATCTTCTATACAATAAAAATTTTGGAACTCTTGATCCCTCATGGATCATTTTGTTCCTCTCCTACCAAATGGATTAGCAAATAAGGGTGTGGCAGATGCCCACAAAGTCCCTACTGTTCTTGGTCCCATTGGTCAATGATCTAGTTGGTAGCCTCATCCAGATTCTATGAACTATTTTATCCCCAAGCATTCTTCAGTGGGATGACTTCCCATAGATATTTGGAGAATGAATAGTTGAGGAACAAATGTTCATGATCTTCATTATTGGTATTGCATCAATACCAACAATTATTGACCTGGAAACCCCAACTAGATAATCTATCATTTTTCGTTAGCTTGCTCAAAATGTCTCTATACATTATAGTGCTCCATTTTGTAACATGGCAAGGACCCAAAATAATTTTGTTCTAGGTAATTTTATCAACACTATATGTGTTGATCCATGGTGTGATATGTTTATTCCTCAACATGACCATATCATTTCTATCAATACTATAGAGTTATTTACCTTCTCCTAGTAGTTGCATAAGCTTCTCCACACCCATGTGTAATGAACCCTAATGCAAGGGATAGCTTGATAATTCTTGGTCATCCACTACGACCAATAGTTCCCTTTAGATCTAAGAAAATATTCCAACCTCATCATTCTACAAACTCTAAGGATGTTCAGGGGATGTTTTATGTTCAATCCTCCACGTATACATTTTGGTCATCGTGTTACAGGCAGAACCTTTGTCACGGAACCGTTCTTACCCCAATCCCAATCTCACTGCCTAGACAGTGATAAAGGGATTGAAGCGCCCATCCCTGAGTGGCCCCGTAGGATCTAACACACTGGCATATACAATAAGAAATAAATAACTCAAAAACTGGATAATAGAAAAACAAACTAACCCAATATGGAGATATATCCAATTTGTCTTTGTCATCAGAGTATATGAGTGCGGAAGCGATCATATTCAATTTTCCATGTATATTGCCTAAAATCAAGAAAATCAAGACACAATCATGCAATTGCACGGTACGCTATCAAAATCAAGTAAAACGATTTATAACAAAATAGTATGCTTGGCAGGACTTATATTTCAAAGAATAATAAGCAATTTGCAAATCCAACATTTATTCGACAAGTTTTTCAAGCAATTCGAATTTTATTACGAGTTCCCATTATGCTGTAATTCAAGAAGCATGCTTATATAGTTTGTGTGACTCTATTACCCCAACGCGATGGGGAAGGTCACTAGGCCCCTTTTGACCATAGGAACATAGGAAGCCAATGTACAAGTCCCACTTCTAATGAGAGGGTTGTTGTACTCAATATCCACATTATCAACATTATCAATATCATCATCATTATCAACATCAATATACGGGCAGTCATAATGGGCATGCAATTTATGTTTTCATGTTTTTCAAAATATAGTATAGAAAAACAGAAGACTAATCATAGGGAACAATAGCTCATCCAAATAAATAGCCAAGCATACGGTCAAGAGATACATAAAAGTATCTTCAATACAATCAAAGAGGAATTATATAATAGCGTACCTTTCACCGAGATTTCGAGTATAATCAATATCCGATCAATAGGTCAACCCTTCGAGTCAGATCCTAAATCATCAAGATTGGATCAAGGGTCAAGATCATGATGTTTAGAATATCAGTTTTCAATATTCGAGATTAGGGTTACACTTTTCCTATGTCAACCTTAGGGTTGGGTCATTCACTTATAATCAACCAATATTTCAATTTGTCCATCATTATTTCAAATATCAAGTATTTTCAAGTGTGAATGACTTTCCTAGGTTTCTAGGATCATGTGTTAACCCTAATTTATGGTCATTATATAAGTCCTCATATCATTTCTAGATTATCATCACGATAACTAATATCATTGGTATTCAAGATTACATCAAGTCTCGATTAATATTAAGAGTAAATCAGGGATCAACTTTAAGGTCAAAAGATCAAGATATGCCACATGATTTAGATCAATCATATTGTTAAGATGTCATCATCATATTAAAGATTGGATCAAGTCAACAAATATAGATCTAGATCCTTAATGGGTCAAGTATGATTTTATATCCTCAAAATGAATATTAGAGTCAAGAATTAGGATTTTCAGTGGTTTAGTCAATATTAACCATCAACAGAGTCATTTAGACAATTTAAATATGCAAAGGATCAACGATCTAGAGGAATCAGTGATCATAGTTTGGAATCAGGTTTGAAAAGTATTTTTAATGGATTCACTAGATTTTCCTGATCAAAATAGACTATTTATTTATCATTTTTGGAGTTCGGATGCATAAGATATGGTTTTTGCAAGATATGACTATTTAATTGAACATTCGCCAGAGATGAGAAAAATTACCTTAATATGGAAAAACTAGGGCCGTCAGATGCACCAGGAATGGCCGAGATGGATCCACATGGGAGTGGTGGATTGCTTGGTTTAGGATCCGGTTCAAGGCCTACTTTATGGGTTCAAACGGGTCTGATTGCTGATTTCATTGGGCCTTTGGGCCGGGTCAAAATTGCTTTGACCGGCGGTTCCCAGGGTCTATCTCCCCATCTGCACAGGCCTCGCGCAAGCCATGAAGGCAGGGCGGCAGAGCTCGCCGGAGTGGAGGAGGTCTGGGAGCAGAAGTGGGCGAGGGAGGCTGTGAGCAGGCTGTCCCAGTCCGCCACCACCTCGCGGACTTGGTGGGATCCAAAGGAAGGGGGAAGGTTGCTCGGATGAGGCACGCCCACAGTGGGCTGGGCGGCGGCGCCATGGAGGAGCAGTGGCCGGAGAAGAAGGGAAAGAGAGAGGGAGGGTATGGCGAGAGGAGGCAGGGTGCCGCTCAGCTTCGTGGCGGCGGAACGAACTCAAACGGGGGGTTTATATAGCTAGATGGGGCTAGGTTTAGGGTTTATGAGGGAACCGGCGCCGCCCAAGCTGGGGCAGGTTTCCTTGGCTTTGCAAGCCACGATTCTACCATTTAAACCTTGCGGAAGTTTCGAGAAGTGGCTGCGGATCCGTTGGTCGAGAAAACAAGTGCAGCCGCTGCGAGTAGCTCGATCGGGGGTTGAGCCGATCGCTGGCTTGGTCCACTGTAGACCTTGCCAAAACGAGTGCAAGGTAGGGGATGACCCCCAGCGCCGTTGGATCAAGATCCAAGGCTGCTGGGTCACCCCGCCTTGGCTAGAAGCGCCCCAAAGATAGGAAAAGGGTCGGGCCCAACAAGGAAAAAGGTGGAAAAAGGCCAAAAATCAAGGGAAACGGCTAAGATCTTGGAAAAAATCATATAAATTCATAGGAATGTCTGAAGGCTCTCAAATTTGGACCACAACTTCATAAAAACGTGGAGAACCTTTAGCAAAAGTTTGAGGACAAGAAGATAAATTTTGATGGGTCAATTTCTTTATTTGTACAAAGTGATGAATAAATCAAATATAAGGTGTTATAATGTGCATAAAGTTCACATTGTTCACCATATCTTGGATTTGAGTTTCAACTTTGCTTATGTAGATAAAAAAATTAATTTAGGACCATTAATGGATATAATGAGGGCAAAAAGAGTAATTATCTCATTATTCTGCTAAAATCCACTTTGTCACATCCTTCCCTCCTTAAAAAGGAATTTTGTCCCCAAAATTCATAATGTCCTCAAAAATTGATATTATTCAACCTAAGTCATTTCCTCAAATACTGGGGTATCCTCAAGTATAAAATCAAAATCATGTCCTCAAACTTCAATTAGTCCCAAAAATCACAATTGAGATTCCATGTTCCATATCATAATCAACTAACATTATTTCATCATCGAGCAATTGAGTATCAAAATCAGCACATATATTGTCCAAATTCATTATATGAGTCACTTATATGGAAGTCATCCTATTGATCACAAATTCAGAGGGATCATATTTTTGGTCAAACAAATAGAGTTCAAGTGTACAAGGTGACTTTCAATCCCAATATCTCAGGGTTGTAGCCTCTACATTGACCTAGGTGGGGTAACATATCCATGATTTGAGACTTCATATTTCAACATATCTAGACAACATCATATTTTCAATATCATCATTTCAGGCTCAAATTCAATGGGAAAGTCCCCAACCTAGTCCTAATGAGAGTTAAACCCTAATTCATAAATCGAGAAAGTCAATATAGTCATCATCTTGAAAATTTTCAAAATTTGGGATTTTGAAGTCATTAGTCATATATTTCAAGGTCCAAAAAGTGTGATCATAGAGTTTGTATCATTATTGAGATTGGATAATCCTGAGTCACAATTTTATATATCAATATCAAGAGTCGGGATCAAAAATCATAGGTCCAAAATTTTGAAGCTAGGGTTTAGATTCCTATTTAGACCTTAGGGGGTATCATTCATCTATATCCAATTTCGAGCAACATTATTCAATATTCGAGCAACATATCATAATTTCATTATCATGTTTCCAAGGTTGATGAATGATCTAGACCAAGGTCTATCTAGGAAATAAACCACAAGCTATAGTCAACATTGCCATATTTCAAGATCATTATCAAGTCAATTATTCAAGATCGAGTATCAACCATGGGTTCAACCTATTAGGCTTAGATCAACAAGTCTAAATCGGGTGAAAGGGTATACCTTTCCAGACTCTAAATAATCAACAAGGTGAAAATTTAGAGGTAGTCAAAATAGGGATGTGACCTAGGTTAGGGGAGTCATGAGTCAACTACCACCCTAATCTGGCACATTACCAACTTTAGTCATGATCAACTGATCTTATTCAAATAGGGAGCATATCAAAATTAAATCATATACATCGAAGTCATAAGATCAAAATTCAAGATAATAGGGCAATAATGTCAAGATTTGCAATTCTTTACTTTCATGATCAAGGTAGTGATATAATTTGGAAAATTGAGGATTTTCATTTGACATTCGAGGAATTAGAGCATAATAGTGCAAAAACTAGCCCATCTTCATCATACCAAAATTGAGATTGAAAAAGGCATCAATAGTCTTACATCATGGTTTTGAGAGTCCTAGACTTAGTCAATTTCATAGCCTAGTCATGATGAGCATCAAATAGGATGAGAGTTTGCTTAACTATGTTTGAGGTCTAGTCAAAATAATAGGGCAGCATGGATTTGATCAAATAGGGACCTCATCAACAAAGAAGTATAAGGTACAAGTCATCCTTATTTCACCAAATCAAAAGTTACCTCAACATAGGAAGCATATATTTTAGCTAATGATATTAGGGATTATGCATGAGTATTTTATTCTATGGATCAAAATCGAGTTTTCAAACTAGGGTCAGATCATGGTATCAACTTTCAAGATTTAGCGATTCCCATGCTTAAGCTACCCATAATCGAGACATCATGTGGTATAAGGTCACAAGGAAGGACCACATGAGGAGATGAGAAGACTACCTAATCTTCATCTACATGGGTGGCTTAGGATTGTCCTTAAAGAAGAGATGAGATGCTAGAAGACTCTCTAAGGTTTCACAAGAGAACCTTTAGGTCCAATTCTGGATCAATTGAGGCCAGGTAGAGCGGGGGATCTCAGCCACTGTGAAAACGGATAGGAGAAATTATGTCAGGACCCCGAGCCTAGACACCTCAATTTTCACCATTATGGACTTTAGGGTTTCTTGGGTGTAAGAGACTTGAGAAATTATTTACTTAAAGTATATGAGAGTGTGTAAGCTCTGATACCAACTGTCACGGAACCGTTCTTACCCCAATCCCAATCTCACTGCCTAGACAGTGATAAAGGGATTGAAGCGCTCGTCCCTGAGTGGCCCCGTAGGATCTAACACACTGGCATATACAATAAGAAATAAATAACTCAAAAACTGGATAATAGAAAAACAAACTAACCCAATATGGAGATATATCCAATTTGTCTTTGTCATCAGAGTATATGAGTGCGGAAGCGATCATATTCAATTTTCCATGTATATTGCCTAAAATCAAGAAAATCAAGACACAATCATGCAATTGCACGGTACGCTATCAAAATCAAGTAAAACGATTTATAACAAAATAGTATGCTTGGCAGGACTTATATTTCAAAGAATAATAAGCAATTTGCAAATCCAACATTTATTCGACAAGTTTTTCAAGCAATTCGAATTTTATTACGAGTTCCCATTATGCTGTAATTCAAGAAGCATGCTTATATAGTTTGTGTGACTCTATTACCCCAACGCGATGGGGAAGGTCACTAGGCCCCTTTTCACCATAGGAACATAGGAAGCCAATGTACAAGTCCCACTTCTAATGAGAGGGTTGTTGTACTCAATATCCACATTATCAACATTATCAATATCATCATCATTATCAACATCAATATACGGGCAGTCATAATGGGCATGCAATTTATGTTTTCATGTTTTTCAAAATATAGTATAGAAAAACAGAAGACTAATCATAGGGAACAATAGCTCATCCAAATAAATAGCCAAGCATACGGTCAAGAGATACATAAAAGTATCTTCAATACAATCAAAGAGGAATTATATAATAGCGTACCTTTCACCGAGATTTCGAGTATAATCAATATCCGATCAATAGGTCAACCCTTCGAGTCAGATCCTAAATCATCAAGATTGGATCAAGGGTCAAGATCATGATGTTTAGAATATCAGTTTTCAATATTCGAGATTAGGGTTACACTTTTCCTATGTCAACCTTAGGGTTGGGTCATTCACTTATAATCAACCAATATTTCAATTTGTCCATCATTATTTCAAATATCAAGTATTTTCAAGTGTGAATGACTTTCCTAGGTTTCTAGGATCATGTGTTAACCCTAATTTATGGTCATTATATAAGTCCTCATATCATTTCTAGATTATCATCACGATAACTAATATCATTGGTATTCAAGATTACATCAAGTCTCGATTAATATTAAGAGTAAATCAGGGATCAACTTTAAGGTCAAAAGATCAAGATATGCCACATGATTTAGATCAATCATATTGTTAAGATGTCATCATCATATTAAAGATTGGATCAAGTCAACAAATATAGATCTAGATCCTTAATGGGTCAAGTATGATTTTATATCCTCAAAATGAATATTAGAGTCAAGAATTAGGATTTTCAGTGGTTTAGTCAATATTAACCATCAACAGAGTCATTTAGACAATTTAAATATGCAAAGGATCAACGATCTAGAGGAATCAGTGATCATAGTTTGGAATCAGGTTTGAAAAGTATTTTTAATGGATTCACTAGATTTTCCTGATCAAAATAGACTATTTATTTATCATTTTTGGAGTTCGGATGCATAAGATATGGTTTTTGCAAGATATGACTATTTAATTGAACATTCGCCAGAGATGAGCAAAATTACCTTAATATGGAAAAACTAGGGCCGTCAGATGCACCAGGAATGGCCGAGATGGATCCACACGGGAGTGGTGGATTGCTTGGTTTAGGATCCGGTTCAAGGCCTAATTTATGGGTTCAAACGGGTCTGATTGCTGATTTCATTGGGCCTTTGGGCCGGGTCAAAGTTGCTTTGACCGGCGGTTCACAGGGTCTATCTCCCCATCTGCACAGGCCTCGCGCAAGCCATGAAGGCAGGGCGGCAGAGCTCGCCGGAGTGGAGGAGGTCCGGGAGCAGAAGTGGGCGAGGGAGGCTGTGAGCAGGCTGTCCCAGTCCGCCACCACCTCGCGGACTTGGTGGGATCCAAAGGAAGGGGGAAGGTTGCTCGGATGAGGCACGCCCACAGTGGGCTGGGCGGCGGCGCCATGGAGGAGCAGTGGCCGGAGAAGAAGGGAAAGAGAGAGGGAGGGTATGGCGAGAGGAGGCAGGGTGCCGCTCAGCTTCGTGGCGGCGGAACGAACTCAAACAGGGGGTTTATATAGCTAGATGGGGCTAGGTTTAGGGTTTATGAGGGAGCCGGCGCCGCCCAAGCTGGGGCAGGTTTCCTTGGCTTTGCAAGCCACGATTCTACCATTTAAACCTTGCGGAAGTTTCGAGAAGTGGCTGCGGATCCGTTGGTCGAGAAAACAAGTGCAGCCGCTGCGAGTAGCTCGATCGGGGGTTGAGCCGATCGCTGGCTTGGTCCACTGTAGACCTTGCCAAAACGAGTGCAAGGTAGGGGATGACCCCCAGCGCCGTTGGATCAAGATCCAAGGCTGCTGGGTCACCCCGCCTTGGCTAGAAGCACCCCAAAGATAGGAAAAGGGTCGGGCCCAACAAGGAAAAAGGTGGAAAAAGGCCAAAAATCAAGGGAAACGGCTAAGATCTTGGAAAAAATCATATAAATTCATAGGAATGTCCGAAGGCTCTCAAATTTGGACCACAACTTCATAAAAACGTGGAGAACCTTTAGCAAAAGTTTGAGGACAAGAAGATGAATTTTGATGGGTCAATTTCTTTATTTGTACAAAGTGATGAATAAATCAAATATAAGGTGTTATAATGTGCATAAAGTTCACATTGTTCACCATATCTTGGATTTGAGTTTCAACTTTGCTTATGTAGATAAAAAAATTAATTTAGGACCATTAATGGATATAATGAGGGCAAAAAGAGTAATTATCTCATTATTCTGCTAAAATCCACTTTGTCACAACCTTGATGTCACCCTCTCCAAATGAAGTTTGTGATGATAGTTTTCGTTTTCCCAAAAATCTAGTTGGGCACCTCACAAACATCCCTCTAGAACATGACCATGGTTTTTGTGATCAATCTAACCAACTAGTTTCTCTGCAAGGGATATTTGAATGCCGCTCAAGCTATCAATCTTAGTTCTTATACTATCTAGAAACATAATAAAATCCAAGTATGTACCTTTTGCTTTTGGAAATAGGGGCATCTAGATACGTAGTAGGTAGGTTATCACTATTCATCCCTATAGCTTCCTTCATCCTCCTCATTCTACTAGAACAAGATTTTGAAAAGTAGATTTAGACTTTATTTGACTGAAGTATAACCTTGTCATCCATTTGAACCTAATGATCACCTTGTTGAATTTTCTAAGTCTCATAGCATTACCCACTGATAATAGCATGAAATTGTCAGCAAAAATAAGGTGAGAATGCACCTTGAGTCCATTCACCTTGAAGGAATAGATGAGCCCCCTGTCTTCCGCCTTCTTCATAATATTGGTGAGGCATTCCATAACAATGGTGAACAAGAGGGGGGATAACAAGTCCCCTTGTCTCAACTCATTTCTAGTAGTGAAGAGTTCCTGAGAGCCAATCATAGGTTGGTATGTATGCCCTGAGAGCCAATCATAGGTGAGGCATTCCATGAGAGCCAATCATAGGTGAGGCATTCCATGAGAGCCAATCATAGGTGAGACATTCCTGAGAGCCAATCATAGGTGAGGCATTCCATGATGCCTCTGTTGGTATGTATGCCCTGAGAGCCAATCATAGGATGAATGGATTGGGATACATTATGGTTGATTTGATAAAAATACAAGGCAAGCTTCCAAATTATTCTGGTTCAATCATTTATGAGATAATGATAGAACATAATGAATGTCTAGAAAATGACAGTACTCAATGACATATGTCTTCGGGTTGAGGGCTTGAAGAATGAGATCATACAAATGCTAAGAGTTTGTACATTCTTGTTTTGTCCCTAATCTAATGTCATTGTGGAAGGTTGATAGACAACAATGGAACACCAATACTAGAGTGTGTGTTGGTTGATGACAGAGTCTCATTAATCATGATATGTGATATCAAACCAAGCACATAGATACATGTTAGAGAACAGTGTACCGGACAGACCCACTGTGAGAGTGACACATGGAACCATGATATGGTAGTCACGGTCAGCTCTCATAGTGATGGTGGTGATTTTGATTCTTAGACCTAAAATCACTACACTCATCACATCTCATTGGGTACACTTTGACATCATCAAACGCGGTCCTAAAATATGGATTGTTATAAAGGTGATGGTTGGGTGACTTTGACACATGGTGTTTTGACTGTGAGTGATAGATATGGGATTTTTCCCTCCTAAGGGAGTATGATGTCCATGGCCACTTTATAAGTGAGTCTAAGAAAGGCATCCACATGCACGTGTGAGTCAATATGTGATATTGATGGCACACATATCTCAGACAATCTGCTTTGGATCAAGGAACATGTATGAATGTTGAAAGGATGATAGCTCCATGCCTTTAGTTCATTCAGGATATTAGAGACAAAGGAATTATACATTCACTAGAACACCAATCATAGACTGTAGGATTGAAAGTTGTTCTCCAACTTTCCTTTTTACTTGGGTAGCACTGATGTGTGACTAGGCACCACTCTTTTCTTATGATGTCATAAGCTAGTTATGGACATTCACTACCAACATGAAATGGGACCTATAGGGTCACACACAAAGGATTAACTTGGAAGAGGAGTTTATCCATGAATGATATTTGGATTGATTACTAAAGGTGTTTAGGTACTCAATCAAACATTCAATCAATTGACTTGACTCAGAATCATCAAGTTCAAGTGTTGAACCAATTGATTTGAGTGTCAGATTGATTAAGAACTGCATTAACTGTGTTCTGCACAATCTGGACCACAAACTGACCAGTTCACTGGGTGAACCAATCGGCTTAAGGTCAGTGAGACGAACATTTCACTTGGTTAATTGATCGGTTCGGCTGGACCAAACGATCAAGGTTGGGTTGCCTTGATTTCTGAGAAAAGTTTTCATTTCACTTGTACAATTCAATTGGGACAAGAATTGATCTTAGTATTAATTAGAAACAAACAAGGAAAGTCAATTGGAGGCAAGTCTTAGAAGTGAACCGACTGGTTCACTAAGTGAACTGATTGACTCACTAAGTGAACCGATTGGTTAACACTTCCAACCGATCGGTTCATTTGTGAAACGACCGGTTCGGCTTCCGCAGTGCAATCCATTCATGGAAATTTCTGACCCTTCTACCCCATTTTAGTCCTACATTTCCCGGGGCTGAGAATCCTGACCCTGACCCCTCCTATATATAGAGGAGTATTTGGGGCTTCTCAGATAGCACAACTCAGAACATTAGTTGCTCTACAAAGTTGTTGTCCTCTCTAGTTGTGGTAACCGAGAGAGTGCAAAAGAGTTCTACCCATCCAGGGAGGAGCAGTGAGGGAAAGACAACTACAAAAAAGCAACTGATTGTAGGAGAGTGTGTTGGTGACTAGTACATCGATAGAAGGGGATGAATCCTTCTAGTGTCCTATAGGAAAGGACGACTAGAGCTCCTGGTGGTCCGTTTGGACTATCTATAGAGGAGGGAGATTTCTTTCGCTCAGGAGGATGACTATCAACCACAGTCCAGGTCAGGACCAGGAGCTGCACAAACACCATCAAAAATAGGTGGGTGAAGACTGCACTAGCTGCAAGGTATTTCACTGAGCAAGACTCAGGACCAGGTACACCTCACTAAAACCATCCTTCCTATTTCATAGTCATTGATGCAATCCATGGTTATGGTTTTGTGGTGAGAGAATTTTTTATTTATTTATGCTACCTTCTCCCTCACCAAAAACCCAATAGTGGTATCAAAGCCATGCCAACGTACTATGTTTTAGGATTAATTGATATGATTGATTTTTGGTTTTACCATATTTTATTTATTGCATACAATTCAAATATTTAAAGGACTGATTTAAATATCCGATCAATACCACATGATCCCAAAATAATATATACAGACATGATATGGTATATATATATATATATATATATATATATATATATATATGCAAACAATATGCATCACTCAAAATGGTTTTGATGGTGGATGTGTAGCGTGATTATGTCCTATAAACCCCTATGTGTGCTTGGTTTCTTGTGGTTGTTTTCTCTCGCACTGCGCACCAAGCCCTCTTTTTCTTTTCCTGATGTAACTCAAGATAACTCAAGATTTTCTAACTTTACTCCCCCCGAATGTAACTTGGGGTTTCCCAAAGAAATATGTAAAATAGGATAGTTTATTTTTGATTACGTTGAAGATTGGCGGGCGGCCAGATGAGAAGCTAGAGGTGGGATATGATCGGCTGGAGGTGCCAACCGATCAACTGGTGGACTGATATGATTGGCTGATGGTGCAGCTAGAGGATTGACAAGGAGTAGACGACCTGACAAACTGACCGTCTGCAGAAGCTAGACAATCAGTTGGAGACAACCAACCGACTGGCCAGGAGGCGAGCCGATCAGTCATGTGACAAGCTGATCAAACCCAGAATGGCCTAAGCACAAGATCTTCATCAGCAACAGGTTGCATGTGATGTATACCTAGATACCGTAATTCCTTGTGGCTCAAGGAATTACAATAGGATGGCCATAATCATCGCTTTATCATTATTGCATATTTTCATTGTAGGATATAACATGTATATGATACGTACTATATATGTGGTGATTGGATACATATATGCATATATAAGCATATTAAAACCCCTCAATATAATATTAAGCCTTAGATTCTTTCCATAAGTGGCACACATGAAAAACTTGATCGAAACGTGTAGGCACCCCAAGGGTGGTGCGCTATCTATCTTGTAGAAGTGTGATTGTAGTTGTGTGGGCCCGCCAAGTGGGGTGCACTTCTATCGTGTTGGCTTTTGGGTCAGGCTTAACTAAGTGATCTTAATGGGATTAGGAACTTAGAGGCATGGAGATGTTCATGGCCAAGAGTTGTGCATGTCATCTATCCAAGAGTTGCATATGATGCAATTGGTAAGTGGTACCTACCTTAATAAATTGATTATGGACGTTGGCATTGGCCGGGTAATAATTCAATTATTTTGGATCTTGGCTCACTAGAAGGTTGTAACCTGCAATCTTCCGAATTGATGGTGACAACTATTAATTTGAACAAAATTGTGAGAGCGATAATTAATTAAAGGCCTAATTGTATCGTCAAAATTTTCAAATCAATCAAATTAAGTCAAAAGGGTTTTGGACTAAAATTGCATATTTCCTTTTTGTAGAATAAATGGTTGTCAACAATAATCACTTTTTGTTGCGATCGGTCCTTGAGAAGGACAAACTAAATGGGAACAACTTCCATGACGGGTATAGGATGTTGAGAATTGTTCCAACTCAAGAGCGAAAGCTCTATGTCCTAGATACACCAGTGCCAGAGGAACCCACTCCCACCACGCCAAAGGTAGAAAGTGATGCTTAAAAGAAGCATATTGAAGATGCCATTGATGCAAAGTGCTTGATGTTGTGTTCAATGAACTGTGAGTTGCAGACACAACATGAGAACATGAACATCACTGAGATGGTTCAACATCCCAAGAACATGTATCAAGATCAAGCATGACAAGATAGATATGATGTCTCTAGGGCGTTGTTCAAGTGAGTCATGACAGAAGGAGTTCCAGTTGGTCCTCACACACTCAAGATGATTAATTATGTGAAGAACCTAACAAGACTGGGATTCCCTCTGAGTCAAGAGTTGGCTACTGATGTGATATTGCAATCGTTGCCAGAATCTTACAATCAGTTTGCGATGAACTACAACATGAACAACTTTGACAAGCCATTGATAGAGTTGTTGGGCATGTTGAGGATAGCTGAGGCACAAGTGAAGAAAGACAAACCCAAATTTGTGATGTTGATTAGCATAAATAAGGGCAGAAGACTCAAGCTCAAGTGGGTAAGACTTTGGTGGAAGCTTCTCCGAGTGAAGGTGAAGTCAAAAGTTGAAGATCCAAGAAGAGTGGGTGATCCCTGCAAGGCTGAAGACTGGTGCAAGAGTGGGTAAGTCCTTGGAGAAGGCCGAAGACTCTTGCAAAGTGGGTAAGTCCTTGGTAAGGTTGAAGACTCTTTGTATTGGATAGGTAAGTCTTTTGAAGGCAAGGGCAAGGGCAAAGCAAAGAAGGGTTCTGATGCTAGCCAGTAGCCCCAGTCATCTTAAACTCTCAAGCCCAAAGGAGGGGTGAACAAGGGAGGTAAATGCCACCATTGTCATGAGTCAGGACATTGGAGGAGAAATTGCCCTCTCTATCTGGATGAATAAAAGAAGAAGGAGGGGATGGAAGTCTCCACCTCAGGTATCATGAAATAAACTTGAAACACTTCTTTAATCTGAGGTATATGATACCAAGACATAGATCTGACATATATGATATGCATGATCTGAAAAGAAGTGATGGCCTTTGTGAAAGGACCAAGAAGGAGCACTCATCATTAGAGCAAGTGTTGCTGCCATAGATAGGAGTAATTTTTCGTTTATTTCAGCCCAAAGGGCATGTAATAGAGTTATGAACTGCTATTTCATTTTTCCAATAAAGAGAAACACTTTATTTCTACATCTTGTAATGACAAGGATGTGTATCAATAAAGTTGATGTTTCAATTTAAAGATATGATCTTTTGTGGCAATGCCTTATTTATCTTTTGGTACTCAGTATGCATAAGATAGAATGATACCTAAAAGTTATTGATGACTCAAACAATTAATTAGCATTATCATGAGAAATTCATTTCTAGATTCCATGTTGATGGATAGGCAAGACACTTTTGGTTGTGAACCATTAAGAGATATGAATGTCTTCGGCATGATGACAAGTCAATATTCACTAGATGTAGTGGAAGAATGACTATTCTATTAGGTATAATACATATTGATGTATATACATGCCTATTGCTTTAGATGGTGTTTAGTGAAATAACAATATGAATATCTTGAAGTGTTCAAGAATATTGTAAATGAAGTACAAACTTTATAGAAGTATTAACTCTTTGATGTGATCAATGAATGGGATACTTATACCAAATGATTGAGGACCTTGTGAGTAATTATGATATTGTATCATAGAGAACTCATGATTAAGGCATAGTGATGTCTAAATCAAAGATGGAATCATACTCTAAAGAGTTAGAGCATGATCATCAAATAACTAACCTTCTAGAATTCTTCTAAAAGAACATGATTTACACTAAATAAAGGAGATTAAGAATCACAAGTGTTGTGTCTTCTCAAAATTCCTTATGTAACAGATACACCTCATATATCTAGGTGATGTATTGGTAACATGATGAGCCAATAAGCTAGATGATGTTGAGGAACCAGATTTTGAGTTATGATTTAAGGCCATAAGATCCAAAATGACTTCCATGTGAACCAATTAAGGTATTATCTTATGGTAGCACATGATTGGGATAAAACCCATAAGTGCAATTGGGTCTTAAGAGTTAAGACTGACATGGATGACATTTAGAGAAAGGATCATGCTTGATGTTGGAGCTTGAAGACTATGAGATTTGGCATATGGATATTAAAACTGGATTACTAGTAGGAATAAAATAAGATTGTGTATGTGACACAACCTAAAGGGTTTTACAAATCCAATAGTGCAAATGCAGTCTATAAGTTACAAGGGATTAATCAATATGATTGATTAAGTGCAAGCAACTCAAAGCTAAAGTCTTTAATTTGATTATATAGTCAAAAGGTTTGACTGATATACCAAAATAAAGAAGGGATCTGTGATTACAAAGATTTAGTGGGAGCGTATTCACATTCCACATGATGATGAGGAATGAAATGTTCTAAAATGGAAACTGGTGTGGAAATACCTTCTTTAAGGGAAGACATAGAAATGTCCTATGTGATAGGAATAGAGATCTATAGAGATAGTTCTCAAAAACCTCTTCACCTGGAAAAGAGAGAGAGAATACATTAGCAATTTGTATTGAAGGGTTCAGTATGCACAGATTCAGTGGGAGAAAATTTGTCCATGTTACATGGAGTTAGTATCTCAGATGCCAAGTGTCCCAAATTCTTACGAAGAATAGGAACACATAGATAGATATGGATCTATCATGTATGTAATCATGACATTATCTTGTATGTATTAGACATGACAAGAAAATATGAATTCATCATCTTGTATGTATTGGGCATGACAATATGATATGCTCATCATGTTAACTCATGTGATGAGTGGACGTATGTCTACGTCCAATGAGGGTTACTGGAATACCATGAAGAACTTGTTTGGTACTTATGAAGTACTAGTTCTATGGTAATATAAGGAAGAGTTGGGTGTAAAGAGTTACATTGATGCAAGCTTTGAAAATGATAGAAAATGATCACAAAATATAAAATATAAAAGTAAATATGAGTTGATAAATGGAAATGTTCTTATTTAAAATTTGTTTAATTCTAAAAGAGAATGCCAAGTATCCTTGAGTTATGAACAACAGAGGATACTATATGGATGTAGAAGTTCATAGAGATGAGCTTATAGATATTCCAACCATTGATGACAAGTAGTAATACTGAGTCAAACAATGGAGCTAAGTGTTAGGCAAGGAATATCAATTCGAATATTACGACAACTCCATCACATAGGATATGTCATACAATCAAGAGATATGAAGCATGCAATATACTGACTAAAGCAAAGTGTTGTTAACTCACTGCATTAGTACTGGAGCAGCAGAAACATGTGGGGCATGTTGGGAGATCACTAAGAATATGATTCAAAGGTAATTGGATCACAATGCAAGTGGGTGTCTGTTGGTACGTATGCCCTATGAGCCAATCATAGCATGATTGGATGGGGATACATTATGATTGATTTGATAAATATCCAAGGCAAACTTCCAATTTATTCTGGTTTAATCAGTTATATATGAGATAATGATAGAACAAAATGAATGTCTAGAGAATGATAGTACTCAATGACGTATGTCTTCGGGTTGAGGACCAAAAGAATGAGATCATATGAATGCTAAGAGTTTGTACATTCTTGTTTTGTCCCTATTCAGATGTCATTGTGGAAGGTTGATAGACAACAAAGACACAAAAAGACTAGAGTGTGTGTTGGTTTATGACAGAGTCTCATTAATCATGATATGTGTTATCAAACCAAGCACATAGATACATGTTAGAGAATAGTGTATCAAATAGACCCACTATGAGAGTGGCACATGGAACCATGACATGGTAATCATAGTCAGCTCTCACAGTGATGGTGGCAATTGTGATTCTTAGACCTGAAATCACTGCACTCATCACGTCATTGGGTACATTGTGACATCATCAAACGCGGTCCTGAAATATGGATTGTTATAAAGGCGATGGTTGGGTGACTACGACACATGGGGTTTTTACTATGAGTGATAGATAGGGAATTTCTCCCTCCTAAGGGAGTATGATGTCCATGGCCACTTGATAAGCAAGACTGAGAAAGGCATGCACAAGAACATGTGAGTCAATATGTGATATTGATGGCACACATATCTCAGACAGTCTGCTTTGGATCAAGGAACATGAATGAACGTTGAAAGGATGATAACTCCATGCCTTGAGTTCATTCAGGATGTTAGAGGCAAAGGAAATATACATTCACTAGAACACTAATCACAGACTGTAGGATTGAAAGTTGTTCTCCAACTTTCCTTTTCACTTGGGTAGCACTGATGTGCGATTAGGCACCACTCTTTGCTTGTGATGTCAAGCTAGTTATGGATATTCACTACCAATGTGAAATGGGACCTATAGGGTCACACACAAAGGATTAACCTAGAAGAGGAGTTTATCCATGAATGATGTTTGGATTGATTACTAAAGGGGTTTAGGTACTCAATCAAACATTCAATCAATTGACTTGACTCAGAATCATCAAGTTCAGGTGTTGAACCAATTGATTTGAGTGTTGGATTGATTGAGAACTACATTGACAGTGTTCTACTGGATCTGCACCACCAACTAATCGGTTCACTGGGTGAACTGATCGGCTCAAGGTCAGTGAGAAGACCGATTACTTGGTGAACCGATTGGTTTGACTAGACCAAACGAGCAAGGTTAGGTTGTCCCAAATTGTGGGAAAAGGTTTCATTTCACTTGTACAATTCAATTTAGATAAGAATTGATCTTAGTATTATTTAGAAATGAACAAGGAAAGTCAATTGGAGGCAGGTCTAGGAAGTAAACTGACCAGTTCACTAAGTGAACCGACCGACTCACACTCCCAACTGACCGGTTCATTTTTGAAACAACCGGTTTGGCTGTTTTCGTGCAATCAGTTCATGGAAATTTCGGAGCCTTCTACTACCACTTTAGTCCCGCATTGCCCGGGGCTGAGAACCCTGACCCTGATCCCTCCTATATATATAGGGGTACTGGGGGACTTCTCAGATAGCACAACCCAAAACATCATTTGCTCTGCAAATTTGTTGTCCTCTCTAGTTGTGGTAATTGAGAGAGCCCAAGAAAGTTCTACCCATCTAGGGAGGAACAACGAGGGAACGAAAACTATAGAAAAGAAACTGATTGTGGGAGAGTGTGTCAGTGACTAGTACACCGACAAAAGGGGACGACTACTTCTGGTGTCCTATAGGACAGGACGACTAGTGTTCTCGGTGGTTCGTGTGGACTATCTATAGAGGCGGGAGACTTCTACCGCTCAGGAGGACGTCTGTTAATCACAGTCCGGGTCAGGACCATGATCTGTACAGACACCATCAAAGATAGGTTGGTGAAGACTGCAATAGTTGTGAGGTATTGTCACAGAGCAATCCTTAGGACCAGGTATGCATTGCTAAAACCATCCTTCCTATTTCATAGTCATTGATGCAATCTGTGGTTATGGTTTTGTGGTGATAGAAATTTTTTTGTTTCCACTGCCTTCTCCCTCACCAAAACCCAACAACCTCATTAATTAGAATGGAAAAAGATGTAGTTTCTACACATTGTTTGATGATGTTGATCCATTGTTTGGTTGAAAGTGATGGCCTCCGTCATCATCTACAAAGTTATTCATTTAACGTAATTGCATTCCCTTGTGAGATTGATCTTCATACCTGGTTTAGAATTGGCTCAGTTAATGTTGAAGACCATCAACAATTCTGCCACAAGCAGAGTACTGTCAGAAATATGCCTCCCCTGGATGACCATGCTTTGTTCCTTTGAGATAATAAAAGGTAGTATTTCTTTCAAACGATCGGTAATGAGTTTAGTAATTATTTTATATAAGACCCCACAACATGCTATGGGTCTATAAACATTTATCTCAATGTCATCCTTCCTCTTAGGGATTAGCTTTATAAAAGAATGGTTAGCAGCTCTGACCGTGTTGCCACCTTCAATAATCCACCTCACCACTTCAACTATATCTTCCTTGATAGTAGACTACATGGCTTGGAAGAAATTCCTACTAAACCCATCTAGCCCATGGGGACTTGGATGGATTAATGGAGAAAGTAGTGGCTTTGACTTCCTCCTCAGTGACCTATCTACATAGCCTTGTAATCATTTCATGTGTATCTTTTATAGTAGGGAGAAGGTCCTCATTAATAGCAATCAATTCATGTAGCCCATTATAGAGTTGGTGAAAGTATTTGATAGAATTATATGTGACACCAGCTCTTCCCTCCACTACCTCGCCATCCTCATTTATGAGTTCAGGGATAGTATCTTGCTTTTCTTTCTTCTTCATTGATGTGTGGTAGGTTTTGGCATTATGGTCTCCATCTTCACTCCAAGTCAGTCGACTTATCTACTAAATAAAAACTTCCTTGACCTTATTTAATTGTGGCAATCTTTTTTCCACTTCACTTTCTCTTATCATGGCTTCATTGTTGAGAGGGTGTAACATGACATCAAGAGTGGGTTTCTCATACTCCTCCTTAGCACTATAGGGAATGTTCCATAGATTCACTTTCTCCGTACTCCATTTCTTTAGAGATTTCTTTGTAGTCTATAGTTTGGTTAGAGCAACATAGAGTGGGTTGCCATGCACATTTTATCCCCAACTAGCAGTGATGATTTCTCTGAACTGTGTTCAATCACACCACCAACTGATAAATTTGAAAGGGCAAGGGAGTTGAACTATCTTGACGAGCTTAGTCTTCATCCAAGAGTGGTCACTCAGTGCATTTTCTCCTAGCTTGATAGCTACATTTGTCAACAAACCAAGCCAAGTTTCATTTACTAGCCCCCTAGTAATGGCACTAGCAATCTGTCTTCCATTTTGATGTTTGTTGGATTAGGTGGTCCTCTCACCTGTGACGATGTGCTCTAGGTTGTCCCCATAGATTCTTAGGATTATATAGGCCATAGCCCCTCTTTTGCAATTGTTGTCAGTGTTAACTTGGTCAGTGAAATAATTGGATCGATATCCTAAGCCATGGGATCCCATCTAATGGCGATTATGCATCCTTCTCTTTTTTCTAGGTTTGAGAGAGATTTCCACCTATAGGGGAACAAAGTAGAAACTCTATTTTTGAATGCCTTTCTAATTTTGGTCTAAAAACAAAAAATCTGTCTTACTTTCTTCTCATTGATGGCCTTCTTCACTTCCCTCTGATTGTCGGCCAGAGACACACCTTGCACATTCCATGCAAGGACTGACATTCATGATATTTGTACCCGCTCCCAGAGCAGTTGTTCTTTTATATATTATTAGTGGAGTTCCTCATATGCCTTGAACTCCAACTATGATTGTTCACTACTTCAGTAACATCCTTAAATATTACTTGATCTAGGACAACAAAAGGATTTTCATTGTTGATAATATCCTTCTCATTACTATCACCGTCCACTGTAATTGGAATTTGCTTAGTGACTTTTCCTTCTTCGGGTGGTTCAGTAGTTGTCTCAACCCCAGTTGAGACATCCTCACTGATCACCATTATATTAGTGCCTCCAAATGATTCCCCCTTTTCAAATGAATCTAGAATCTTCTCCTAACCTTTCATGTTCTGACTTTGAGGTTTCAATTTTCCAATCCTTCATGGTCACCCCCTCGGTTGGTTATGATCAATGGGGGGGTAGAAGGATGGCACTGTGTGCCCCTATGCATTGTCTGATATCATGTCCAAACACCCTCAAATCTTTGTATCTATCAGAAAGAACTTCAAAGTGATCCCTGACTTCCCATTCATCTTCATTTGGAAGTTCCACCATGATTTCAGGTGGTGATTCTATTTCCACAGATATGTCCATGTAGAACCTTGCGCATGAGCATGCCAAGGATACTTCATACAAAAGACCAAGTGGTAGAATGGCATGTTGTGCATTCTTTTTGTAGATTTAGTTTCAGTATAGGACCACCGTCACACATACAATATAGATAAATATAGAATTGGGTATTGGTAGATGGACATTCCTATAAAATATAGGCACTTCAATATGTTTAGTGCAATTATTTTTCAGGAAATGTTACTATTATGGTAGATTTCATCAAAAACTCCTTCATGTGTGTGTATATATATATATATATATATATATATACATATATATATATATATATATATTCTGATGGATAGAGAGGTTATAACAAGGAAAAAAGCAGTAATTGGTACACTAGAATTTCTAAATGGTCAGTTTGATAACATTATAATAATGGTATACTCATTTACACAACTTGTAATGTTTTTATATTTTGGCTAATCATGTGTATCACATATTTCTCAAGTGAAATATGCATTATTATATCAATGAATGGAGGATGTGGAATCACATCTTCATGATCTTAGATAGAAGAGGTATCTGGTTGGCACACGTTTTACACCTATACAACATGAGTGAAGAGTGGACTTAACATATAGATTTTAATGACAATTTGGGCATATTCATCGATTGTTCAAGGAATATTTCTTATGTCTTTATAGGGCATATGCAAGGGAGAATTTTTCTATTGTTTGGAATGATCAATATGTGGGAGACATTCATATCTGGTGTGGTGAGAAAAACACAATAAAACTTCCAAAATCTTTCATATTACATGATACATTTGGAGGATTCCAATAAGGGCACCTAACACAATCACTAGTATTTCCACCTTTCATTTTCATGTCCCCCATCCTACCTACAGAGATACTTTGTTAGTAACACATTATACTCTTATAGTTATAGAAGGTTTCAATTATTTGGGGCACATTGATAAGTGGATTATTTGTTTAATGATTCAAGATTTAGTCAGAATTCTATTCAACTACCACAAGAATCATAAGATATATGTGACATTTATATGTAATCTAGATTGATTTGTCTAGATCATTAAAGCGCATACTTGGGGTTACTCTCCATTCATGACTATAGATCTTCTATTGGGAAATACGAACATCAGAGATGGTAGTAGAAATGAAAAATTTCTTATCCATATTCCCTAACTATCGGATTTAGCCAACAATGATGTATAGGAAAGAGAGTGCAAGGTATACTTTATCCTAGAGCAAGTCATGCAACTATCCTTGGACAAGGAGGTTCTTACTTCTTAACTAACACACATACGACAATTGACAACATCCTCCTAGTGTAGTAGCAAAGCATATATACCTCTACTTAATCCACATGGACCATCAAGAACTTTACATCATGCTTTTTGAGCTGGTGGGAAGGAGCAACACTTTCATTCATCGACACGGTTGATCAACTTTCTTCTCCCTTAATATCTCTCCATTTCACATGTAAGATGATAGGCTCTCACGTTACCACAACATGAATAAGAAGAATATTGAGAGCCTTGGCCATCCCCCATTATATAGGAGTGGTAGGACTATGATTTCCAAAACCCTTGGGAGATAAAGGGTGCCGTCTAATGGCTGGGTGGTGGCGACTGAAGTATCTAGTAAGTCAATTGGGATGCCGATTTGTAGGTTGTGTACAACCAGTTAGTCGATTTGATAGTCCATTCAGTCTGTTGGCTTGTGGTCATTGGAGTATTAATATTGTCTTATAATGCAATAATTAATGGGCATAACCGTGACTATGTTAATCGTTTGAAATAGTCCAACTAATTGATTTATTTTAGTCAGTTGAATGGAGTTTCCAGTCAGTCGACTGATCATTCTAGTCATCCCTTAGGTGACACTTTCTAGTCGGTCGGTTGAACTCTTCAGTTGACAGATTAGAAAGTCATATGATCCATATATGATATTGTTCACTCAGTCGATAGGACTCTTGGTATCCAGTCGGATGATAAGATTTCTAGTATTGTATAGATTGATAACATAAACACTTTAGTAACCAAATTAAATTGTGTCCATGATTAAAATCATTTTCCCAACGCATCCGATGTGTGTGACCCTATAGGAACCATATTACGTTGGTAGTGATGTCGATAATCATATTTTGACTTCATAAGTAATGAGCGGTATCTAGAATCACATCATTCCTACCCAAGTAATTGAATAAGTTAGATGACAACTTTAACCTAAACATGTGACTAATGTCTTAATGACCATATAGTTTCTTTGTCACAAAATCTAATTTGAACACGAGGCTTGTAATTGTATCCTCTTAAAATTCAAACTATGTTTTTTGAACCGTAGTAGACTGTTGAGATGCACGTGAGCTGAACATCACATATTCACTCACATGAGCATGGACATGTGTTTTCCAATCTTACTTATCAAGTGTCTAGGATATCACTCCAATAGGAGGGACAAATGCCATCTACATCACTCACATCAATCCCCATGTGTGACAATGTACCCAAGCCTCACATGTATGGAAACCCTTATACAAGGTCACTTCAAATGGTGTTGTAGTCTATTGAACACCATGTCATCATTGTCATGGATTTAAGTCCAAGAACTACAATCACCACTATCAAATTTGAGAGATGATATTGACTACCATTCAATGGTTCCATGTATCACTCTGAAGGTGGGTATGTATGGTACACTTGTTCTCTTACAAGTACCTATGTATTTGACTGAATATCCAATGTTGTGACTAATGAGATTCAACTATCACTCAACACACAATCTAGTCATGGGTATTATTTTTATCTATATAGCCTATAGTATAATAACCAACTAGGTACATAACAAGAATGTATATACACTTATCATACATATGATCGCATGTCCAAATCCTCATACCAAACCACATTTCATTGAGTAACACAATTCTTTAGAAATCTATTATATTATATCATCATCTCATATTTGAACAAACATAATAAATGGAATGACCTTTAATATTAATTAAACCATTTCATAATGTCCCAATGCAATCATCATATGATTGTCTCTCTTGGCATACATACCAATTGACTCGTACTTGCACCTAGAGGTAATCACTCATGAAACTAATCCCAAGTGATCTAAATTCACTATCATGTTTATGTTGTGAAAGTGCTTCTGTTAGCATGTCGAAAACATTTCTCTTAGTCAGTATCCTACAAATCTTCACATCTCCCTAATGTATGATCTCTTCTACGGGTTGGAAATGCTAAAGTATGTGTTTGGAATGCTGATGTGATACAGGTTCCTTAACTTTTACAATAGATCCATTGTTGTCATAATAAATCTCCATTGCCTTGTCAATAGTTGTATCCACCCCAAGTTCACTAATGAAATTCTTGATCCATACAACTTTCGTTGTTGTGTTAGATATAGCAATGTACTCAGCTTCTATTGTAGAATAAAAAACTGTCTCTTGCTTGGAACTTTTCCAACTTATAGCTTTGTTGTTAAGGTAAAACACAAATCTAGATTGTGACTGATAATCATCATTGTCAGTTTGGAAGCTTACATTAGTGTAACCCTTAACACCCAACTCTTCCTCATTGCTATAAACAAGGAACTGATCCTTAGTTCTTCTCAAGAACTTAGGATTTTCTTATGACATTTGTTGACCTTCATCTAGATCTCACTCATACCTACTCATCATCATAAAAGCATGTGACACATCTAGAAGAGTACATAAAATTGCATACATTATAGATCTAATTGTGGATGGATATGGAATCTTACTCATATGTTCATTTCTTCACAAGAACTTGGATTTTAGCCTCTAGAGAGAATATGTCACGCCCCAATCTCACATTAACCACAAACCACAAGATTAGGATGCAACAGGATGGGATTTACACATAAGCCAACCACTCTTCACTTTTTAAAACATTTTAAAGATATTAATAGAAAAATCTGATTTATGCTGTAAAATGAAACTAAACAAACTACGAAAGCATCTTTAATAAATTGAAAAGCAATATAAACATAGTCTACAGCATATTACATTGTCCGACATAAAATCAAGCATAACAGTTAATTTAAATCTCTGTACAAATTCTCTCTCGCACTCACACCTTGTCCCGAAGATCGAGGGGAATGGACTAAGAGACCTCTAACTACTAACTACATATACCTTCTACAGACTAAGCGATAGGATGAAAGGATCCTTCAGATTTCCTACTGCTGATAATAACCTGAAAATGTTTTGAGTAGAGGTATGAGCCTACTCGCTCAGTGAATAGCAATTCACTTAGCTATCACTAAACAACTCATCAGGTTTATAAATTGAAATTAAACATAAATGCAGAACTAGGCAAGGCAGTTCTAATAACATAACAGATTTGCAGAATATAATCACATTTCCATGCAGTAGCACATACTTTGAACATATAATCAGATATAAAGAAAATAGCACACAAGTTTGAATACTTTAAATTTACTGTGATCCTTTATGATTTCATATTTATTTTATTATGCCCTAATCATATGCAGTGTACTCTGCATATAAAGATCCGCAACAAGTCCATGCTACGGTCCCACCGTACAAGACTTAGCGACACACCCGGGAAATGCTCAGTCTGACGCCAGCCCTGCTCTGCTACAGGACCCCAGGCTCCACGGCCTCAATGCACAACCACGTGTGCTGCACAACCACGTGTGCTCCAGACTCCTCCTTTAACCTGAGTACACCGGCGGAGGGTCTCACAGGGTTACCTTCGTGACACACGCACGAATGGTGTTAGATAACCAAGTTTTCTTTTTCCCAGTGCCATCGTGACACAAGCACGATTGTTGTTGGACACTGCCTCTCTTTCTATCCTCGTGCCACCAGAATTACTCAACCGGTTGATGTTGGACACGAGTTTCACCCCTAAGTAACAGACCTTCCTTTAGGGGTTCTACGGTGTTAGGGCACTTAGGTCTATTAATTGATTAACAAATAAACATTTAAACAGGAATATCACATTTCATGCATATTGCACAATCTGAATACTACATGAAGCAAATATAAATTCATTATCATCATTAAACATGATTCAGTATCATTTATCCACTTTCGATGCTAAACATCTATTTTTAAATCAGCAAATACATTGCAACTTATAATACAGGAAATTTCATCATTTTCACTAAGCATATTAAGTATTTCAAGTTCTAATGAAACTAACATACTCTATTGTATGTACTACACTGTTTAAAAGTTATACTAACTGATACAGAAGCAATTAAACATTTAAATTGAGTTAAATAATGATTACTGAATGAACTACTACTCACTCTTCTGGAACTCGGCCGACCAAACTGGGAACTCGGCCGATCGGCTGACAACTCGGCCGATCCACTCTAGGCAACTCGGCCGATCCAAACCCTGATTGATTTCCTATAAAGGGAAACTCGGCCGAATCACGCCCAATTCGGCCAATCAAAACACTGTTCGTTAATCCTAATAAAGAAACTCGGCCGAATCATTTGCAACTCGGCCGAACGACACACAGACAGGAAATATTTAAACGCATGAGTTTATTAATGATTGATAAGTGAAACCCTACTTACCGCGATTTGGATTGTCCGGATTCATCCGGAGACACGTCCACGGGGTTGTCTTCAACCTCGGAACAAGCCCAAATTGAGTCTGCAGCAATGGAACAGTACGTCTCTTCGTACAGGCTGAGATCGAGCTCAGATGGTGCTGATTGAGGACTAGGTTGTGGATTCATGCCGAGATCTTGGATTCGGAGCTCACGGGCAGCTATCTCTGCTGCTAGGCGCGCCCTAGGAGGTGCCCTTGTTGCTGCTGCAATTGTAGCTTGGCTGCCGGCCGCCCAAGCAACAGGGTGGGTTGCAGGTTGCTAACGGAATAAAGAGAGGAGGAAGAATAAGGGTGGACGGAGGCCGAGTGCAACTAAACATAGCTAAGGGCTAAAGGTCGCCCCATGAGACCTCCCCTATAGCAGCCGTTCGAGCTGCTCCTGGCTGCTATGGCTACTGGCCGGCGCTGCTCTATGTAGCAGGTCAAGCTGCAGGTGGGGCGCCGCGGATAGAGCAAGGAAAAGAGGAAGAAATGGTAGAGGAAATGGAGGATGGAGGTCGACGGAGCTCGGTGGCTAGCTAATCCGCCCTAAATCGCCCTCACACGATCTCCCTCGCTGTTGTTCAGTCGGCGCACTGTGTGCCGCTTACGGCTCTGTTCATTTGATCGGGAAGAAGAGATAAGGGTCAGGTTCGCGGAGGGGGCCGAAGTGTATTATACCCAGCAAAAACTGAAAATTACAACTAGGTTCAAAAACACTCAAATGTTCATATCTTTTAACTCGGAAGTCGGTTTCGAGTGATTTTTCTTGCAACGGTTTAAGCACAGAATTCTCTATAACCTCAAAGTGCAAAACATGCGAAAAGGACTATTTTACTGGATCAAAGCTCTAATTACAACTGTGATTACTTGATTCAACTTAATGTACTAAATAATCAACATTGACATTATTAATTGCCTCAGGTGATTCAATCTTAGCTATTGATTCACATATTAACTTATTTTGATTATCCATGATATTTAATTTGATACTCAACACTAATTGAGATGTTTCACGTAATTCAAGGTATTTATTAGTTAATCATGGAGTGGGTCATAACAGAATATCTCCATGAGATATGGGCAAACTTCCTCCCTTTGAGTCATGCATGTTGAATGTCTTCAGTAGTTTGTCAATGTATGTGCTCTATCTTAGGCTAAGAAACCTTCTAAATCTATCTCTATAGATCTTGATTCTAAAGATATAAGATGATTAACCCAGATCCTTCACATAGAAGGTAGTTCCCAATCTTTTTTTCCCATTTTTAGGGTGGGGATGTCATTCCCCATCAATAGTATTTCATCTACATACAATATGAGTAATGTAATTATGCTCATGCTAACCTTCTTGTAAACACATGGTTCATTTTCTTCTTGACTAAAGCCAAACTCTCTGAATACCTTGTTAAATCAAAGATTATATCTCCAAGATGCTTCCACAGATTGATCTTTTTAGTTGCAAACATTATTGGCTCCCGTAGAAAGTGTAAAATCTTTAGATTGTGTGATGTACACATCCTCAAGAAGATTTCCATTAATGAAAAATGATTAATCTCCATTTTTCGAATCTCATAGTCATAATAATTTTCAGTGGCAAGCATGATCTTGTTATATTTAACCATGGCTACTGGATAAATTATTTTTTCATATTCAACACCTTGAACTTGTTTAAAATCTTTTGAAACCAATTTACTTTTCTAGGCATGCACATTACCATCCATATCAATCTTAATTTTTAAGACGCATTTGAACCCAATGGGTTTTACCCTTTCAGGTGGATCCACTAGGGTCCATACCTTGGTGTACATGAACTCTGTGATAAAGTAAGTTTTACTCTAACTTTTGTCCAATTTCCATTTTTTGACCTCCTTATGTTCACTCATGGTCCCAATTTATTTTTCTTAGCTACATAATAAATGTTGAGACTCAAATACAAAATTTGGTGACCAATGTGACTTGTTTACATTTTATGAAATTTTAATTAGGTTTAATAATCACCTTACTAAAAGAATAAATTCGTCCCTCAAACTTCATCATCTTGTTCTCAAACGTTTTCTATATATTCTACACATTTTTGTGAAGCAGTGATCCAAATTTCACTCAAATTGGACATTCTTACTAATTTCTACGATTTTTCGAAGTTTAATGACAAAATCCCTATTATTTTGTTTAATTCAAACCATATTTGAGTCAGCGATCTGTTGAGAAGGGTGGGAGTGATCCCTAACCCTTGGATCAGGCACCTATGGATCAGGGCCCTGATCAAGCGGTCACGGGGTCATCCCCTTCCTCCCAAAATCAACGGGGAGGAAACCAAGGGGACCGACACCTCATTTTGACACATTTTTTACCCGTCTCAAAAATCAAAAGGACCAAGATGTTTTCCCCACCAATCCAAACATGAATACCCCCTTTTCCCCCTCAAATCGTTGTGTTTCAAGAATGATTGAGAGCAACCTCTCCCAGCTACCGCCATGGGTGCGAAGCCCCTCACTAACCCTAAACCTAGCCCCCTTTGGCTATAAAAATTGGACCCTCACCTTCAGCGAGCCCCCACGATCTCAAACAACACTGCTATGACCTCCCTTGCTGTCTTCTTCTCTTTTCCCTCTTTTGCACCACTCCTGCTCCACCACAGCACCGCCTCATTGGTGCGGGATGGTGTATTTTGGATGAACAATCATGATTGTCATATCACATTCAAAGGGCAATCAGATCCAACGATCAACGTCCACGAGCTAGCGCGCTCACCCCCCATCACCTTTCACCCTCCTACACTTGATAGGGAGTGAACCGCTTCCCATCCGCAAGATCCCAACCTGGTCAAAGTTGACCAAGGAATCCAACGGCCATCACTTTTTCTCAGCCTCTAGTTTTTTCTAATAATTCTTTGCCTCTCTTCTCAAGTTAGCAATAAATAGTCAAATCTTGTTTAAATCACAAAAAAATGCATCGTAGCTCCAAATAATTCAAGTAAATAGTCAATCTTGATTGGAAAAAACCCAAGGAATGCACTCAAAATACTTGCATAGTCTAATTCCTTATTAATCTCATTATTATCCCTAGTTTTTATCTCTTGCTCATAATGTTTTAAATAATGACTCTAATTTGAGTTCAATCATTGGGAAATCCCAGTCCTTGATTATAATGATCATATTGAGACACCAAATTGAATTTGACAAAATAAGAGTTAAATATAATATTCTTAACTCATTACTCTAGAATATGAATCATATACATTGAAATAAGGATTACTCTTGACATGAGGATGATTAATCTTAATCTTTCAAACCCCTTAACCATGTCTGACCTATGACTCTACCTGGTTAATTTTGAGTCCAATGATATTATTTCATATTGAAAATGATCTAGAGAATTTATGGTAACTTGAATAATGATGATAGTATGTAGGGTTGACATGTGTTCCTAAAAATACACAGGTAGGTCATCCATTCTTGAAACATACTTGATACTTTCATAAATGTTAGACATTTGGAAATACTATTGATGACCTAACCCTAAGGTAGAAATAGGAAAACGTAACCCTAATCTCGAATAGTGAAGCATGGTTCTTTAAAACTATGATCTTAACCCTTGATCCAATATTTTGATCTAGGATCTGACTTAAGGAGTTGATCTACTCATTCTTGGAATCTATACTTCAATTACTCATTCATAAAGGTACCCTATTATATAACTCCTCCTTGATTATATTGAAGATACTTTTATGTATCTATTGATCGTATACTTGGCTACGTACTTGGATGAGATAGTGTTCCCTACGATTAGTCTTACATTTTTCCTATACTATATTTTAAAAAACATGAAAACATAAATTGCAATACCCACTATGACTGCCCATATATTGATGATCATGATGATGATGATGTTGATAATGTTGATATTGAGTACAAGCGTCCTCCCTCATTTGGAGGGTGGGATTTTGTACATTGACCTCCTATCTCCTATGGTGAGAAGGAGCTTGGTTACCTCACCTATATGGATGGGATGACGAGGCCAAAACTAATATTAGCATGCTTATTGATTACACATTAATGGGAAATTCATAATAAAATTCTTGTTAAACAACTTTTAGTTTTTATAAGATGACTTGATATACTTTTGAAATATAAGTCCTGCCAAGTATACTAATTTTTTTATAAACTATTTTACTTATTTTTATATAGTGTATCGTGCAATTGCATTGACTTTGTGTCTTGATTTTCTTGATTTTAGGTAATGCAAGGAACTAGAGATTCACATATATCTACTCTTTTATCTACTGAAATAAAGACTGCTACATCAAATCTAGACTCTACATGGGAGCTAATTGCAAAAGGGATGTAGTTGTCGTCTAGTTTCTTATCTTTTTCTCTTTCCATGTTGCCTATGGGCCTTATGTACCAAACCCTTTGGTTCATTTTAATAAATAAGAATTTTGTTTCATTTTTGCATATCATTTGTGTGTGATTTTTGGGACACTCAAGGGCAGGCGCTCAAATCCCTTTAACACTGCCCATTTGGATAGTGGGATTGGGATTAGGGCAAGAGTGGATCTGTGACAGTTGGTATTAGATCCATAACACACTTCATATGCATAAGTGAAATGATGTTCTCAATCGTTGAACCAAGGAAGCCCTAAAATTCACTATGGTGAAAATTGAGGTGTCTAGAAAGAGCACAAAGGGGGTTCTGGCATAATTCCTCCTATCCATCTTCATGGTGGCTGAAGTTCCTCCTGCTCCACCTGGCCTTATTTGATCTAGAAATGAATGGAAGGACTTCCAGTAACCCTAGAGGGTCTTCTAGCATCTTATCTCTTCTTTAAGGATTTCCCATACCACCTATTAGAAGAAGGTAGGATGACTTCTCATCGTCTCATTCTCTTTAAGGTGTCATGACTTGATCTACATACTGTCTCTCTCTATTATTGGGTAGTTTAAGGATGGGAACAACAAAAATTTTAAAATAAATTGAGAGAACTAGTTGCACTATTTCCATGATCAATCATATTCTTGCTTTGAAAGATTATAAATAAGAAAAATTATATTAATTGAACACTTACAGATGGCCCCAAAAATCAGAAACAATAGGGATGGTGAAAGAACCTCTGGTACAAAAGACAAGGGGACGAAGCCTCATATGAACGATGATGAAAATGTGGGTTATGCTAATAAGACCACCGATATGGGGGGGTGGGAAATGAAATAGAAATCCATTGTGAATGTCCTCCATGACCTAGTTGTTCATACAACATCCCTTGTACCAACCCATAACCCATCAATATCCAGGATTTTTTGAAACTCTACCCAGAAGCCTTCTATGGGGAAGACAAAGATGATGTCCAAGACAAGGTTGATGCCTGGTTAGTGTCCATGGAGAACACCTTCAGGATTCTAAGGTTCCCTATACAAGACAAAGTTGGTTTTTCCACCTACCAATTGAAGGGGTCGGCTAAGTTGTAGTGGGAGAATTATGCACGGTCACAACAGGTCATCCCTATCAATTGGGAAGCCTTCAAACCCATTTTCACCAACCGTTTCCAACCCACATCTGAGAGAAAGAAAAAACAAAAACAATTCCTCATCCTTACCCAAGGAACTAACACAGTGGTTGAATACAGTCGACAGTTCTACCTTCTGGAGAGGCATGTCACCAACCTCACTGAAGAGGAAAAACTCGACCGCTACATTGATGGGCTCTTCCTTACCCTAAAAGATTTTGTATCCTCATCCAAACCCACCAATTTTTAAGATGCCTATGACCATGCCTTATCCATGGAAAGAACCCTAGGGATGGGACATGAGAAACCATTACCTACCCTTGCCTATCTAGGCCTGACTAAGGTTGTACCCGCAAAACCCAAACAGAAGGGAAAACCCCATATTGATGGAAATAAGAACAAAAACCGACAAAAGAACCAGAGAAATCCTCCTACCCAGAACTAGAATCAAGGCCAGAACCAGAATTACAACTGTGGTCCTGCACAAAACCAGAATCCTAGCCAAAATAGGGGTCAAGGTTGGAATGCCAATGTTCCTCGTTGCCACAACTATTGTAACTTCCACTCTAGCTAGTGCAAGTATCTGTCCCCAATCTGGCACTACTACAAGGAGGAGGGTCAGTTCAAAGATAACTGCCCTCACCCTCCTCTAGCATGGGCCAGACAAGGTGAACATTAATAGGCCTATGTCTTTGCATTGAATGCGGATGAGGTGAAGGCCAATGAAAATAAACTCATGGAAAGTACCTTTAAAAGTCGAAATTATTTCTAGAACATTGTATCATGATTATCTTGTACAAAATCCTTACACTAAATATATGTATATGTATGTATGATGCAAATATGTGACTATTTTTTTGTTACTGTATTTGACTTTGGGTCAACAAACACCTTCATGTCTAAGAATCTTGCCTCTATGTTGAATCTTGAAACAAGGGACTTAGGGTACATACTTGATGTAACTACCCCAAGTGGGAAGATGAAAGTCTCTGACTATATTGTTGAAAAAGACCCTCTATCTTATGTTGGACGTGGTTTTGAGTCAGACTTCATAAGCTTAGTCATGGAAGACTTTGACCTCATTTCGGGGACGGATTGGCTCCATAAAAATCATGTTCTGATCAATTGTCATGCCAAGAAAGTCATTATTTCCAAACCCAACCTCCCTATTCTTGTAATTCCTGGAAGGAAAGATCAAAATCAAAATGTTTTCATTTCTCTTATTAAAGCCAAAAACTTGATATCTAAAGGGTGCAAAGCATTCCTAACGACTGTAACCATAGTCAATCCTGATACCAGTGCCCTAGAAAACATTGATATAGTGTGGGAGTACCTGAGTGTGTTTCTTGAGGAGCTCGCATGGCTACCACATGATCATGATGTTGAGTTTTCTATCAAATTAACAACTAGTACTGCACCCATTTCTCGGGCACCATATCGGATGGCACCTGCTGAATTGACTGAGCTGAAAAAGCAGTTGTAGGAATTACTTGACAAGGGTTTCATCCACCCTAATACCTCTTCTTGTGGAGCCCCCATTCTATTTGTCAAGAAAAATGATGGCTCCCTTCACATGTGTATTGACTATCATTTGATCAATCAAGCTATTATGAAAAATAAGTATCTGCTACCCATAATTGATGACCTTTTCGATCAACTCCATTCTGCCTATGTCTTTTCAAAAATTGATCTTCGTTCTGGTTACCACCAACTCAAGGTTAAGGATGAAGACATCCCTAAAACCGCCTTTCGAACTCGATACGGGCATTATGAATTCCTAGTCATGCAATTTGGGTTGACCAATGCCCCTGGCGTGTTTATGAACTTGATGAATAGTGTCTTCCAACCTTTCCTCAATGAGTTTGTAGTGGTCTTCATTGATGACATATTGATGTATTCGAATGATGTTGAATCACACCGTATTCACCTTTGCAAAGTTATTGACATCCTCCAATCCCATAAATTCTATGCAAAGTTGTCAAAATGTGAATTTTGGATTTCTAAAGTCATGTTCTTAGGCCACATCAATTCAGGTGGGAAAATTTCTATTGACCCTACCAAAGTCTCGGTTGTTCTGGAGTGGCAAACCCCTAAGAATGTTTCTGAGATTTGAAGTTTTCTGGGTTTTGCTGGTTATTATCGATGTTTCATTCAAAATTTCAGCAAGACTACCTTTCCTCTCACAAAGCTCACCAGGAAAGGAGAACAATTTATCTGGTTAAAGAAGTGTGAGTCTAGCTTTCAAGAGCTAAAGAGAAAGCTGACAACTACACCTATCTTGACTCTTCCCTCAAGAAATGATGGGTTCATCATCTTCACTAATGCATCAAAGTCTAAACTGGGTTGTGTCCTCATGTAAGAAAGAAAGGTAGTTTCTTATGCCTCTTGACAATTGAAGCCAAATTAGGTCAACTACCCAACCCACGACCTCAATCCTACCGCCATCATATATGCCTTGAAGATATTGCGACACTACTTGTAAGGTGCCACCTTTGACATCATCACCGACTAAAAGAGTTTGAAACACATCCTAACACAATAGGATCTCAATCTCAGACAGAGGAGATGGCTCGAGTATCTTAATGACTATGACTTCACCATTACCTACCACCCCGGTATGGCAAATGTGGTGGCCAATGCACTCAGTAGGAAGCAGGCTAAATGTGTTGTTGTTTTCACTACTGAATGGATGAACATGGAAGTCAAGTCACCTTGGGCCCCGAGGCGTATAGGCAATGTTCTTAGATCGGCCAGCATCTATGTAAAACCAGGCCTCCAGTCTGAGATCCTGTTAGCCCAAAAGAATAGCAAGAGCCTTTATGAAACAACTAAGCTACTAGAGAAGCCCCAAACTCATTTGACAGCCGGTATGGATGGTGGAAACTGATACAAACAACACATATGGGTCCCAGAAGATTCAATTATGAGAGAAAAGGTGTTACGATAAGCTCATGGGTTGAAATATACAGTGCATCCTAGATCGACTAAAATGTACAAGGATCTACAGAAGCATTTTTGGTGGAGGAATATGAAGACTGATATTGCTACTTTCATCTCCAAGTGTCTGACCTACTAGTAGATCAAGGATGAACATCAACATCCAAGATGTCTTCTACAACACCTACCTATCTGTGAGTGGAAATGGGAAAACATCACCATGGATTTTGTGGTGGGTCTACCAGGGACCAAGAAAGGGAGTGATGCCATTTGGTGGAAGTCGATCGCCTGACTAAGTCAGCCGATTTTATTCTGATCAAGACAACAACCAAAGTCCCAGAGTTAGCAGAGTTGTACATTTAGGAGATAGTCAGACTGCATGTAATTCCTAAATCTATAGTATCAGATGGCGACGTGAAATTCACTTCTCACTTGTGGTGACAAGTACATGAAGAACTGGGAACTTAGCTGAATTTTAGTACTGCATATCACCCACACAGTGACAGACAGTCTGAGAGGACAATCCAAGTTCTAAAAGACTTGTTGAGATTATGTGTCCTTTATTGGCGTGGTTTTTGGGACCACTACCTTCCTCTCATTGAATTTGCCTACAACAATAGCTAACAGTCCAGTATAGGCATTCCTCCCTATGAAGATTTGTATGGAAGACCATGTAGATCTCCACTTTACTGGAATGAAGTAGGGGAAAGATAAATTCTGAAATCTGAGGAACTACAACTCCATTATGGCAATGTCAACCTAATCAAGAAAAGGTTGAAAAGGGCATAATATCATCATAAGTCTTATGCTAATGCACATAGGACTGATACTCAGTTCTTAGTAGGTGATCATGTTTTCCTGAAGATTCGATCGATTCGAGCCATTGTGAAGAACAAAGGAAAACTTAGCCCTAGGTACATGGGTCCTTTTGAAATTTTGGACCATATTGGGGAATGTGTTTATTGGTTGGCTTTACCTCCACAATATAGCATATTGCATAATGTCTTTCATGTTTCAAACCTAAAGTGGCATGTTAAAGACCCTAGCCATGTCCTCAATCATGAACCAATTGAATTAAGGGACACCCTTGTATACTAAGAAGCTCCAGGCAAGATACTTGATACTCGCACCAGGGAGCTAAAAAAAAAGAAGATCAAGATGGTTAAAGTGTTGTGGAAGCACCATGATAATGATGATGCTACTTGGGAGTTGAAGTCTGAAATGGAAGAAAGATTTCCTGACCTTTTCAAAGAAGTCTGAATTTTGAAGATAAAATTAATAATAAGGAGGGGAGGATGTGATAAAAGTGAGTTTTGCTCTCACTTTTGTCCAATTTCCATTTTTTACCTCCTTATGTTCACTCATGGTCCCACATTATTTTTATTTACAACATAATTAATGTTGAGACTCAAATATAAAATTTGGTGACCTATGTGACTTTTTTACATTTTATGACATTTTAATTAGGTTTAATAATCACCTTTCTCAAAGAACTAAATTCGTCCCAAAAACTTCATCATCTTGTCCTCAAACATTTTCTATATATTCTACATATTTTTGTGAAGCAATATTCCAAATTTCACTCAAATTGGACATTCCTACTAATTTCTACGATTTTTCGAAGTTTAATGACAAAATCCCTATTATTTTGCTTTTATTCAATCCTTATTTGAGTCAACGATTTGTTGAGAAGGGTGGGAGTGATTCCTGATCCTCATATCAGGCACCCATAGATCGAGGCCCTAATCGAGTGGTCACGGGGTCATCCCCTACCTCCCGCAATCAGCGGGGAGGAGACCAAGGGGACCAACACCTCATCTTGACTCATTTTTTACCTATTTGAAAAATCAAAAGGACCGGGATGTTTTCCCCACCAATCCAAACATGAGTACCCCCTTCCCCCCCTCAAATCCATGTGTTTTGAGAAAGATCAAGAGCAGTCTCTCTCAGCCACCGCCATGGGTGCGGAGCCACTCGCTAACCCTAAACCTAGCCCCCTTTGGCTATAAAAATTGGACCCTCACCTTTAGTGAGCCCCCACGATATCAACTGGTGCTGCTACGACCTCCCTCACTGCCTCCTTCTCTTTTCACTCTTTTGTACCACCCCTATTCCACCACAGTGTCGCCTCGCTGGTGTGGGCTGATGTATTTTAGACAAACATATGTGATCATTAGATGACACTCAATGGGCGACCAGATCTAGTAATCAAGGTTCCATGAGCTAGCGCACTTGACCCCCATCTCCTTTCATCCTCACACACGTGACCGAGAGCAAACCACTTCCCAGCTGCAACATCCCGACCTGGTCAAAGTTGACCAAGGAATCCAACGACCATCACTTTTTCTTGGCCTCCATTTTTTCTGGTAATTCTTCGCCTCTCTGCTCAAATTAGCAATAAGATAGTCAGATCTCATTTAAATCACAAAAAATACATCATAGATCCAAAGAATTCAAGTAAATAGTCAATCTTGATTAGAAAAACCCAACGAATGCATTAAAAATACTTTCACAGTCTAAGTCCTTATTAATCTCATCGTTATTCCTAGTTTTGATCTCTTGCTCATAATGTTTTAATTAATGACTCTAATTTGAGTTCAATCTTTGGGAAACCCTAGTCCTTGATTCTAATGATCATATTGAGACACCAAATCCAATTTGATAAAATAAGAGTTAGATCTAATCTTCTTAACTCATTACCCTAGAATATGAATCATATACATTGAAATAAGGATTACTCTTGATATGAGGATGATTAATCTTAATCTTGCAAACTCCTTACTCATATGTCTGACCCATGACTCTACCTGATCTAATTCTGAGTCCAATGATACTATTTCATATTGAAAATGATGTAGAGATTTGATGGTAACTTGAATAATGATGATAATATGTAGGGTTGACATGTGTTCCTTACAATACCTAGGTAGGTCATCCATTCATGAAACATGCTTGATACTTGCATAAATGATAGACATTTAGAAATAATTTTGATGACCTAGCCCTAAGGTAGAAATAGGAAAATGCAACCCTAATCTTGAATATTGAAGCATGGTTCTTTAAAACTATGATATTGACCCTTGATCCAATATTTTGATCTAGGATCTAACTCAAGTAGTTGATCTACTCATTCTTGGAATCTATACTCCAAATACTCATTTACAAAGGTATACTATTATATAACTCCTCCTTGATTGTATTGAAGATACTTTTATATATCTATTGTCTATATACTTTGCTACTTACTAGGATGAGCTATTGTTCCCTATGATTAGTCTTTTAATTTTCCTATATTATATTTTAAAAAACATGAAAACATAATTTGTAATACCCATTATGATTGCCCGTATATTGATGATGATGATGATGATGTTGATAATGATGATATTGAGTACAAGCGACCCCCCTCATTTGGAAGGTGGGATTTTGTACATTGACCACCTATCTCCTATGGTGAGAAGGAGCTTGGTTACCTCCCCAATATGGATGGGGCGATGGGGCCAAAACTAATATAAGCATGCTTATTGATTACAACATAATGGGAAATTTGTAATAAAATTCTTGTTAAACAAATTTTGGTTTTTAGAAGATCGCTTGATAAACTTTTGAAATATAAGTCCTGCGAAGTATATGAGTTTTCTCATAAACTATTTTACATATTTTTATATAGTGTATCGTGCAATTGCATTGACTTTGTGTCTTGATTTTCTTGATTTTAGGTAATGCAAGGAACTAGAGATTCACATATATCTACTCTTTTATCTACTAAAATAATGACTGCTACATCAAATCTGGACTCTACACGGGAGCTAATGGTAAAAGGGATGTATTTTTTGGCTAGTTTCTTATATTTTTCTCTTTCCATGTTGCCTATGGGGCTTATATACTAAACCCTTTGGTTCATTTTAATAAAGAAGAATGTTATTTAATTTTTGCATATCATTCGTGTGTGATTTTTGGGCCACTTAGGGATGGGCGCTCAAATCCCTTTAATACTTCCCATTTGGACAGTGGGATTGGGATTAGGGTAAGAATGAATCTGTGACAAACTCTATCTCAGATACCATGGCATGAAGCAATTTCTCAAGACATGATCCCTTAATAGATTCTAAGTAGGTTGTTGTCTCATCATCATTATGACTAAACCATCCCCTTGTTGAGTCTCGAGATATCCAAATCTCTCTAGTCAAGGCGCATCCTACTAGATCAATGAGGTTCATGTTCTATAAGATGAACTTGAGATTTTGCAACGTTGTGTGATTCTTCTTGATCCTCTTGTGCCTCTATAGGTTAAATGTTTTCTTGTTTCTCCTGAACTTCTTCGAGTTATACTTCCTCCCATTGGTTTCTTTGGAAATAAATTCCTTTTCAAGGAATACAAAAATACTTGCAACAAAGACCTTGTTTTCAGTTGGAAGATAAAAATAGTATCGCTTAATTTACTTAGGATATCCAACAAAATAACATTGAACCAATTTGGGTCCAAGCTTTTCCAAAAACTATTTTCTAACATAAGCTTCACGTCCCCGAATCTTCATAGAAGAGACATTGGAACGGTTTCCCAATCCATATCTCATATGGTGTCTTACAAACCAATTTAGAAGATACATGGTTAATTGTAAATGGTCTGGTTTCTAAAGCATATCCAAAGAAGGAAGTTGGAAGATCAGAAGAACTCAATAATGATCATACCATGTCCAACAGGGTGAGATTCCTTCTTTTTGGTACACCATTATGTTGTGGTGTTCCATATGATATCTACTATGATACAATACCACGGTCCCTCAAAAGGTCCTCAAACTCTTGGATTAAGTATTATCCACCTTTATTGGATCAAAGTGCTTTAATACTTTTACCCAGTTGGTTTTGTACTTCATTGATGAAATACTTGAACCTTTCGATGGAATTTGACTTTTATTTCATCAAATACACATATCCATATCTATTGAAGTCATAAGTAGATCTAGTGAAGTAATGTTAACCACCTCTATCATTCTTGATAAATGGTCTGCATACATCACTATGTAAGATTCCCTATAGATCACTCACTTTTTCACTATTTCTAGTGAAAGGTTCTTTTGTCAACTTTCCGAATAAACAAGATTTGCATGTCTATATTGATTTAGAATCAAATGGGTCTAGATAGTCAAAGTTATGTTTTGTTTGAGTCACTCTAGTTTGAGACTCTTGGTATTTATGTTATATATACTTGTCTAAGATCTAACAAATAAAGACCATAAGACATAGAGGCATTGCCATAAATGGTGTTATCTTTATAAATAGAACATCAACCATTCTTTATATGAAAATAGAATCCAGTATTGTCCAACCAAGAAACAAAAATGATCTCCTATTAATGACAAGTACATAGTAGCAATTATCCAAATCTATTACAAGCTTGCTACACAAAGATAAATTATAGGTTCCAACTATATTGGCAACAACACTTTCTCCATTTGCAAGGCACAGTTCCACATCACCCTTCTTTTAGGATTTACTTCTTTCTAGATGATGCATATGTGAGATCCCCATCCATATCCAATAGCCATGATTAAGAAGTAAAAATATTTATCTCAATAACATATATACTTGAAGTGAATATCACTGTCCACTTCTTCATCTTTTTGGTTTCTCTAAGTAAAGAGAGAAATTCCTATCCTGGTTACAATTTCTTTCCTTACTCACCCCTCCCTTTGCCTTAAATGTGAAAGACTTGGGTTTCTAGTTAGACTAAGACCTTCTCTTGGCTTTGCCTTTGCCCTTGGATTCCCCTTTTCCTTTTTGGATCATCATCAAGGATTTGAGTTTGTCTTTCTTCATTTGTTCTTCTCCATTTATCAGCATGCCAATCAATTCAATCATTTTGGCCACATTTTTCATGTAATAGTTCATTTTAAACTTCTTATATGATTCAGTAAATGGTTTAAGTATCATAGAAGTGACCAACTCTTGGCCTTAAGGAAATCCCAATCTCTCTATGTTTCCACATGCACAATTATCTTGAGCACATGGGGCCCTATTGGATCACCCTCTGCCATTTTGTACTCGAAGAGCACCTTAGAGACATCATACCTTTTGTCATATTCCATCTCTATGATTTTATGCACTAATTCCATTTAAGCCTGACCAAAAATTGACAAGATAGAATTTGCACCCTGCTATGGCACACCCACACATCTACCCTCACACACTCACGATATAGATCGTGCACCATGCTTTGTTGTGCCCATGCATAGTTGATAGAGCTTTTCATGTGTGCTGCTCTTGGAAAGCATCTAAAGCTTAATATTTTACCGACGGGTTTTATACACACATGCACACACTCACACGCACACACACACATATATATGCATATATATGGATATATATATTAACACAGACACACACACACACACACACACACATATATATATATATACATACATATATATATATATATATAGATATATATATATATATGTATATATATATATATCGAGTCAGGCTAGAATACACTTGAGTGTACAAATCACACAAATACCCTCAAGTGTGTTTGCATATCAAGACTATTTTTTTGCAAAATGTAAACCATTGATCTTCACTGTCATACTATAACTAGGCTACATATAAATTTTGAGTCCATTTGGATGAGTGTAAGTCACTCATCCAAGGGCAACAAAATTGACATGTGAAACTAATTTGAAATGCATAATTTTGCAGTCTTTATAACATGACCTACAAATGTCCAAATGTGCTCAAATTTTATGTATGAGCTATTCAAAACATGTTTAAGAAGATCAATGGATTAGATTTTTGAAAAAAATGCTGCATCATGAAAAACTACTTGAGTGTGTTCTGCTCTGAATAAACTCGAGTGTATTCTAGCCTGAGTCTCTCTCTCTCTCTCTCTCTCTCTCTCTATATATATATATATATATATATATATATATATATATATAGGGTGTTCATTCATTGCCCACGTGGGTAGCATGGATTTTCGCTACCCTGCAGCCAAAAAAGTAACTCTTCTAGCTAAGAAAGTAACTCTGCTGGCAAAAAAAGTAACTCTATACAAAATATACAACATATATATAAGGACGGGTTTTTTGATTTTGGAGGGGCAAATGATATTATTTTTGGCTCAAATTTTTTGGAGAGCTAGACAAAATAGTCCTCTACAATTTCGAAAAAACAATTTGAAAAAAGTGATCGGAAGGGTGGGCAGGTAGCTACCCGCGCGGGCAATAAAGATGGGCCCATATATATCTATATATACATATATATATATATATATATATATACATATATATATACATACACATATACATATACAATTAGACCTCTGAGTAGAAAGTGCAATTACCGATGTAGGTGAATGGGACAAAGATTTTCCTGAGATGTTGGTTACCAGATGCACAAGTCAATACCATCAAAGATATTTAGATATCAGAGAGGCATTATATAAATGAAATGAAGGTAAAAATGGCTTCTGAAAATGGCTACTATTCAACCAGCTCTGCCTATCGAATCATACGTGCAAATAGGGATTGTAAGGTGGTAGGTGAATGGAACAGAATGTGGAAAACAAAGACGGATAATACAATCAAGTTTTTCATGTGGCTTTTGATGCATGATGCAATCCTTATCAACACCAAAAGAGTCCAAAGACACATTGTGAAAGATATAACATGTGAATGGTGCAAAGAACATGAAGAGTCCAGTCTTCATACAATTCGTGACTATAAACATGTAAAGGAGGTTTGGAGGGGCATGTTCAAAGACCAATTACCCAACAACTTCTTCAGTCTGGATTTGGAAAATTATCTTAAATTGGGTTTGAGTAGAGAGGATACTCAACGATGCTGCTTCATGATAGCATGTTGGTACATTTGGTCATGCATGAACAACCATATCTTCAACAAGAACCTAAAACTGGTGGAACATCAAGTCTTCTACATCATGAAGGAGGTTGATCCCTCAAGATAGGCATGGAAGGCAGATGCACATGACCAGGATCCAGTCACTACGCACACACAAATGTAGCTCACTGGCATACTCTAGCAGTTGGTACGTTTGAAATGAACATAGATGTTTCATTGTTTAGGGAACATTGTTTGACTGTGATGATACTTAGAGACTCTAACGGTTCATGGATAGAAGGATATGCATGGAAATGTAATGTTGACTCAGCACTACAAGAAGAATTGATGGCCATCGCTTGTGCCTTACAAATGGCCCAAGAATTGTCCAAAAGCCACCTAGAATTGGAGACAGGCTGCAAACAAGCTTGGTCAATGATCCAGGAGCATATGAATTGTAATCCTATGTACGCAAATTGGATTCATAATATGCAATGCAAACTGATGGAAAACACCAACTGGGCCATTGAGCATGTGCTCAAATCATGTAATACAACTATGGACAACCTAGTAAAATTCCACCAAAAAAATAACAAGCAAAGCTTTAGATATGTCAAACCCCTTGACATAGTCGAAGTCTATTTCGAAAAGGATATGTGGAATGGTAGTAGTACTACATGTTTAATTCCACTACTAATAATTTGTAGTTGTACTCCTTTGAATTTACCTACAAGAGGAGGGTGGGATGAATAGATAGCATCCTGATATATGTAGAAAAACCACCAAATTATTATAATATTTATCATATACATACTATATGCACAAATGAAACATGCAATCACAAACATATGAGCACTAGTTATGTCCATACTAATGCAATATTTGGAGCCACAAAGAATTGATTTCCACCTAAGGTCGAGCATATATGTACCAAACTCTAAAGGAACTTCTTGGTATTGACATCATCTTGGTTGGTTGACTAGTTCCATTATTCAATTAGTTGGCCCTTCATGCAAACTGGATCTTGTCAAGTTGGTCGAATGAACCATTCATACAGTCAGTTGGACAGTCATTCAGTCGGTTGACACATCCATTTGGTTGAATAGTATTCCTATTGATTGATACATCCATTGGGTTGAATAGTCTTCCTGTCGATTGACTCCCCTATCATATCACCTTCTTTTGCCTAGATCTATAAACTACTGTTATTCCTGTCAACTATTACACGATTGAGTGTTAGTTACAATTGTACATAAGAAATAAGTCTTGGTATGTAAACCAAATTTTAGAGGCAGGAAATTAAACCATTTGCACACACAAGCATCTAAGGGTTTTTTACCATAACTATGCATACATCCACCATCAAAATATTTTAGGGTGACACACATGATGATCATATATATAATATCATATATATAGAGGATCTACGACATTTTCCCTAGTGTATGTGGTATTTAATCATATATGCACGTCAACCATTTATATGTTCACATCATATGCAACATATAAGAAATAATACAAAACTTGGTCATATCGGTGAATTCCTCATAAACTATAAATTGATCTGGCTCTGATACCACTGTTGAGAAGTATGGACATTAGAGACAGGAGTTAAAATGAACACTTATGATCCATATTCCCTAACTAGAGAAAATTAAATTTTGAACATGGCTATTCAGTGGACTGGGTTGTTAGGTTGTTGGTTGTACACAACTCATCTATCGACTGGACAGTCCAGTCAGTGATTGCCTTGTGGTTAGCGACACAATAGTGTTGACTTGAGAGTTATACATTGTCCATATTTTCACAATAACTTAACCCATTACATTCATATGTATCTAATAAGTTTGTTTGAGATTTATTTTAGGTATTAGGTGCATGAAAAGGATCAAATAACAGAAGCCCTATCTTGTTCAAGTTCAAGTCAAAAGCAATGCAAATGTATGATTTGGTAAATCACTCTAAACCACCTCAGACTATTTTTGTAGTCATTTGTATTGACGATATGACTTGTAACTAAGATGAGTAAAAATTAAGGACACTTAATTCCATAATTTGATCAGTTAAAAATCATTTTGGAAAATTTGTCACAACACTTTAATTGGTCGAGTTTGAATCTCGACCGATCCGTGACAGATTTTTGGAAATGATTGCATCGATCGAGTTGTACACTCATAGAACTCGACCAACCATCATTCTGACCAAAGTTGATTTTAGCTGATCGATCAAGTTACCCCAGGACAAACCCGACCGATAGTTCAAAAATTGACTTTGTCGGTTAGTGGATCGGTCGAGTTACCTTTATTGAAACTCGACCAAATGTACTGTAAACAAATGTAGAAGAAGTGGTTCCAACCGTAGAAGAGTTGTCAGAAATGAAAATAGATCTCTTACAAGTTGTAAAGCAACTATTTTTCATTCTTAAGTGATCCCACACTCAAAGGAACACCCCCACCTATAAATAGGACCCCTTGGAGTTCATTTGAAGGTTGCTCATTCATTCTATCTTTGGCCCTTGCTATAGTTGAGTGTGCTAAACCCCTTCGATCCCCTTTATCTGTCTTATTTACAAAGCATTTCATGATTATGAGTGAGTTAGGCATGTTTTGAGAGAGGTACCTCATTGTTACCTTGTAAAGCTCTCCATATCTCCACTTCCCAATTCCCTTTCTCAAAGAGAAAAGGCTGAAGTGATCTTCTCCGAGTGGAGGAGTTGTTGTTCTTCTTCAAGGTTGAATAAGGTGTGAAGATCTTCTCTAAGTGAAGGAGAATCTCAAGGAGGATGATCCAAGAAGAGTGGGTGATCGCTCTTTTTTGTGGGTCAAAAGTGTAAACATGATTGCCCTATCAAAGTTATCAGACTTTAAACTTATACACGACTAAAAGAGATGTTCACAACTAAATACGGATCCTTTGTAGCAATGTGGGGTCGAACGCAGGGAAAAGGAGAATAACATAATAAAAATGTGAAATCTTTGCTTAGTCTAGCTCAATCGAAAGCAATCTTGTGGTGTTCCGATTAAGGAATGAATTTAACATAATTAACAAGTAAACTTGAATTATGGAAAAATCAAAGGAGAAAAATAGTTTAATCGAGAAATCAAGATAAAAAGGACTTAGATTGGGTTTAACCAATCAAGCGAAACTCAACAACATAAAACCTTCACTCCTATTTTATATACATTCTCTACTTATTTTGCTAACAATCATAAGAAAATATATGTCCCTTCCTTCTCTCGAGATCTAGGCAGATGTATATCTAATGGGGTTCCCTCTCTCGAGTTAATAACTGAATGATAGTTGGAAGATAATATGACTTTTTATAGCAAATCCTCACTCTCATGAATCATTACTATCATATACTCCAGATCTTGTTGAACTCGTTCTCTCAAACAATATCCATATCAAATGTCTAAGGAAGGTAGCTAATCATCAATTGACGTAATTAAATAAGAGTAGAAGAACAAAACTGTAAAGAATTATGTCATAAAATAGAAAGATGAACAATTACATGGTTGGGAAGGCCTGATGGTTTCTCCCAACCCAAGTTAGGGTTTTATCCACACATGGTCGAAGAAACAAAAATAATACAACTAAAGTAAGTCATGAGGCAAAAATCAGAAAGAGAAGATCGATACAAGGGTAGATCAAATGATCGATCTACCAACCTCTCAGCTGATATCTTAGTGGTCGACAACGGTGTCGATAGTCTTTCTCCTTGTTTTGATCTTGACTTGAGGTAGGAATGTCCTATAGAAGTTTGTTGATGATAAAGGAATCGGTCGGGAGCAGGTCGACAGTACTAGAACAAGGGATCCAAGTAGGTCGACAGTGCTCGTCCTCTGGCTATGGTACTTGAGAAACTTTGGCGGTAGCCTCTCAGCACCATAACTCCAAAGATTTCTTATGCCTGAATGGGCTGCGCTAGGGGCGTATTTTTAGGGTTAAGGTTGTTGACCCCTTACCATTGATGTTGATTGTTTCCTATCGTTGGGTCTATTGATGGACAGGTCGAAAATGAATCTTATTACAGTCTTTGTCGATTGACAGACATGTCGATCTCTTCTCATTTGTTGACAGAGTTTGTGTTTGCAACTGATCTGTTGATCTTTCTGTCAAAAGGTCTGTCAAGGTGACTCCTTGACAATCATATTTAGGTTTTGATAATGTTGTTGATGTAATCTATTGGTGGAATGATTCGATGTGACTGTCGAGGGTCCTCTGCTCGACAGATGCGTCCAGTGGTGGAATGATAGTTTCATACCGACAAGTGTTTGTTAGTGTCGACAGATTGAGCTATCGATGTTGCATCGATAGAGGTGGGTTTTGCCCCCCCTTTTTGCTCAATACTCCTCTCGACAGATGGTTGTCGAGGTACTTCAATTCATCCGACTGATGCTCGATAAGTCTGTCGGGCTTCGATCGAAAATCTTTTCTCGAGCCTCTTGGTCAGACCTTCCAGTCGACCGATTGATCGATAGACTGAAGAGAGGTCTTTTGATCAATCAATCAGACTTCGTTGATTTCACTTAATTTATGTCGAATTCCTTCAAATGTCAAAAACTTTCTTAGAACTTTATTATTTAAGTAAGCTAGAATAAAATGGGTAAATCTAGATATCTTAAAAATTTTTCTAATGACATTTAGTACGTAAGAGGCTATTAAAATTGCACCAAAACTAATGTTATCAACTCCCCAAACTTGTATTTTTGCTTGTACTCAAGCTAAGGGAATCGTTATTTCTTTAAAGAAAAGTCCAAAAATTACTAAAAACACAAGTTTATACAATCCTCTTAACAAAACTAATCTTTATCCAAGATGTCATTATGTCAACAACTTCTTTCTTTATTTTGTTTTTTCCTAATGCTTGTCTCCAGTATATCTCTCACTTTGTCAAAGAAGCATTCACTCTCACATAGGTAATAATGAGGAGAAATTGATAGGCTTATGGATATTCCTTTCTTCCTCTAGGTCATTCAGGTATAGGTCCGTTTAGATAGGTAAGTAATCCCTGTGTTCCAAAGCAGATGGTATAGGGCAATGATTGCACATCCTAAGTATCACCGCCCCATATTGCAATACCTTTAAATGAACACCATTAGAGTGAGGTAGGGTTTGTAGAGACTAAATAAAATCAACATATCTATGTTCATGAGTGCAGCACGACACCGTTTCAATAGCTCTAATTCCCAAGATGTCTCTCAAATTCTTTTCCTTACTTATTTTGGGATGAAACATTCGGTGGATAGCATGAGGTAGCTCTTTCTTTGTTTTTGTATCAGTGTACCCTTGACATGACAAGACTTTGGTAATTATGTTCTTTTTGTAAATGACATCGTAAAAGATAAATGATGTTTTTCTAGGAGGAAAACATAAAAATTGTATTAGTAATAAAAATACTTTGACTTGAAATGTCATGTATGAGGGGATAGTTTAGGGACAAACTAGAATCTTTGTAGGATTTTTTCCATCAATTGTAGCTTCATTTCATAAACATGGTAAATGGAATTAAATAAATTATGAAAAAGACATATTAAAGGAAAAGAAGCAAAGTTTGTGATACAATGGATACCTACTCACTGGATTACACCCTCCCAAACTTACAACACACATTGTCCACATAGTGTGAAAAAGAAAAAGAAAATATAAACACATAAGTTTGTCAGTGAAGGTCTACTATTTACCATGGGGACTTCAGTAGCATCATAGTGTAGTTTCCTTGAAGGCAATTATAGTTATCATTGTGAGTTTCCTCAACAACAACATGGAGAAATCCACTGGTGTACATCCAGTATGGAACGTTGAATCCACAATCATTGGACAGTAGATGTCGTTGAGGACAATGATGCCAGAATCCAGTTACCTTCCATCTTCTTAGTTCCTGAGAAGAATAGCCACTATCGAATTTGTGGATTACTAGAATAAGCACCTTAGAACATGCATCAATATTACTTTCATGCGTACTACAGATTAGCATTGAGTATTTTGGGCCTTCAGGATCAAATGAAGAATCTGAACTATTGTAGAACACGACCTCCCTTTTATGATGAAAAGTCCAATGCGCATCGTGACGAATAGGAACAAAGATATAGTGATGAATAAATCTTATAGCCGTCAAAGTAGAAGATCTTTTTCACCTAAATTAGAGTCTCGACAAAGATCATTGATAAGAGCAGGACTGGTTATATAGACATCATCAACATCAAGGTAGATAAGAGATTGGTGAGCTACCATGAGTCTATGAGATAAACATCCTCATGGTTGAAGAGTCTGCAGGACATTGTCTTTCATGACCAAAAGGTCATGTATACTGAAAATGACATAATTTCCACCAGGCTTGAAGTGGTGGATCAACATCATCAATTGAGGAAGAGAAAGTTCACAACATGTAATGAGGTCAAAATTCTCAAAATTTGGCTCTATAGTGGTAACGGGGCCATATACCGAAAAATGGCTTAGGCTCATAAAGGAATTTCAATATATCTGCAACTTCTTTAACCTTTATAGTTGTTGTAAGCAGGAGGTTCAGTGATGATAGGTGATGGTGTGATCTACCCTTCTTCTACTTCTTCTTTTTGTAAGACATCTTAGAAGGCCTCCTTTTCCAGGTGAGGAATAAGTGGATAAATATCCCTTAGGTTTTTTTGGCAATTTAGGGTCCTGAAAGAAGCACCTGTCATGGAATCTTCCATAGCATAATGTCCATGAATATACATGAAGCCAATTGGATCCAGGCTAGAAATAGGGGTTTCACGATTGAGGGCTTCCATGACCCAGAGAACAATAAAAGCAATATTATTGTGCTCAAGATTGTGCTGAAAGGCGAGTGATGCAATCACATAATTCATCCAATTAGGTTGATAATATGGGACTTCATGAACAACTCGTTGAAGTTGAATTGGGATATGAGGTAGCTTTTCGGTAGCCCAATCTCAAAATCGCATATCAAAATGTGCCAGTGTTTCATTGCACGTGTTTAACAATGTAATTTGACATTTTTTGAGGTCAGCAACGCACAAGAGCCACAATCCTCTACAATGAAAGGGTAACAAGATCACCCTTGTGTTCTTATATTCAATCTTTGCATGTAAGGTCAAAATAGCTTGAGCCTTAAAACAAATTTTGAATAAGAATCTTGCCTAAGGAGTGGCATTATAATATGGCCAGTTCTTATGGCTAGGCATGACGTCTTCCAGAATAGTTTATGCAATGATGGTGTACATTTTTTTGGTGACTTTGGTAGCATTGTGAAAAAGATTTTAGAAATCATCTCAGGAGAGGGTGATGGAACCATTGTTATAGATATTATGTCTTCCATCATGTTCATCATCCAGGATGTCCTGTAAGACAAAGATGTCATGAACATGCATGCCCTTTAAGAAATCTGGATCAAATCCACTCATTTTCATAGGAAGTTGAGGTGGAAGTGGCAAAGAGGTTCTGGAAAAATGGGTTATGAAAGACAAGAAGGTGCAGCTAAAAGAATAATGGAGAGATGACCATTATCATCATCAAAAGCAACTTCTTCATTGTCAGAAGGGCTTATAACATAATCGTCGAGGTCCATGTCTATCGCATAAACCCCAATAGATATGTCTTCTTCTGTATGTAGACTAAGTAGAGAGCATATTGGGATTAGATTGAGCAATGCTTCGTCAAGTTTCAATTTCATCTCCCTTACAAAAATATCTTGGGATGATGGTGGAGATGGAGGAAGAATATTGTCAGATGGTCTATCCTCAGAAGGTATGATGATAGGTGTTGTCTCAAGCTGAGATAGGCCATCCGCTAAAGGCTATGGCAGACGAGGCATATGAAGGCCAACTAGTATAGTAATGGTCTATTGGGTCAGTTTTTTTAAGCATGTAGCATCACATTTTAACTGATGCCTAAGTGGTCGTCACTATAGAAATTGCTCTATAGGGTCAGTTTTTTTAACCAAAGAAAATTGACCTTAGATAGTAGTGTCGGGTTGGGACAAACAAAAACCCGAGGCAATAGTTACACTGTCCTGCTGACCATAGAGGTTGTAAGGTCGGTTATATATAGAAAACTGACCCTAGAAACTGTAAAAAACTGACCCAAGCAAGGTACAAAGACCTGAAGAAACTGACCCTGAGGCTGTAAGGTCAGTTATATTAAAAAAAACCAACCCTAGAGGTCTATAAGGTCAGTTATAAGTAAAAAAAACAACCCAAGAGAGGTACAAAAAATGAGCTACTGATCATAGGCACTATAAGGTCAGTTATACTAAAAAAACATCCCTATAGGTCTATAAGGTCAATTATAATAAAAACCCTGACCCAAGAGTGTACAAAAAATTAGTTGTTGATCCCTGAGGTCGGTTGTATTCAAAAAACCGACCCTAGAGGTCTATAAGGTATGTTATTTGTAAAAAAAGACCCAAACGAGGTACAAAACTGACCCCTAAGCTATAAGGTCGGTTATATTTGAAAAACCAACCCTAGAGGTCTATAAGGTCAGGTATATGTAAAAAACTGACCCAAAAGAGGTACAAAAAATGAGTTGTTGATCCCAGAGCCTATAAGGTCAGTTATTTTTAAAAACCTGACCCTAGAGGTCTATAAGGTCGGTTATATGAAAAAAACTGACCCAATAGTTGTACAAAGACTTGAAGAAATTTGCATTGAGGTTGTAAGGTCGGTCATTCTAAAAAACCAACCCAGTAGGTCTATAAGGTCGGTTATTTTAAAAAACTGACCCTAGAGTATACAGTTTTTTTTAAAGAAAAATTTTGTAGAATAGAAATCTTCAGAACAAAAACCTACAGAATAGAAATTTGCTTTACAAATATCAAAACCTGCAATAGAAAGTAGACTTGCAAATGCAATGATGCAAGCCAAAACTTCATTCCAAAGCCATTTGCTAGCTTTTATGTCCAATCCTATTTGAATTGATTATCAATTTCCAAACCACACACATTCATAACAAAAATAATTCATATATTTTGTTTCAACATATTCATACACATAACACATCATAACATTCACAAAATGATAGATTGCCAGTCTGAGATGATATTAAAATTCATGTCAGATACAAAAGTAAATTCGAAAGAGTTCCAAAACTACATACATAAATGGAGCTAACATATGCATTCAATCCAATGCTATAGTGACTTCATTCAGAAAAGCATCTGACCTCTCTTCTCAAAATTCATTTAAATCCTCCGGTGTGTAAGGCTGAGTTGTGAAGATCTGAAATAGAAAATGCACATGCTAATATTTTATAAAATGACTACACATGATCTATAGTCTGAATGTCATGCGATGCTCCTTTGACAATAGTTTTCATATATTTTGTTACATATTAGCCACAAGCCTAGTCATTATTTTGTATAGGACACTACAAATAATGAATTACACTTAATGTTAGTAAACTACTATAAACGTAGTTGAGACAAAACTATAAGAGTTGGCATTTAAGAGTTGACATTAATACATTACTGTAAGAGTTGTGCATATAAGACTAAGTTGTCAAAGTAGCTACCTTGACATTTTTCAAACTCAATGTCTTTAATTTTGTGGGTATTCGTCCTCCACTTTCATGAAAAGCCTTTATACCCCTATCAATTAAATGATTACGATAGTTGGTAAAATAGAAATTCAAAATAGAAATATCATGTTGAAGCATAACAAATGACTAAATTTATGCTTACTCCATAGTTGTTAATTTCAATTTGTGGCCCCTTGTTGTTTTTCCAATTGGGTCAAGATAATAAAGAGTCATCAATTTTGGGAAACCACCACCAATTCCCAATGTCTAGATCTGAGCAAGAATAAAACAAACATATAAATAAATAAATTTATTCATTCTTAAAATTATATTGAATAATAATACTTACTAGACGTTAAAAGGAATTAGAATAGTTTCCTTTACCACACTAGCAAAATATTTGAATGCATTAGAGAAGTACTCATTCACATCCTCAATATGTGTCTCCACCTGACTAGTGACTGAAGGAACTAAGAATCCAACATTCTTGATATCAAAGTTTATGGCCTCGGTATATAAGTGGCTATAAAACATTTGTAATCATTTCATATATAGAAATAAGTTAAATATGTATATTGGAATTTTCTATATTGATAGATCCTTACCTTATCCATACTTCTAAATGTGTATTGCAATTTTCTATATATGATTTTACCACCATGTTTTAGTTGAATAGAGTCATTATTTTCCCCCACAAATAGCACATGCTTTGTATCCTTTTATTCTATATCCAGACAAATTTCCATAAGTTGGAAAGTCATTAATCATGCAAAACAACATAGCACACAAAGTAAATATCTCTTCACATGAAGCATCACATGTCATAACACCTTCTTCCCATAGTTTCATTAGGTCATCAATTAGAGGTTGAAGATAAACATCAATGTCATTTCTAGGTTGCTTGGGCCCTGATATCATTATTGACAACATGACATACTTATTTTTCATACACAACCAAGGAGGAAGATTGTATATAATAATCATAACAGGCCAAGTGCTATGTTGGTTGCTTAATGTAACATAAGGATTCATTCCATCTGTACACAGTCCAAGTCTTAAGTTCCTTGTTTCTTTACCAAATTGAGGGTATAATAAATCAGTTTTCTTCATTGTGGTGAATCAGATGCATGTCGTACGACACCATTATCATTGGCCTTTAACTCCCCATGCCAAGAAAAATTTCACACATCTTCTGTATTAGCAAATAAGCATTGAAATCATGATATTATTGGTAGATACCACATCACCTTGGCAAGAGAGACATTTTTAGCCTTACCTGAATTTGTTGTCTTGTATCTTGATGTACTACATTTTGGACAATTTATCAAATTACTATAGTCCTTCTGAAATAACACACAATCATTTGGTCATGCATGAATCTTAGCCTCCATTCCCATTGGGCACATTATTTTCTTTGCTTGATATGTTGAAATTGAGAGTTTGTTGCCTTCAGGAAGAATTTCCTTTAACAAAGATAATAGTGAAGTGAAACTCTTATCGCTCCACCAGTTTTGAGATTTAAGAGTATATAATCACATCACAACACTCAACCTCGTGAACTTAGTACAACCCTTATATAATGGTCTTTCAGCATCATGGACAATGTTTGAAAATAAAGAAGGTGGATCAATGGCATTGTCCTGACAACTATGTAGCATCTCATCAAGCATATCGTCCTGAATCAGGTCATCCTGAATCGGTTCATCATTGACATTATCATCATTATCTATATCTTCTATGCCACAACTATTAGTATCGACATTTTCTGATCCATAATTAAATTTCTCTCCATGCCAATACCATTCATTATATCCTTGTATGATCACATTACATATGAGATGATTCTTAATTTCCTGAATAATATCAACTTTCAAATTGTTACCACAATTTCTACATGGACAATAGAACCTATCTGTAGGTAGTTTCCTATGTTCCTCAGCAAATTTGATAAATTCATCAAGACCTTTGGAAAACTCTGGACTGCAACGGTTCTTGATAGACATCCAACTTCGATCCATTTCCTATATCACATTAAAATTAATTATAAAATTGAGCATTTAATATTGATACTATAAGTTGTAAGTTTTTATTGATAGGAAGTTATTTACTTTTATACTAGAGTGTACCACCTATCCCATTTTTTAATATTTAATCTTACTAGTAAACTGTATAATGTATGTTTAGTTTTGAAGAAAATTTCAGCAACATTTCCCTAAGTTCTCCAAGTACACCGATGTAAATGGCAAATAACCACTGACATATGTACCCAGAGAACAAATGAGGAAATCCTACTAAAATTTTCTTCAAAACTAAACATACAAATAATATTACATCCTAAGTGAGATTAAATATCCATAAATAGTCCCAGACTGGGGCCTATCCAAAATTTACTCCTAATGAGTAAATTTTGAACGGGTTTCTAAGTTAATATATAAATATATTATTTTTGTATTTATATATTAAGTTAAACATCATGCGTAGACAATCTCATCTATAAACCCTAAAGTGTAAATTTGGGACTACACATGTCTAATCTCATATTTGTAGAATGTATACAATGATTACATATGTGACTGATAATAAAATGTAGACATGAAAAATACATGTTTTTATTATTGGTTGGGTTACTAGTCATATAAAATGGAAAAACAATGTAATTGACCTGAGCCGCCGAGATGAAAATGAGAGAAGACCATGGGCAGTGGAAGGCACACAGGTGCCAAAGAGCAAGAGGATGACCTCCAAGTGCCAGAGCTTCTGCGAGCAAAAGGATGAATGTTGTGAACAATATGGGCAAACTAAGAGTACTTCCATAGATAAGCATGCATTATATGTACTAAATTGAAGAATCAATTAGGTGTTCTTGACAATTATAAACTGAAGGTCATGCCAAAGATTAGTCATGAATAGAGAAATAATCTTATCACAAAACGTAGAGCTTGTGAGAATGAGGTGAGATGGAGCAGTGAAGTTTTTCAATCCTAATTCCTAGCCAATAATCTTCCTACTTAGAAGACCAACAACAACAACAATTACCTCATTATGGGAACATTTTAGTCTGTCTAATGCCAAAAATTCAATAGAGACGAGCATGTATCTCAATTTCCAACCTAATTACTCAAAGAATACTCCTAGGGTTCAGATTCAGGTCATCCAACACCTAGTTACAACATATGAGTGTATAACGTCATCAAGCTCATTCTCACTACTCCCAACCCACCCACCATTGCCTCTCCTACCCTGTTAACCATTTCCCTAACCCAGTCGCCACCCCCAGCTGACAAAACCACCCCGCCTGCCCAGTCACCCGATGTAACTGTCGCCACCCCGGAAACGGGAACAACCAAGCCTAAGGGCATCGCCGCCGCAAAACCCTCCTCGTCGCCACCGCATACACGTTAGATGATAGTATTTGCTCGATAGCAATGCTCGATCACATTGGAGACAATTTTAAGGAAAAAGTTAAAAGAGAAAAGCTTGCCTTTTAGGCCAAGAATCGAGAGCAACCCTTTGATGATGATGTTCAAGCTTCTTCGGGGGCACGCCGCAACGGAGAACTTCTCTCAGACATGACGGTGACCCTTCTCTCAGCCATTATGGTGACCCTTCTCTCAGACACAACGGTGGTTTGCCTCTTCCTCAGGCTCGGGCATGGCAGCGGTAGTTGGGGTTTAGACAGCAGCAGTGCGGGCTTGGTAGCAGTAGCTATTGAGAGTTGTATTGGCGACCTCATCAATGGGACGATGCCCAATGTATTAAGTGTCGACCTATATGCTTAGTAATAGAGGGAAAACCGACCTAGTAGCCAAACCGGTACCCACATTTCAGGTGGAAGGACATTTATTTAAGAAAACCGACCCTAGAGGTCGCAAGCTGCTAGGTCAGTTTTGGGTGGAAAACTGACCCAAGAAGTTGTACTCACTGAACCTACAGGTCCCAAGTTGTAAGGACGGTTATTAAAGAAAAATCACCCAATAGAGAAGAAAACAACCCAACTTCTAAGGACAGTTATTGGCTAAAATTGACCCTAGAGGTGACCTACTGATGTGGTTCTTACTACACTAACAAACTCACCCAGGGCTGAAATCCTTGGGTTTTACCAAAACCTTATGCAATAATACCACCCACAAGCATACGAGTCTTATCATAGTATAGTTGAGGATTGAATCCCAAGGAACAACATTTTTAAGAATCTTTTACTTGTTGAATCTAGTTGAATCAAGACTAATATTTAGAATAGAGGTTGGTTTGAGGTTAATTAAACTAAATGTGAGGGAAGTAAAGAGCATGATTAAAAAGTTTATTAAAGATTAATGATGGGAATCGCTGGGACGGTCCTGGGTTTCACCACCGCTACACATGCAAATACATACAAACACAAACATCCAGGCTAAATATAACCATCCAAAAAGAGAAGCTGAAAACCCTCTATTAGGATGTTTAGGTTCACGTAAGAATCACCTTAGGCATCTGATGTCTCGTCACCATCTAGATCGCACACTTATGGCTCCAAAGATATAAATATCCAACTGAAGTTGTGGACCCCCCATATGGGCATTAGGCACATAGAAGCGTCACTGTGGGCTAGATTTTTTGTCCCCTCATGGATCACACACTTACAACTTTAGGGAATCCCATCAAAAGTTCTCCTTAGGGAGTCAACCACATTAATCTACATTCAAAACATACATATTGAAGTTCTCGCAACATAGGAATGAAATAGATCAGGCAAACAGGTGATCAATCCACAAGCACACATCAAACGATTAACAACGAATTGAAAAGTTATATACAAGCCATGGAATGTTTAATATTTGAACATGTAAACATGGGCAGTGGGGCTAGTCCCCGCACCCTAGTGAAAGGAAACTACTCACTCATGGTGAGAGAAATAAGAAGAATAAGAGAGAGAGAAGATTTTGCCATGAGCATGGTGAAGAAGACGATCACAGCTCGGTGAAGAAATGGTCTTCTACACAACGTCGCGACAGATCTGGATGAGGAGGGAAGAACACCACGACAGATGTGGTAGATCTTCTCTCTCCACCTTCTCTCTCTTCTTGTAGTCCTTGCTCGCAGTAGGAGGAACAACTTGTGGACGTGGTGGTAGTGTAGGCTCGGCATAGATGATGAAGACGACTGCATATCTGGGTTTCCACCTCAGAATTGGATGAACGGGTTGGATTGAACAGATAGATGGATGCACCAGGGGGTCAAATGCTTCTTGGGCACAACCTAGTAGTGGAGGAGACCATCTCCTAAGGCTGCGGATAGACTTGTAGCCTAACGACATCTGGAGAGGGTGCCCCAAATGGTAGGGGGTAGGGGTCTATTTATAGGCTCGGGTTGTTGGTTGGACCAGTGCCACGGTCATGACTTCTTTGTCTTGGTTGCAGTCTTGTACACATGCAGTTGTGGTCATGGTCTCTTACACCTGACTTGGTCATGGAAGCGTTATGATCGTAGTTGGAGACTAAAGACACCGTGATCGCGGTGTTGTTGGGATGATGATCGCGGTCTTAGAGACACTAGGGCAGGTCACGGTGTACGTAAGGGAACCACAGGTCGCAGATGGAGGTAGGGAGATGAGGTCACAATCTGATGAAGGGTGAGTAGAGGAGTGCAGGTGGTGTTGATCGTGATCAGGGTTGACGGCGAGAGTGCAAGACTATGGTTGTGAGGTTAAGGTCGAATGCGAGGGAGGAAGTCGCACAACAGATGTTGGTCATGATCTGTTGTTGCGGTGGGATGAAGATCTCGGGAGGAGAATGAGGCGACGCCATTGTAGGTCGCAAAGTACGGAGGTTGGGGGCGTAGGTGTAGACAGTAGAGAGGAACCGCGGTCAATGTGAAGGAAGGTCATGATGCAGTGGTGGAGGAAGTGCGGGCATAGAGGGTGGAAGAAGAAGAATCGCGGTCGCGGTATGAAGGAGAGGAAGGAAACTATGCACATGTGGCTATAGGAAGGTGCGATGAAGAGGGGGTTGAGATCATGGTTAGGGAGGAAGGAAGGGTAGGTTGTGGTGTGGTGGAGACAGAGAATCGTGGGTAGGGAGAAGAGAGGTCGCAGTTAGGGAGTAGTGCTGAATCGCGATCGCGGTTAACAGTAGGAGAAGAGAGTTGTGGTCTGTTAGAGGAGAAGTGGGAGTCATGGTGTAGAAGATACCGTGGGTGCAGTTGAGAAGAGAGGAGTACCACAGTCGCGGTGTAGGGTTAGAAAGTCACGGTCTAGTAGGGGAGATGTTGATCGCAGTTAGGGTGAAGAATAAAAAGACCGCAATTGCAGTTTGAGGTGAAGTCAGTCGTGATTCGTTGGCTAGAGCAATAGGAAAGAAAGAGAGGGTCATGATGCAGTGCCCGTGGTCCCAAATAAACAAGGGCCCAAACCTGACCCCTTAGACTCAAAAAGACCTGCAAATAGGTGCAAAAATCAAATTAAAACATGGATAAATTTGATTAAGCCCACTCAATGTGCATATTAGAAGATAAAGCCAATAAACGCAAAAATACTAAGCAAAACTGGGCCTAACATGGCGAATGAACTCGGATGAATATGCATTCATCAAAATACCCCGAATTTAAACATTTTTTGTCCTCAAGTAACACAAAATCTGAAATAGTCACCAAACGAATACTTTCAACTTGGGTGATTGTCTCATCTTCACATCACAATTATTCCTCTTATGCTCTGTATGACTAAGCATCTCAACTTCCAGAGACCACTGAAGACATCTTACCATATATTCATTCCTGAGTTTGTTTTCCAATATCACTTCCTCCCTACTTTTCCCAACATTAAGCATGTCTAAGAGTTTTGTAAGAGTCCAGAGATACCCGCAGAACAACAAGTGTGCACCTGATATGACATTGGTGTTTTTCAAGATATTGGCAAAGTAGGCATTCATTGTGCCAGTAGGTGGAAAAGGGAGTGAAGGGGGGTATGGTTTATTTCTCCTCTATTAGAATCAAGATTTTTATTTTATGGTTGCAATTTCATTGACTGCAACTCTTATTATTATATTTTGTGCGAATCTCTCCTCTATTCGACACGAGATTGCATTTTTTTGTGTACGCATTGGCATCTATTCTTGGTGGTACACCCCTATTACATAGCGAGGGGTATGGAAGAAGCGAATAAAGAGGGAGGAGGTGTGCCACCCCGAACTGAGGGTTTGGCACTATTTTGGCTATTTGTGTTTCTTTTTTATGGATGGAGGGGTAAGAAGATTATAGAAGAAGTGTAGAAGAGAGTTCAGATCAGAATGCAACTTGATTTACAATTCAGTGCATCTGGTTGTTCTCCTTATCATACTCTACTCAAATAATAACTTGATGAGGATCCGGTGGAGATTCCATGCTATTGTTCCACTAGTCAGTTAGGAAGCACAATGTGTTTGATCCCTCTCAGTTCGATAGAAACTTGCCATCCTTACTGATCATGATGTTAGGATTCATAAGCTTCACACGGTGATTTCTAACCTTTGGCTAGTTTCAAAATTTGTCCCCCTTGAGGCTTCGCTTCGGATAAGGAGGGTATAATGATTTAAAACTACATGGGAAAATGGGATAGCCGACTAGGTAATGGATTTGATTGAAACAAAAAGCATAAAAAATTCATCAAGTTTCTATACAAACTACTTTGAAAACTTCAATATTTTGAAAATTTTTAAAAATTTTGCTCAAAAATGCAATGATGAAATCTTAAGTCTAAAACAAATAGGAGTGGGTGGAAATTAAAGTACGTACCACCCACCCTCCAACCCAAACTTAGAAATTTGCTCAGCTTGATCAAACTCTAAATCCGAGGTGGAGGGGAAAAATCGTGCCGGTTGGTCCCCTAGATGTGGTGGCATTCCTTTCGGAGACGTGTCCTCCATCTAAAATTTCAAGAATGAAAATTATCAGAACTTAAGATTCCATCTTGTGATGCATTGTCTAAACTAAAACTTAAAGTAAAAATCTAAGGTAAGGGTCAGGTTGCCTCCCAACAAGCGCCTTTGTTTTATGTTGTTGGCTCGACTTGATTTATTCAAATTTTTGGTAGATATGTTGGTTTGGGAAGATCCAACAAAGTATCAGCATGCATGTCGGTAGTGGTGAAATATCTTTTCACGCATTGGCCATTTGTCACAAAATCTCCTGACTTCTCACTCCATAAAGTGAATGCACCATGTGGATAGATGCTCTTGACAATGTAAGGTCCAGACCATCGAGAAAGGAGTTTCCCTGGGAATAACCTCAGTCTTGAGTTGAACAGTATAACTTGAATGTCCTTCCTTTTCAAATGACTATCGTTCCACAACTTTATGCGTTCTTTATAGATTTTGGCATTCTAATAAGTTATCATCTGGAGTTCATCTAGTTCCTAAAGTTGCAGCATCCTGGCTCGGTGATGAATACATATTCATCATGAAATTCAATTATCACTTCGGGATAAATTCAACTCTATACATACTTTTTCACTCAATATGAATCATAATGTGCAAAACTACTTAGTTGATTGGATTATCAAGGTTTTCACTAAATATTGCTCATTTAATGCAGGTTTTGACAAAGCTGAACAAGACCGTTTGAGCCTATGCGGTCTCAAGACGTTTGAGCACATTTGGTCTCAAGACTGTTTGAGCCCATGCGGTCTCAAGACCGTTTGAGCCCATGCGGTCTCAAGACCGTTTGAGCCCATGCGGTCTCAAGACCGTTTGAGCGCATTCGGTCTCAAGACCATTTGAGCGCATAGGCCAACAGAGACTGATTGAAGGCACACCTCAAAAACCGTTTGGAGAGGTCACGGTCTAGACCGTTTGAATGAGCGAGCGATGAAGACTGTTTTCTGCATGCAAACCGAATGGATTACCAAACCGAATGAAGCTGGAGACTGTTTGTGCATGCATGCATACATGGGACCGTTTGGAGGAATACAGCGAGATCAGTTTAACAACGCTACGTATAAAACCGTTTGAGAAAGCATGCAATAGTGCACTACCAAACCGAATGAGGCAGCTTGCCAACAAAAAAAACCCAGCATATTGTTTAATAAAGCAAATGCATGTTGATCGTTTGAGCTGAAATTACATGCATGAGTGTATCATGCATGCACACGTAAACCGTGTGGGCTGCTGCATTCGAAGACCATTTTAACTTAAAGACCATTTGCTGCTTTAAACAATTCAAAACCATTTTCTGTATGAGCATCATGAGAAGATCATATACATGCAGATCGAATGAGATACCAGCAAAGCAAACCGTTTGATGGCTGCTGGTTTTGTCCAAGACCGAATAACCAATCAGCAATGCATGCAAACCGCATGGCCAATTGCTTCTTGAAAACCGCATGGCCAATTGATACTATCAAACCGTTTGAGATGTGTGGCCAGCTGCAAAAGTCACAAGACCGAATGACAAAGGCATGCACAGGCCAGACCGTTTGGGCACCTTGCGGGAATGCAAAACCATTTAATAAAGCAACTACAGCAAACACATGAAACCGTATGACTTACAAACCGAATGAGCTATTGCTGAAGTGCAAACTGTTTGATAAAGCCAAGCTCACCAAACCGTTTATAAAAGTGGATCATGCAAACTGAATGATAAAGTGCTATTATACCAAACCTTATGAAAAGAAAAATGCATGAAACCATTTGGGCACATTATACATCAAACCGTTTAGTGGAAAAATATCTCCAGACCAAACCATTTGGACTCACACCAAAAGCATGAGGGACAGATCCATGCCTATAAATAGGACCCCAAGGGTCCTCACTTGGGGATGGGACCCGGATGCCGCTAGGCTGCCCGAACACAGTTCTGATCCCAATCCAGTCCAGTTTACGCCAGTTCCATTTCACATACTGCCCCTGCTGCAACCAAGGAGGCTGAGGAGAGAAGGAAGACAGAGTGAGGGAGACTGTCCGATCTATCTTGGCAACTCCCATTCGCATCCAGATCTGCTCCGACATTACGTAACAGGTCGTATCTTCTTCACCGAGCTACGACTACCTTCTGCACTGAGTTCATGGAGGATTTCTCTCTCTTTCTCATTCTTCTTGTTTCTCGCATCATGAGTGAGTAGTACGTTTTCATCGGGGAGTGGGGACTAGCCCCTCTGCCCATGCAAGTCATGTGCATTTGTTAAAATCTCCATGGCAATATATATAATTTCCCATTTCATTGTTAGTTGGTATGTTTGTAGTTGATTATCTACCTGATTTCATCTTGTTCTTTCCTATATTGCGAAATCTTCTATATGTGGGACGGAATGGCAGTTTACAAGGTTTGACTCTTTGACGAGAACTTCTGATAAGATTCCTTGAGGTCGTAAGTGTATGATCCATGAGGGGACGAGACATTTAGCCTACGGTGATTCTTCTGTGGTCTAAACATCCATCAGGGAGGACCACAGCCTTAGTTGTATTTTGTATCGTCTTTGTTTATAGTCGATGTTAGTTTGAAGATCTACCACTTGCTTGCTTATCGATTAATGTAGTTGACCCCCAAACTAGAAATAGAATGGGATTTCTTCGGAGTCGTAAGTGATCTGGTTGGTGACGAGACATCTGATGTCTAAGGTGATTCTTACTTGAACCTAACGCCCTTATGGGGGTTCTGTAGCAGCTCCAGTTGGATTGATATATTTTTCCTGGATTGTTTGCAATTGAATGTGTTTGCGTGTGTAGCGGTGGTGAAACCCGGTACCATCCCAACGATTCCATATCATTGATCTAAACCCAACTTTAATTCAGCTTTTACTTTCTTGCAATTAGTTTAAGTAACCTCAAATCAACCAATCATTCTAAATATTAGTTTTACTTCAGTTAGATTCGACTGACAAGGATTCTTAAAAATGTTGTCCTTTGGGTTCGATCCTAAACTATACTGTGATAAGACCCGTCCTCTTGCGGGTGGTATTATTGAACTTTCATTTTGGTAAAAGCTCGGGGATTTCAACCCCGAGTGAGTTTGTTAGTACGTTCAAAATACCACGTCACTCATCCATCTTTCTTCATGTCAAAAATTCAGATGTTTGATTGCACACCAAGCTTTGTGTTCGAGTTCTACGGGCAGGTGACATGATTTTCAATAGATGAGTCTGGAGGGTGTTGTTCTAAGAGGAGTCTTGAAAGCAGTTCGATAGGCCCACAAGGCGTCATTGATTTTTACTGGTTAATCCTTTTGGTTGTGTCCTACTATCTTTTCTAGGATAGCTTTGAGTTGATGGTTTGAAACCCCTACATGCCCACTTGTTTGTGGGTGGTAGGGGGAAGCTACCTTGTGTGTTACACCATATTTTCTTAACAACATTTGAAAGCTTCTTTTTTTGAAAATGAGAACCTTCGTCGGATATCACAATGTGTGGGACTCCAAAATGGGGAAATATAATGTCTTTGAATATTTTGATGACATGTTTCGAATCGCTAGTGACTGTTGGTATGGCCTCTACCCATTTAGATACATAATCCACTGTGACTAGAATATAGCAAAATTCATGTGAGGATTGGAATGGACCCATGTAGTCCACTCCCCAAACGTCAAAAATCTCAACTTTCTGCCATAGCTTAAGGGGCATCTCATATCTTTTCATAATGTTACCCATTCTCTAACACTTGTTATATGATAGAAAAAAGTTGTAGGCATCTCTGGATATGTTTGGCCAAAAGAAACCACATTGCAAAACCTTCAAAGCAGTTTTCTTAGAGCTCATATGGCCTCTAATGGGGCTAGTGTGGCATTGCTCTAAAACAAGCAGAGGACAGCCAAGAACATCTTCTGAGATTCATCGATCTATGTGCTATGTCAAAGCAAAATGTAGTCACTGATGATGCCATTCGACTCTGTCTCTTCAAGTATTCCCTTGCTGATAAATTCATAAGTGGGTACAATTCATTGCAAAGTGAAATACCCATCACCACCAAGGAACAACTCCAAAATGTGTTTCTAGAAAAATTCTATCCTCCATCTCTCACATATGAAATTAGGGGTCGGATAACAAATTTCACTCAAGTCCCTAGAGAAACTCTCATTGAAGCATGGGATAGGTACAAAGAGATTCTACGCAAATGTCCACACCATGTAATTCCCAAAAACCAACTCATTGAGATTTTCTATAGGGGAGCGGATGATGATATTAAGAGGTTTCTAGATTCCTCGTCTGGAGGAAACTTCATGCATCAAAGTTATGACAGCGCATGGAGAGTCATCACCCTGGGAGAAGAAAATCAAGCCAATTGGGGAAGATTTGTAGGTAAAGGAGTCTTGAAGGTAGCTATAGCCGAAGCTATTCCTGAGTACAAGTCTATCGCTGAAACCTTGAAAGTCTTAGTTGCCAAGCAAGACCATATTGAATCCTCTTTAGTTGCTATTGGAAGAGTATGTTTACCAACTCGGCAACCGGAACAGGTCAAGTCCACTTCCCTGTTCTGTGAAGCATGTAAGAGCACCGATCATTCCACTTTATCATGCAATGTTCTCTATGACGTTGTACTGAGCAATGTATGTGGACAAGGAGATAATGGTCAGATGGAAAATCTTAATGCTATCAACACTATTCCTGGGCAAAGTTATTACAATTCGAATCAGAATAGGAATCACCCAGGTTTTCAATATGGAAACCACTCTAGAGCAGTAAACGCACATCAATTTGGTTCAAACAATCAATCAAGAGGCCCACCACGATTCCAGTATAATCAACAACAAAATTTTGGGAATCAAGGAAATTTCAAGGGGAACTTTCAGAATAGGAACTACAATAATTACCAAAACAACTCTCAGTATCAGAATATTAATCAACAATAAGGACAGCAAGTAGGACCTGTATCTTCTGATGACAAGCTATCAGCCATTGAAAAGATGTGGCAAACTCCGCAAACTATGATAGCCAACCAACAAGCTCGACAGAAGGCTATTGAATCTCAACTAGCTCAACTTGCAGCTAGCATAAAGCCACCTGCTGGAGTCTTTGTTGGCCAACCCGAGAACAATCATAAGCATCCTGAATAGTTGAAGGCAGTCACCACCAGGTCAGGGAAAGACTATTCGGATCCCCCTGTAAAGACACGTGGTTATTACAGACGAAGATGAACCTATGATTGTCCAAAACTCAACAACTCTAGAGTCTCAATCAAAAGACGATAAGATAGATAAGGGAAGTCCTGAGAAACCTACTGATGAAGAAGTTGAAACACCAGAACCTGATATTCCTATATATAAGCCTCGTATACCTTTCCCAGCTCGTCTAAGGCAAACCAAGCTTGATACTAGATTCAATAAGTTTAAAGAAGCTATGAAGAAATGTCATGTTGATATACCCTTTTTGGATGCTCTGGATGAGATACCAGCCTGGACTAAGTACCTAAAGTCACTCCTCACCAGGAAGTATATAATCGAAGAATATGAGATAGTAAAACTGGCTACAACTACATTGGATATCATATTGAGCAAGATGCCAAAGAAACAAAAAGACCCGGGATCCTTTGGAATTTCATGTCACATTGGCGACTCATCATGCAAGAAAGGATTGGCAGATCTCAGTGCAAGAATCTCTATTATGCCACTTAGCCTGTTCAAAAGACTAGGGTTTGTAGAATTGCTTCCTAATGGTATGACTATACAGCTTGCAGACAATTCGATAAAATGTCCGTTAGGGATTCCCGGGGATGTCCTGGTCAAGGTAGGCAAGGACACATATGTTCCATGCGACTTCGTCATTATGGACATAAACGAAGACGCCAGATATCCTCTCATTTTTGGTCGTCCGTTCCTCACCACTGCAAGAGCCCTGATAGATGTTGAAGCTGGTACCTTACTGCTCAGATTAGTACTCTCGAATTCAATGTTTTTGAAAGTATGAGAAGACCAAGTATGTAGGAAGAAGTTTATCTGATTGACTGCATTGAACAAATGTCACTCCTGACTCAAGACAATCATGAATCAAACGATCCCTTGGAAATTTATCTAACAATCCCATCGGTGGATGAACCAATCAACGAACGAGTAAAGGATTGCATCGAATCCCTCGGCTCTGCTAAAGAATATGTTGAAGCCACTAGTAAAGAACTCAAGGCTATGGAAACTACAGAAGAAACAAAAGAAAAACCAGAGGCTTTCGAAATGAAGCCCTTGTCCGAAGGACTAAAGTACGTGTTTTTAGACGATATCAAGGTTTTCCCAGTCATTATAGATTCCGATCTAACAGCTGAACAAGAAGAGAAACTTCTGAAGGAATTAAGGGAAAGAAAGAAAGCCATCGGTTATAAAATGAGTGACCTCACTAGGGTCAGTCAAGCGATGTGCATGCACAAGATCCCTATGATGGAAGATCACAAACCTACTATTGAGCATCAACGGAAATTGAACCCAAATATGAAGTAAGTGGTCCGTAGCGAGGTCATTAAACTGCTCACAGCTGGAATAATCTATCTGATATCAGATTCGCCATGGGTGAGCCCAGTACATGTAGTCTCAAAGAAAGGTGGAACACCTATTATACGGAATGAAAACAACGAACTCATCCCCACTCGAACAGTCACAGGGTGGAGGATGTGCATAGATTATAGAAAATTAAATCAGGTAACTCGAAAAGATCATTTTCCTATGCCCTTCCTTGATCAAGTCCTAGAAAGGTTGGCTCACCAAGAATATTTCTGTTATCTTGATGGTTACTCTAGATTCTATCAAATACCCATACATCCAGATGACCAAGATAAAACAACTTTCACCTACACATTCGGAACATACGCATTTAAAAGAATGTCGTTTGGTCTCTGTAATGCACCCGCAACTTTTCAACGTTGCATGGCTGCCATTTTCGCGGATCTTACTGAAACTATTATGGAGGTTTTCATGGTTGATTTTTCTGTATACGGAGACTCATTTGATTCATGTATAAAGCACCTCTCCCTAGTCCTCAAACGTTGTGAAGAAGCGCATCTTGTGTTAAATTGGGAAAAATGCCATTTTATGGTAAAAGAAGGCATTGTCCTCGGTCATAGGGTCAACAATAGAGGAATTGAAGTAGATAAAGCCAAGATTGAAGTGATTTCTAAACTGGCTACACCCACAAATGTAAAAGAAGTTTGGGCTTTCCTAGGCCATGCAGGATTTTATAGAAGGTTCATAAAGGATTTTTCCAAGATAACGAAGCCAATGACGAACCTATTACTAAAAGATATTGATTTCAATTTCAATGAAGAATGTGTCAAAAGCTTCAACACACTGAAGAAGGCCCTTACAACCACCCCCATCATTAGAACTCCTGATTGGGATCACCCATTCGAAATCATGTGTGATGCCAGTGATTATGTTGTGGGTGATGTGCTTGGACAATATATAGAGAAAAAACATTACGTGATCTATTATGCATCGAAAACCCTCGATGAAGCCCAGAGAAATTATGCAACTACTGAGAAAGAACTTCTAGCAGTCGTGTGTGCCTTTGACAAATTCAGATCCTACCTTATTGGTTTGAAAGTCATTGTCTACACAGACCACGCTGCCATTTGTTACCTTCTGGCAAAGAAAGATGCAAAACCTAGGTTGATTAGATGGATCCTCCTATTACAAGAATTTGATTTAGAGATAAGAGATAAAAAGGGTACCGAGAATGTTGTAGTAGACTAGCTCAGCCGCATCCACACTCAAGATACTGAGAAGATTCTGATCAATGATTCCCTGCCAGATGACCAACTAATGAAGGCCTCAGAAGCTATACCATGGTACTCGGATTTTGTGTACTACCTTCTTGTTGTTGTTATCCATCCTCAATGCACCAGGAATGCACTAAAGAAGTTCATGCATGATGTAAAGCAATATCACGGGGATGAGCCATATTTCTTTAAACTAGGTGTTGATTGCCTGTATAGACGATGTATCGCCGAAGAAGAAGCTCAATTTATTTTGGAACAATGTCACTCAGGACTTGTGGGAGGACATATGAGCTCTAAAAAGACTTCTTTAAAGGTTTTACAATGTGGATTCTTCTGGCCAACCATATCCAAAGACTCTTACGATTTTGTCCTATCATGTGACAAATGTCAAAGAACAGGTAATATAACAAAGAGAGATGAGATGCCACTGAATCTATGGCAAGAAGTAGAGATATTCGATGTTTGGGGGGTGGACTACATGGGTCCATTCCCATCTTCTCATGGATTTTCATACATCCTAGTGGTGGTGGACTACGTCTCAAAATGGGTTGAAGTTATACCAACCGTCACTAGTGATTCCAAACCCGTCATCAAATTATTCAAAGATATTATTTTCCCCCGTTTTGGAGTACCACGAACTGTGATATCTAACGGAGGGTCCCACTTCCTTGAAAGAAGCTTTGAAGCTTTACTGAGAAAATACGGTGTAACACATAAGGTAGCCTCACCTTACCATCCACAAACAAGTGGACAGGTAGAGGTCTCTAACCGTCAGCTAAAGGCTATTCTAGAAAAAACTGTAGGATGCAATTGAAAGGATTGGTCAACAAAAATCAACGACGCCTTATGGGCCTATCAAACTGCTTATAAAACTCCCATTGGGACAAAACCTTTTCGATTAATATATGGAAAAGCTTGCTACCTTCCATTCGAACTGGAACACAAGGCATGGTGGGCAATTAAACAAGTGAACTTTGATATGAAAGAAGCAGGCCAAGCCAGGATTCTGCAACTAGAAGAGCTGGATGAACTCAGGATGACAGCTTATGAGAATGCATGAATCTACAAAGAACGTACAAAACTTTGGCACGATGGACGTCTGAAAAGAAAAGACATGCAAGTGGGAGACCAAGTTCTGGTATTCAACTCAAGATTGAAGTTATTCCCAGGAAAACTCCACTCACGCTGGTCTGGACCATACATCGTCAAGAGCATCTCTCCACATGGTGTCTTCTCATTATGGAGTGAAAAGTCAGGTGAATTTGTAACAAATGGTCACCACTTAAAGAGATATTTCATCTCAACTGACATAGGCACTAAAGTAATGTTGGAACTCACCAATCCAAAAGATCCACTGTGAAGCTAAAGGATCCAGTCGAGCCATCGACATAAAATAAAGGCGCTTATCGGGAGGCAACCCGATCAATAAATTTGTTTTACTTTCATTTTCAAATTAGAATGTTTCTTCAATTTTGTTTTTACCTTCTAGTTAATTTTTCATTAAATAAATTAGCATCGTAAGATGCTATTTTAAGATCTAATTGCTCTTTACCTTTGAGATTTTCAGATAAAAGGATGTTCTCCAATTGGAACGCAACCACACTCGGAGGTCATTCTGGCATGATATTTCCCCTCCATCTTGGATTTAGGGTTTGCTCGGGACGAGCAACTCTCTAAGTTTGGGGTGGAGGGTGGGTGGTATGTACCTCACTTTCCACCTACACCCATCCATTTCATACTTAAGATTTCACTATCACATTCTTGATAAAAAAATTCAAAATTTTCAAAATTCTTTAATGTTTTTCTAAGAGATTGAACAGATACTTGATGAATTTTTGACACTTTTTGACACTTTCTGGTTTCATTAAAAGTCACTAACTAAATTGCTATGCATTTTCAATCATTATATCCTCCTTATTCAAAGTAAATCCTCAAAAGGACCACTTTTTGAAACAAGCCCTTTGATTGAAATCATCTTGTGAAGCTTATGATTCCTAACATCATGATACTTTTGCAAAGATGATAAGTGTGTCAAACTGATAGGGATCAAACACATCATGCTTCCTAACTGATTTGTGGAACAATAGCATGGAATCCCCACTGGATCCTCGTCAAGTCATTATTTGAGCAGAGTTTGATAAAGAGAACAACTCGGTGCACTGAATTGTAAATCAAGTTGCATTCTGATCTGAACTCTCTTCTACACCTCTTCTATCATCTTTGTATCCCTCCATTCATCAAATAGAAGCAAAAATAGACAAATATGTGTCAAACCCTAAGTTCGGGATGGCACGCCACTTCCCTCTTTATCCGCTTCTTCCATACCCCTCGCAAACAAGTAGGGGTGTACCACCAAAAATGCAATCTCGAGTCGAATAGAGGAGAGATTTGCAAAAAAAAAGATGTCAAAGTGCACACAAAAAGAAATGCAATCTCAAGTCAAATAGAGGAGAGATTCTCATAAAAAATGCAATAAATGAAATTGCAAAGCAAATAAAAATCTCGAGTCGAATAGAGGAGAGATTTACTTCTTCCTTCCATACCACCTTTCACTCCCTTTTCTACCTAATGGCACAATGATTGCCTACCCTATCCTGGAAAACACCAGTGTCAGATCAAATGCACACTTGTTGTTCTGCGGGTGCCTTTGAACTCTTACAAAACTCTTTGACATGCTTGATTGTTGTAAAAAGTGAGGAGGAAGTGATTTTGGAAATGAACTCAGAAACGAAGATATGGTAAGATGTGTTTTGTGGTCTCAAAAGGTTGATATAATGAGTCATATTGAGCAAAAAGAAAACATTCATGATGTGAAGATGAAGCAATCACACGAATTTGAAAATATTCATTTGGCGACTGTTTCAGATTTTGTGTTACTCAAGGACGAGCAACGTTTAAGTTTGGGGTATTTTGATGAATGCATATTCAACATGAAATTCAATTATCACTTCGGGAAAAATTCAACTCTATACATACTTTTTCACTCAATATGAATCATAATGTGAAAAACTACACAGTTGATTCGATTATCAAGGTTTTAACTAAATATTGTTCATTTAATGCAGGTTTTGACAAAGCTGAACAAGATCGTTTGAGCCTATGCGGTCTCAAGACGTTTGAGCACATTCGGTCTCAAGACTGTTTGAGCCCATGCGGTCTCAAGACCGTTTGAGCCCATGCGGTCTCAAGACCGTTTGAGCACATTCGGTCCCAAGACCATTTGAACTCATAGGCCAACAGAGACCGATTGAAGGCACACCTCAAAAACCATTTGGAGAGGTCACGGTCCAGACCGTTTGAATGACCGAGCGATGAAGACCATTTTCTACATGCAAACTGAATGGATTACCAAACCGAATGAAGTTGGAGATCGTTTGTGCATGCATGCATACGTGGGACCATTTGGAGGAATACAACGAGATCGGTTTAATAATGCTACATATAAAACCGTTTGAGAAAGCATGCAATAGTGCACTGCCAAACCGAATGAGGTAGCTTGCCAACCAAACAAACCCAGCAGATCGTTTAATAAAGCAAATGCACGTTGACCGTTTGAGCTGAAATTACATGCATGAGTGTACCATGCATGCACACGTAAACCATGTGGGATGTTGCATTCGAAGACCGTTTTAACTTCAAGACCGTTTGCTGCTTTAAACAATTCAAAACCATTTTCCATATGAGCATCATGAGAAGACCATATATATGTAGATCGAATGAGCTACCAGCAAAGCAAATTGTTTGATGGCTGCTGGTTTTGTCCAAGACCGAATAACCAATCAGCAATGCATGCAAACTGCATGGCCAATTGCTTCTTGAAAACCGCATGGCCAATTGATACTATCAAACCATTTGAGATGTGTGGCCAGCAGAAAAAGTCACAAGACCGAATGACAAAGGCACGCACAGGCCAGACCGTTTGGGCACCTTGCGGGAATGCAAAACCGTTTAATAAAGCAACTACAGCAAACACATGAAATTGTATGACTTACAAACCGAATGAGCTATTGTTGAAGTGCAAACCATTTGATAAAGCCGAGCTCACCAAACCGTTTGCAAAAGTGGATCATGCAAACCGAATGATAAAGTGCTATTATACCAAACCGTATGAAAAGTAAAATGCATGAAACCATTTGGGCACATTATACAGCAAACCGTTTAGTGGAAAAATATCTCAGGACCAAACCATTTGGACTCACACCAAAAGCATGAGGGATAGATCTGTGCCTATAAATAGGACCCCAAGGGTCCTCACTTGGGGATGGGATCCGGACGCCGCTAGGCTGCCCGAACACAGTTCCGATCCAAATCCAGTCCAGTTTATGCCAGTTCCATTTCACCTACTGCCCGTACTGCAACCAAGGAGGCTGAGGAGAGAAGGAAGATGGAGCGAGGGAGACTGTCCGGTCTGTCTTGGAAACTCCCTTTTGTGTCCAGATCTGCTCTGACACAACGTAGGAGGTTGTATCTTCTTCACCGAGATGTGACTACCTTCTACACCGAGTTCATGGCGGATTTCTCTCTCTTTCTCATTCTTCTTGTTTCTCGCATCATGAGCGAGTAATACCTTTTCGTCGGGGTGTAGGGACTAGCCCCGCTTCCCATGCAAGTCATGTTCTTTTGTTAAACTCTCCACGACAATGTATATAATTTCTCATTTCGTTGTTAGTTGGTATGTTTGTAGTTGATTATCTACCTGCTTTCATCTTGTTCTTTCCTATATTGCAAAATCTTCTATATGTGGGACGGAATGGCGGTTTACAAGGTTTGAGTCTTTGATGAGAACTTCTGATAAGATTCCTTGAGGTCGTAAGTGTATGATCCGTGAGGGGACGAGACATTTAGCCTACGGTGACGCTTCTGTGGTCTAAACATACCTCAGGGAGGACTACAACCTTAGTTGGATTTTGTATCGTCTTTGTTTATCGTCGATGTTAGTTTGTAGATCTATCACTTGCTTGCTTATCGATTAATGTGGTTGACCCCCAAACTAGAAATAGAATGAGATTTCTTCGGAGCCATAAGTAAGTGATCCGGTTGGTGACAAGACATCTGATGCCTAAGGTGATGCTTACGCGAACCTAACGTCCTTACGGGGGGTTCTACAGCAGCTGCAGTTGGATTGATATATTTTTCCTAGATTGTTTGCAATTGAATGTGTTTACGTGTGTAGCAGTGGTGAAACCCGATACCATCCCAGCGATTCCATATCATTGATCTAAACCCAACTTTAATTCAGCTTTTACTTTCTTGCAATTAGTTTAAGTAACCTCAAATCAACCAATCATTCTAAATATTAGTTTTACTTGAGCTAGATTCGACTGACAAGGATTCTTAAAAATGTTGTCCTTCGGGTTCGATCCTAAACTATACTGCGATAAGACTCGTCCGCTTGCGGGTGGTATTATTGCACTTTGGTTTTGGTAAAAGCTCGGGGATTTCAACCCCGAGTGAGTTTGTTAGTGCGTTCAAAATACCACGTCACTCGGCCATCTTTCTTCATGTCAAAATTCAGATGTTTGATTGCACACCAAGCTTTGTGTTCGAGTTCCACGGGCAGGTGACATGATTTTCAATAGATGATTCTCGAGGGTGTTGTTCCAAGAGGATTCTTGAAAGCAGATCGGTAGGCCCACAAGGCGTCATTGATTTTTACTGACCAATCTTTTCGGTTGTGTCCTACTATCTTTTCTAGGATAGCTTTGAGTTGATGGTTTGAAACCTCTAGTTTGAAACCTCTACCTACCCACTTGTTTGTGGGTGGTAGGGGGAAGCTACCTTGTGCGTTACACCATATTTTCTTAACAACATTTGAAAGCTTCTTTTTTTAAAATGAGAACCTTCGTCAGATATCACAGTGTGTGGGACTCCAAAATGGGGAAATATAATGTCTTTGAACATTTTGATGACATGTTTCGAATCGCTAGTGACTGTTGGTATGGCCTCTACCCATTTAGATACATAATCCACTGTGACTAGAATATAGCAAAATTCATGTGAGGATTGGAATGGACCCATGTAGTCCACTCCCCAAACGTCAAAAATCTCGACTTCCTGCCATAGCTTAAGGGGCATCTCATCTTTTTTCATAATGTTACCCATTCTCTAACACTTGTCATATGATAGAAAAAAGTTGTAGGCATCTCTGGATATGTTTGGCCAAAAGAAACCACATTGCAAAACCTTCAAAGCAGTTTTCTTAGAGCTCATATGGTCTCCAATGGGGCTAGTGTGGCATTGCTCTAAAACAAGTTGGGCTTCTTTCTCAGCTATATAACATCTCTAGAGACCATCATCACAAATCTTGAAGAGGTACAGTTCATCCCAGTGATATTGCCTCACATCATGCATGAATTTCTTCAGTGCATTTCTGGTACATTCAGGGTGGATGACACCGGCGGTGAGGTAGTTCACATAGTCTGAGTACTAAGGAGTAGATTCTAAGACTTTCATGAGCTGGTCATCTGGAAGAGAATTGTTAATTGGGATCTTTTCAGTGTCGAGGGTGTGGATATGACTCAAGTGGTCTGCCAAAACATTCTATGTTCCTTTCTTATGTCTTATCTCCAGATCAAATTCTTGCAAGACGAGAATCCATCTGATCATATTGGGTTTTTCATCTTTCTTTTTTAGGAGGTAACAAATAGCAGCATGATCTATCTAAACAACGACCTTCGAACCAATGAGGTAGGATCTGAACTTGTCAAAGGCCTACACGACTGCTAGGAATTCCTTCTCAGTAGTTGCATAATTCCTCTGAGCTTCATCAAGGGTCTTCGATGCATAGTAGATGACATGATGTTCCTTCTCTATACATTGGCCTAACATGACACCGACTGCGTAGTCACTAGCATCACACATTATTTCGAATGGGTGCCCCCAATCTGGAGCTCGGATGATAGGTGTTGTCATAAGAGCATGCTTCAGGTTGTTGAAACTCTTGATGCATTCTTCATCAAAATAAAAATATGCATCCTTTAGTAACAAGTTGTTCATAGACTTGGTTATTTTGGATAAATCTTTGATAAACCTTCTGTAAAAGCCTGCATGACCAAGGAATGTGTGAACCTCTCTTACATTGTTTGGGATAGAGAGTTTGTAAAACACTTCAATCTTCTCCTTGTCCACTTCAATTCCTCAATTACTGACCCTATGGCCAAGGACTATGCCTTCTTTTACCATAAAGTGACACTTCTCCCAATTTAGCACTAGATGTGCTTCTTCGCATCGTTTGAGGACCAGGGAGAGGTGTTTCAGGCATGAGTCATATGAATCCCCATATACGGAAAAATCATCCATAAAAACTTCCATAATAGTTTCAGTAAAACCAACAAATATGGCTGCCATGCAGCGTTGGAAGGTTGCAGGCGCATTACATAGCCCAAATGGTATCCTTCTAAAGGTGTATGTTCCAAAGGGGAAAGTGAAAGTAGTTTTCTCTTGGTCATCAGGATGTATAGGAATTTGATAGAATCTAGAGTAACCATCGAGATAGTAGAAATATTCCTAGTGAGCCAGTCGCTCTAGAACTTGGTCTAGAAAAGGCATCGGGAAATGTTCCTTATGAGTTGCCTTATTCAACTTCTTGTAATTGATACACATCTTCCACCCAGTAACTGTTTGAGTGGGGATGAGTTCATTTTTCTTCATTTTGTATCATATTAGTTCCACCTTTCTTTGGGACAACATGTACAGGACTCACCCATGGCTAGTCAGATATAGGATAGATGATCCCCATAGTGAGCAATTTAATAACTTCAAGGCAGACTACTTCCTTCATATTTTGGTTAAGCTTTCATTGTTGTTTGATAGTAAGCTTGTGGTCTTCCTTTTCTGATTCACTAGCCCAAGAGTAATATAAGTGTTTTAGTTTTTGGGTCATGTGCATATGATATGATTTGAGATGGAGGTTATGTTGGAAAATATGGGCATCAGATAGACATCAGAAACAAACAAAAATCTATCCATATTTCCTAGAACAGCAAGATCGCATCAATAACTATGAAATGGGAAGGATGGCTTAATGAGTTCATATCCTGGAGCAAGTCCATCAACTATTCCTCATTGTAATAGTGGAGCTCTCCAAGTTGCAACGGGACAATGTCTACAATAGCTCCTGGACTCCACCACTGAAAGTAGGTTGATGTTGCCCTCCTAGTGGGAAAAGTATCCACACCTCTATGGTAGTCAACACAGACTACCTAGAACTCCTGTCATTCAACTATAACATATAGAAAGGAGTTACCCTCCCATTGGTGTACTGGTCACCAACTTGCTCTCCAACAATTGTTCTCCCTTGTTGTCCCTCCCTTTATCCAGTAGGAATTTCTTGGGCTCTCTATTGGTTACCAGAACCAGAGAGGACAAAAATTGTCAGAGTCAATTGAGTCATATCTCTGGGAAGCCCCTAATATCCCTATATTTAAAGGAGGAGCAAGTTCTGGGTTCTCAATAGGTGCGGGAGTGAAAGGGACCAAAATCTCAAGAATTTTCACAACCTTTGACAGGAAAAATGGTTGATTCGCTAGCAAACTAATTGGTTGGAATACGAGATGATCGGTTCACCCAGTGAACTAGTTGTTTTATCATGTTTCTCAATCGCAATTGTATTGGCAATTCTAATCCAATTAATGCACAACATGATACCAGCACTAATCCTTGATGCAATCGAATTGTTCACTGAATCAGGCATGTCACTAGCTAAATGGTTAGCTAGCAACCTCGATCTGATCGGTTAACTAGGTGAACCAGTCAGTTCGGTCCCTAATTTCTAAAGAACTCAACCAATGTAATTTCTGATCAACCTGACACTCCAATCGGTCAGTTCAACACTTGAACCAGTCAGTTCAACTGGTCAGTTGGGAGTTCACTCATCTGATTCATTGCTTAAATTGAATACATTTCTTCATTTTCCCGGACTTGGACGAACTAGCACAGGGAGTGAGCTTCCGGAGGTTGCTCATCCATGACTTGTCAGAAGTGAAGATGGCTTGAAAAGGTGAGAAAATACCTGGAAAGAAAGAAAAGTGTAAAGTTATTAGTATGTTGTATAAACTACGTGCAATAAATACGTGCAGTATTATATGCATATGTGCAAGGTTTTTGGCAAAGTTCAAGCAAAACTCGAGTTCATAGAATGGTTTTTGTTGCCTATCCCCAGCAACGGAGCCAAAGAGTTGACGAGCCTTAAACGTGGGTCCAATAATGGAGTCATGTCTAGGTTATCGGACTTTAGAAATTTATAATACCTATAATGACCACATTTGTGCTTAATTGGTAAACTAGGGTTTACCTGAATGATTACATGCTCGATTAGATTGAACATCATTTAGACTTGATTAATGATAGTAGATCAATTGTGATGTTTCAAATCTAATAAGAAAATCTAACTATGATTTTAGTTTGAAGAATTGGGGTTTGAGAAATGTAAACCCTAATGGCCAAAAATTAGGGTTTTGATAGTACATGAATATGGAATTTTATCAGGATAGCAGTGTGGTAAATAATTTTTCATATTTTCTACAAATTTTGTATTTAATTGAATTTTGGATATGATATGAATAACTCAATCATGCATATTGGAGAAAAATTTTAGAATATTTGAGTGTTCTTTGAATGTGGTTCTTTGTCGAACTATACTTTGACCAAAATGCTGACAGAATGCTTTTTAGCAATGTAGTGTTTTATTTTTAGTTATTTATTGGTAACTCCAAATGATCTGAAATTTTAACTAGAGATCTGAAACACAATCGTAAACAACATGTAAAATTTTCATAATTTTTGGATGCATTTAGACCTTATCAGTAGACTAATTATAGTAATATTTTTATGACAGAAAATTCAGCTGAAATAGGAGAAAGTATAGTGATGGGTCAATGTGCAATTGACTGAAGCAACTCAATTGCTCTATATGGTCAACCTAACACACAAGGAGCTCTCATAATTCGTGATTCAACCCAAATAAATGGAATCCTAGAGAGAGAGGGAGAGTTAGTGTTACATCCCACATTGAGGTTAGTCAGTAAGTACCTCGATTAGCATGAAGTACCTTATTAAACATCACGGTTAATCAAGATAAGCTAAGATGTGAATCATTAGTCGAGATTAATTCATATGATGTAATTAATGTTAACTATAGTGTTAATCATTAAGTTAATTACCTAATATGATTAACCTAGCTAAGATGGTTTATTTATTGTGTTTTTATGCTTTGAGGTTGTAGTGGATCTCGTGCTTGAAATTTTGCAAAAGGAATCATTTGAATCGGACCTCCGAGGCAATACTTAGAGCATTTTTTATTTCCTTAGATTGAAACTGCAATTTACCCATAACTATTAGCCCCCTTTCCCTTATCTCCTTCCTTCGGATCGGTGCAAAGCACCGCTTGAACAAAGCCAGCCCGATCAGCCAGCAGAGGGAGAGGGCAGGGTGATTCTAGGGCTCCTTGAGCTGAGATTTGTTGTGCCTTGCTTCTTTCTTCTTCTTCCACCCTTCTTCTTCCTCTCTTCCTCGCCCTAGAAGCACCCCGACCTGCTTGAGCAAGCGCCAGCTAGTAGTAGCAGCACGGCAGCCTTGCGGTGCTGGCCAGGGGCAGTTCTGCCCGGGAAAACACCACGAAAATGGCACCAATGAGTTCGGTCGTGAGTCTAGATCACAATTTCGCCGCCACCAAGCCACGAGCAGTGACGCCCTGACCAGTAGTAGGTGCAACTTCGCCACCATCATGGCCAGGAGAAGTTGGGCACGAGCAAGCACCACAAAATCGCAACCCTTGACCTCGGCCATGAAGCTAGGACCTGAATATGAAACTCCCAGGCCTCAATTTAGCACCTAGCTCAGCTCCCTTCCACCTATGTGTGAAGTAGGTCTGACCCAAGGCTGAACCAAGGTAGAAGACAACCTTGTGGACGCCCGGAAGCAGCATTTGGATGGATTTTGGTTGATTTTCAGTCACCTCAACCCACTGTAAGTAGAATTTCAATCACTTAGAAGTACTAACTCCATGAAACGGTAGATGTTTTGTTAGACATGTGTTTTTCACAGGTAACAACGTTTACCCAAGTGCCAGGCAGTTTTGGCATCGCCCGACTTCTCATTGCACGTTTTTCTTCTTTACGCTTTACATGATCCTAGTTTGTTCAGTTTAAGAGATTGAAGACAGTGGCACGACTTACTTTGTGTACGAACCCAAGGTTATAGTAGTTGTACGATCAGGGTATAAACTCAGGTTGTACAATTCTAGTAATTTACTAATTTTGCATTTCAAAGAAAAAGATGATGACTTGTGATGTTCAATGGAAACCTATTTGCATGCTCCAAGTTATAGTTAATATGTGTGGTTAGTATTAACACGGATTGGTGTGTTTCCCAAGGACATGATTAGAAATTCCCAGTTATTATTAATAAATCTTTCCATGTTAAGCAATTAACTCTTAATTAAGTTATGAGATGCACAACCCAGGATTAGGGTCGATGTGCACATTTTCCTAGAAAGTGTATATAATTTGTAGATGTGAATGATGATTATTCATATGCCAAGTAATTAGTTCTTATTAGCATATTAAGATGTTTAATTGCATGATTCTGATGTATAAGTGCCAAAAGGAGATGTATTCTATTTATTTAAGTGTTTCAGTCTGCCTGCATGTATAAAATATTGATTTCTCAGTATATTACAGAGTTTTGAATATGCTACTTTGCCAAGTTTAGAATGATATACTTGTTGTATTATAAACTTCAAATAAATATATGTGGTACCATAGAGATACCAAAGTCAAGTATAAGTAAGAGAGAGATACAATATAGTAAGAGTTTTCCAAGAATAATAAAATGATAGACTCAAGAGCCCTGAAAACTGTAGATTCCCTATGAGAGGTTTGTTCCGTAGGGATGAAATAGCCTAACCCTAGCAGTGTCCAGTATACGGGGGTCGGAACATACTAATAGGTGGTACGGGGGACGAAGTCCTAGTGGAAGTCTCCTTAAAATACAGCATGTAGTGTCCAACATCAAACAGATGTCCTAGTAGCAGTAGAGTACAAAAAAGCCAATAGGTGACTTGACTCTCTGCCTGTGTGCTTAGGTTATAGGAGGAGTCCAGTTTTTACGGCATAATAGGTGTGCCGAGGCCAGAGAGCCATTTTCCTATTGCAGACCCATTACCAAGTGTGTCACCTAAGATCTTATACGGTGAGATCATAGTTCGCTATGAGTCTTCATATGTAGAGTACACTGCATATGATCAGGGCATAAGCTAAAATATGTTCATATAGGTTTAAAGAGTTACTTATAAGTAAGAAAGGAAAAGAAAGATTCGAGTGCGGTTCCACAACAGTTGTTCTTTAAATGTAAATTTTGGCATTCTATGTTATTTTAACTGTATTTTTTAGATCTGCTCACTGTAAAAAAATTTGTATTTTATTTTATTTTAATAAACATAAAATGAGTTATCTGCGATGGTTGGTGAAATTCTATTCACTGAGCCAATAGCTCACCAACCTACTGAAACATTTTCAGGTCAGCGTCAGTACGAGGGAGCTAAAGGATCTTATCATCCAAGCTCTTAGAAGGTAGTTCATAGTTAGAATAGAGGTCTCTTAGTCCTTTCCCCTCGATCCTTGGACATGTGGTGTAGTAGAGAGAGAATATAATGTAGTATGTAGTTTAGTTTTAGGTTATCTATTGTGCTTTATATTCCGCATGAAAATATAATATGTTGTGTAAATCTGATGTACCTATTTGGTAATGTAAATAGTAGTTGCTTCCGCAGTTTACTAAGATTTCATTTTATTCCAAGTTATAAGACTTTCCTTTAGGTTAATTTTAAGTGATTAAGAAAAGAAAAAGTTAAGGGTGATCTTTGTATTATGTTAAATCCTCAATGTATCCCCTAATCTCATGATTAGTGGTAATTGTGAGATCAGGGTGTAACAATTTTGGTAGAGCAAGGTCATGAGAGCGTAGGTTGAGTACATAGTTACTCTAAGTCAAGGTCAGGGGACGATAAGAGACCAATAGGATTAGGACTTAGGTGTTTTTCTCTTTGAACTGCAATTTTCTAACAGATGTGTTCTGTTATGGACATGCAGATAGAAGGAAGAGGATGTGGACATGGTGAGGAGCAAGTTGAGAGCCATTATGGCCCTGACCCTCAAGAAATGGCTCAAGTTGAAGAGGATAATGAGGCAACAAGGATGTATCGTATTTTTCTGGAGACAAAAGAAAAATACAAGATGGATAGGAAGTCTTCATCTTCCAGTAAGGATCTGATTAGATCCTATGAGTTGGTGAAACTGAATTTTTTGGAACAACAGATCCAGCTGTGGCTGAGGTGTGGCTTCGACAACTAGAAAATGTCTTTCCTTTAATGGAGTTATCAGAAAATAAGAAAATCAATCATGTAGTCTATTTAATCAAGGGAAATGTTGAGTTGTGGTGGCGAGGAGTGGAAGATACATGGTGAAATGCAGAGATGACCTGGAAGGACTTTGTGGATGAGTTTCACCTTAAGTATTATCCTCCTACCTTCCTAAGTGATAAGATTAAATAGTTGGAGAATATAAGAGAAGGAAATAAGACAATTGGTGAATACGAGGCACATTTCACAAGGTTGGCAAATTTCTTTCCACAACTTGTGCCAGATGATGTAGAAAAGTGCAGAAGATTTCAACAAGGATTAAGATCAGAAATTAGACACATCGTGTCAGCCATTGGTCAAAGAGATAGAGAAAACTTTGGAGAATTTGTGGAAGCAGCAAGATGTGTAGAAGAGTCGGTTAATGCTAATAAGCAGACTGAGAGTAAGAAAAATCAGGAGACTTTAGTAGAGGGGGACAAAGCAGTGGTGGATATAGAGGAGGTGGTGGTTTCTTTTCTAAGATAGGATGAGGACTTGGCTGGTTTGGGAGATAAGGATCTAGGTTTTCACCAAGTGGAGGAAGGCTCAATTTCGGAAGATGGAATACACAGTCTACATGGACACCTCCAACTAGGTCTTCAGGATCTTCAGTGTCAGTGATAGGTCCGCCAAGAAAAGAGATATCAATGTGTGATATTTGTGGAAAGCCACACTCCGGTCAGTGTTGGGGTGTAGATTTTTAGGGTTCTCACAACTGCGGACAGGTGGGACACTTCAGAAGGCACAAGAGGTCGAGGATCCGAAGGTCAAGGAATTGTTGGATTTTCTGGAAGCTGAAAGTTTATCTGAAGAAGAAAACCATGTGTATGCTGTCATCCGTAAAGACCCCACCGATGAACAAGAGAAGGATACCCCACCCGATTTGAAAGTTTTGCCGAGAGGCTTGGAATACCATTTTCTAGACGAGGAGAAGATGAATTCGGTGATTATCAACTCAGAGTTGACTGATAGCCAAAAAGATCAGTTGCTTGAGGAGTTGAGGCTACGGAGAAAGGCCCTAGGTTACTCAATTAGAGACCTATAAGGGATCAGTCCTTCTATGTGTATGCACAAGATCTACCTGGAAGAGGACTCCAAGCTGTATGCCCACCCCAGAGGAAACTAAATGAGAAGCTCTGAGAAGTGGTTAGTAAAGAAGTGGTGAAACTCTGAGATGTAGGAATAATCTACGCCATCAGGGATAGCACATGGTTAAGTCCCATTCAAGTCATCCCAAAGAAAGGAGGTATAACGTTGGTTAAAGGAGATAATGGAGTCCAGGTCGCTACCAAGACGGTGACTGGCTGGAGGATGTGCATTGATTACCGAAAGCTCAACACCACCACCTACAAGGATCATTTCCCCCTCCCATTCATCAATCAGATGCTGGAGTGCCTGGCCCATCATTCCTACTTTTGTTGGTTGGATGGGTATTTAGGGTTCTATCAGATCCCTATTCACCCTGACAATCAGGAAAAGACCACCTTTACATGCATCTAGGGAACTTTTGCTTTTAGAAGAATGTTTTTTGGGCTTTGTAATGCACCCCCCACCTTTCAGCGGTGCATGAATGCCATCTTCACTGATTTTCTAGAGGATAAAATGGAGGTCTTTATGGACGACTTCAGTGTTTATGGTAGCTCCTTCGATGATTGCCTTGATAACCTATCTTTGGTAATGAAGAGATGTGAAGAGCAAAGTCTTACCCTAAATTGGGAAAAGTGCCACTTCATGGTGCAAGAAGGAATAGTCCTAGGACCACTACTACAGAAAAGGCCTTTGGCATCGGTTATTTAGAGCCTTTAGCATTGGTATTCAAGCAACACCCAAGTGGGTGCCGCTAAAAGTCAACCCCTTCATCGTCGGTTTCTAACTGATGCCATAACCCTTCCTGCCACTAAAAACACACCAGCAAGGGGACTATAGGCATTGGTTCTTAACAAAAAATGACACTATATCATGATCAAATACGTTGGTTATTAAACAAACATCGACACCGTAACCCTTCCCGCCACTAAAAACGTGCCAGTAAGGGAATTATAAGTGTCGGTTAGTGCAGAAAACTGATACTATATCATGGTTAAACACGTCGGTTATTAAACAATAACTGACGCCATATCCCTGCCAGCACAATCGTGCTTCCCAACACAGTCGTGGTACCTGGAACGTCGGTTTTTTTCTAATAACCGACACTATATGTATTTGGTGTCAGTTTTATACAAATTACTGACGCCTATGTTTTGATTTTTTTTTTCTTATTAGTTTGTAGGCCTGTTGTATGGCTGGCCGCAGGATGCAGAACTTGTAGTTCAGTTCTGAACTACAGGTTTACATCATCCATTGATATCAGCCAATAACAGGCCACAAACCTCCAAAGAAAATCACATTCAGACACATGTATTGATCAGATACATCTAGATACATGCAAAGTCATTTACATTCACATTCAGTTTCATTCATTTCATCTCTTTTCACATTCAGACATTCATGTATTGATAAAAAAAAGTCATTCACATTCACACATATGTCAATTCAGAAAAAGTCATTCACATTCACTCAAAAATAATTATGAGAACAAAGTTCAGAAATATCATTCTTTATTCATCATCGTCACCATTGTCATCATTGTCCCAATTATATTTAAAAATTCCCACTCTTTGTAGGGCTTTTGTCCATTCTTCTCTTACAACATCTAATTCCTCCCTCGTATAGGGAGTATGTACATCTAATAACTTTCCACCTGTTCTAAAGTCAGTTTTAAACACCTATAAAGAGAATGACGTATATATATAATTAATAATATATAATAAGATTGATATATCTCATATTATCTAATGAGACTATATATAATACCTTTTGTATAGTATCGATTTCCATTACAGCGTATCTGATGATTAGATCCATAAATCACATCACATAGTAGGCTCATGCCTAGTCGTTGTCTTTTGTAGCACACTATAAATTGAAACATACACAATATTCAAAAATACAAATAAGTACAGTTCATATAAATAATATATACATTAGAGTCGAGAAATTACTTTCACATTCTCCCAAACTAGTGGTTGATTCTTTTTCCTGGGGACCTTTCCTCCAGCTTTTTTGAACTCTTGTAAAGCCCTACATGTTAATGTAATACATTAAATTGCATAATTAAATAGTAATGTAATAACATATGTTAACGGATATAAAAGTATGAAATATTTCTCACATGAATAATGGCATTTTCATTGTGTGTCCATATAGTGTATTCAATTCATTCCCCGCAGGATCTAGATAGTAGGCAGTGAACGTCTTAGGGACAATAACTAGTAACTCCCAATGCCTACCACTACAAGTAAGAAAGTTAAAAATTAATAACTCAAAATCCACAATAAAAATGTAATTTTCTTAAGTCCAAATTATAAGCAAAGTAAACTTACTCAACATTGAATGGATCTATTATCACCGTCTTCTTATTTTTACCAAAATATTCGAAAGCATCACAACAATATGAAGTAACTAAAGAAGGGTCTGTATCTACAAGTGTAATCAAAGATGGAACCAAAAATCCCACATGGGAAAATGAAAAATATGTACATATTGTGTGTTAGTGGCTGCAAAACGTGTAATATGTATGCATTAATATATAAGAAACCAAATCCCCGTATATAAAACAAGGTATATGGATGTATAAATAAGATCTCACCATATCCAAACCTCTATCATAGATGTGTTAATGCAATCATAATGAAACAACTCCAAAATATATTGTAAAAATAGCTTGTTTTTGTATGATTGACCTGCATTAATACCTATGCATTAATACGTATGCAAAAACTTGTATAAATAGATTGTTATCGTATGATTGACCTGTAGCATCCTCCGAAATTGTAACACTTATCGGGCAATTTCGATCATGTTCGTCGATCCATACTGCCATACCCCTACAATTAGGACCTAACGAGGTGTGTAGGTCCCTTGGAAGCCAACTTGGTAGTTGAGGAGGTGGACGTGGAGGCCGAGATGTAGTGAGTGTCGTCTTTTTTACCTGTATATATAATTTCAGATCAATTGACTCATATATACACACTAAAAAATTAACGTAATTTAAATTTACCATACAATATTAGTATAGACGACATCGGCATTGGGCCACATTATCACTCCACCTTCTTCCTCACCAAGAATTTCAGAATTTGGGTGGGCATATGGAAGTTGAAGATCCTTTCAATCGGGGAGTATATGTATCGGGCTCACACGAACTGCACCAGCTGGTACTGGAGTCCCATGAAACATCTGCCTTGGAAGGTATGGGTAAACTTGTGCCTCTGCAATGATATATTCTTTACATTTTAGATGGCATGGCTTCAACCCCTACAAATATACGTAAAGAATGTTATTTACATATATACATAAACATATCATCTTGAAAAGACTAGCTACTATGTCATAAAAATACTTACAGAGGATGTGCTAGGTGGTGGGTCTACAGGATTACTCCCAATCTCTACAGTAGGAGTAATAGAAGCGCGGCACGTCACAGGTACCGTCTGAGTGGCCGTCTGAGACGCCTACCACTTCACCATTGCTTCTTGGACTTTCCTCTCAATTAATTCATCTACCTATACATGGAAAATAGAAACCTAGTCAATTATTGAATTCCCTTTCACAATAACATTCTAAAAAAGAATAGGTTACCTCAACTTATGAAATTCCCACTTTTAGGATAGGTTTGTGCTGGGATGGCCCAAAGAACCCTTTGATGCCCACACTAGCATCTGCACCCCTAACACATCTAGTATGCTCTGGGTTACCCAGAGCAACTGTCAATTCATCCCTTGTGCCCTCAGGAATGAACTTGCCTTCCTTCCTCTGCTCGTGCAGCTCCCGCTAATCGCCATCAACAGAAATTGGTAAGTAAACATAACAATAATCAATATCGATTGATTGCTCTAAGAGTTGAATTTTACCATTTTTGCAGCCGCCTCAGCAGTTGTAGGTTTCGTTATATCTCCCTTCTTGTTTTGCCTCCCAGCTATCCACATAGCATGGTGAGGCAGAGGTGTGGAACCAATAGTAGAGTACTCCTGAGTAGCAGCAGACTCAGCATGTAGTCTTTGGTGAATGCCTGCATAGCCTCTTGGACCCATTGTGTAGTCATGCACATTCAATGCACGCCTTGCGCTTTGAGCATCGCTGATAGCCTTGTTAGTAAGCACATTGATTTGGTTAGTAACACTAAAGGTTAATCTTGAATATGTGAATACATAAGAATGTATATTAATTAAATTGGGAGTAGCACTTAATACCTTGAATTCATCCATTTTTCTTTGGGTAACAAAGTGCTCCCAGTCTTTGGTGTCCACGTAGTTCCATTGCTCAGTGGTTGTCTTTTTCCTAAATTTATTTTTTAAAGAAAATACAAACAAAAATTATTAGTGTAGAGTTAGTCAAAAAGTGATCAATGTCTAGAATTGGAAATCAATCAAGAACCTCTTCTCTGCATCGTGTATGTAATCTCGGGTGAGATTTATCCTATAGTTCCTTAGGACCCTCTCATAGCATTGCATCATGCATTTATGATGTAGCATTTCATCCAGATCAAACATACTCTGCAAAATAGAATTGCTATTAACTAGTATCCTAAAAATTAGTAATCTACAAAATTAGAATTGCAAATAATAATAACTCACGCATAGTTCCTTCCATATTAAGTCTTTCTTCCCCTTAGGAACTTTATATCGGGATTCAAAAATAGGACTATAATGGCTGCGAGTAAGAACCTCAAGAAATGAAATAAATGAGTTGTGGTTCACTCCAACTAGATTTCCTGCATGATCAAAATCCACAACCAGTTTGGGTCTATTGCCCCTTTGCTGTAGTAACTTGTTCATCATTGTGATGCCCCTCACTTTCTCAATTTTTTTTTTCTGCTCATCAAGTGCCCCAATTCCTTCAGGGGGTACATCACCAACCTAAAATTTGACAAAAAAAACACACGTACATGATATATCTATAAATGAACATATGTTAGAAACCTCAGGGATATATTTTTAAAACTTACATTGTGAGGCGATGCATTGACGTCCTCACCCTCATGGTAATCAACAGCATGGTCATTAAGAGAATGCTAAGCCATCTGAAAGTTCACGTTCCATTGTAAAGTTCACATTGTAAAGTTCACATTCACATTGTAAAGTAATTCACATTGTAAAGTTCACAGTCACATTGTAAAGTTCACATTCAGAAAAATAAAACATATAAAAAATATAAACATGCATGCCTCTAATATTGAGATCTTTTATCAATTAACAATCCTTCATTGTGATCTCCGCGCACATACAAGTCATCATTAGCTTCAATATTTGGTGGTGTTGGAAACCCAACTGAGAATGGACTGGAGTCATCATACTTATCATAGTACTCTTCTTCATCTATAGGATCTTCAATGAACTGTCTTTTACCGTGAAGAACAACTGACCATTTATCATTTGCAGGATCATCGATATAAAATACTTATTTCGCCTGTGATGCCAATATGAATGGTTCACCCTTCTCGCCAATCTTTTCAAAGTTCACTAATGTGAAACCTAATTCATCCACTATAACTCCTTTGGTGTTGTCAACCCAATTACATTTAAAGAGAGGAATTCTAAAATCTACGTAGTCAAACTCCCATATGTCTTCAATGACACCGTAATTTGACATTTTAGCTTCATGTGGACTCTTATCCTTTGCACTTGCAAAAAACAATGAAGACGCTTGAAGGGTGACCCCACTGTTTTGGACGACACTTTTATCATCTTGATGCTTTGTGTAATATGAGAATCCATTTATGCCAAACCTTTCATAAGACATAACATTCAATTTTGGTTTAAAGGCAAGGCATTTGATAGTTTTAGTAAGATTATCTTCAAACTACTTAATTAGTTTTAGTAAGGTGTTTGAGATAATTGATGTAAGACTTTATCTTCAAACCACTTAATTAATGTCTTGTTATGCTCTCTAGCAAGCCACATTGAATTGGCTTGAGGATATTGTCTCTTGATGAAATTGGTATGTTCCTCGATATAAACACTCACTTCATCGATGTTGTGTAAAATATATAAGTGACCTTGTTCCAACTGCTCACGGTTGATTACTTTCATCCATGATCCCAAAATTCCTTTTCCAAAATGCTCCTCAATATTCTTGTCATTAACAGGAGCATCATTAGCACTCTGAAAGTTATTGCAAAAATCCATAACCTCTCTCACCACATAACCCTCAATAATACTCCCTTCAAGCTGATAATGGTTTTGAACATCACCTTTAAAAATGCTCATGTATCGTTCAAAGGGATGCATCCAATGCAAGAAAACTGGTCCCAACATTTTCACTTCCCTAGTCAAGTGGACAACAAGATGTACCATGATATCAAAGAACGAAGGAGAAAAATACATCTCAATCTGACATAGGGTAACAACCACTTTTCTTTGCAATTTATCGAGAGTATCAGGGTCAATAACTTTACTGTACAGACTGTTGAAAAAGAAACAAAGTCTGGTGATTGCAAACCCTACATGCTTTAGCAATATAGATCAAATTGCCATGGGCAATATTTGTTGCATTAGAGTGTGACAGTCAAGCGATTTAAGACCTATCAACTTCATATCTTTCATTGATACCAATGTACAGATGTTGGATGAGTAACCCTGTGGCACCTTAACATTTACCGAGCATTCACAAAAGGCTTTCTTCTCCTTTCTCGACAACGTGTAACATGCGGGAGGTAAGTATGTTCTCCGATCGCTACTAACTACTTCTATTAATCCTGTCCTTATTTCCATTTCACATAGGTCCATTCTGGAATTTATCCCATCTTTACTCTTACTTGGAATATTCAAAAGAGTATCAATGACGCCATCACATACATTTTTCTCAACGTGCATGACATCGATACAATGTCTGACTGCCAAAGAACTCCAATAAGAAAGATCCCAAAATATTGACTTCTTCTTGAATAAAGATTTGTCACTCTCTGTGGCCATCGTACATTGTGATCTCTTACAAAATTCATTGGCAAATTCTTTTACTTTTTCATAAACATCCTCCCCTGATATAGGTTTAGGTGCACTCTGTACCTCATTCCGTCCATTGAATGCTTTGTGCAACCTACGATACGGATGGAATTTGGGAAGAAACCTTCGATGACCAAGATATACAATCTTTTCACCATGTTTCAGTCATATTGAATCAGTGTTCTCTTCACATATAGGAAACGATTTAGATCTGTTGACACTACATCCAGAAAAATTCCCATATGCTGGAAAGTCATTCACAGTGCAAAACAACATAGCATGCAAACGAAATGTCTCTCTTCGTGAAGCATCATAGATCATCACACCTTCACCCCAGAGTTTCTTCAAGTCATCAATCAGAGCTTCAAGATAAACGTCGATATCATTTCCAGGTTGTTTAGGGTTCGATATCAACAACGATAGAATAACGTACTTATTTTTCATACACAACTAGGGAGGAAGATTGTATATAACAAGCATAACTGGCCAAGTGCTATGTTGGTTGCTCAATGTCCCATACAGATTCATCCCATATGTACAAAGCCCAAGTATTAGATTCATGACTTCTTCACCAAATTCAGGGTACAATAAATCAATCTTCTTCCATTATAGGGACTTAGACGCATGTCGTAGGATCCCATCATTGTTTTTCTTAACATCTGCATGCCACCTCAAATTCTTCGCATCTATCGGATTGGCAAACAAGCGTTGAAACCATGGTATTATTGGTAGATACCACATCACCTTGGCAGGAGAACCAGTTTTGGACTCCCCCGAAGTTGTCAATTTATACCTTGACACACCACATTTGGTACAATCTTTCAAATCCACATAGTCCTTTTGAAATAATACACAATCATTCGAGCATGTGTGTATCTTCTTGGCCTCCATTCCCATTGGGCACAACAATTTCTTTAACTGGTATGTTGATATTGGCAGCTCATTTCCTTCAGGAAGAATTTCTTTCAACAAAGACAACAATGACGTGAAGCTTTTGTCACTCCATCTATTGTTAGCTTTCAGCTTATACAATCTCAACACGGCACTAAGCTTCGTCAACTTACAACATGTGTATAACGGTATCTTAGCATCATACACAATGTTTCTAAACATGGGAGGTGGATCGTTGTGCTCTACCCCACAACTATCAGCATCACATCAATGATGTCTACTGGAACTAGTTCGTTCACATCTACATCATCGGAGGCAATTTCTTCTTCCATACAAGCACTACTATCGACATCCACTAATTTCAGGTTTGAAATCTCTCCATGATGTTGCCATTCTGTATAGCCTTGTACAATCCCATTGCACATGAAATGACTTTTGATTTTGTCACCAGTGCTGACTTTCATGTTGTTACCGCAATGCCTACATGGACAGTAGAACCTATCTCCAGGTTGTTTCCTATGTTCCTCGGCAAATCTAATAAACTGATCAACACCAGAAATAAACTTTGGGGTGCAGCGATTTGGAATGGACATCCATGATCTATTCATTCTATGATAAAAGAGAAAACAAGTATATATTAGAACAAGATTGGGGTCTAGGGTTAAAAGATTAGGGTTTATGGTTAAAACTTTAGGGTTTAAGGTCTTATATATAATAAATGTGTACCACCTATCCCATTCTTGAACACCTAATCTCACTAGTAAGTGTATAATGTGTATTGGGTTTTCAAGAAAATTTCGGCAGCATTTCGCCGTTGTTCTCCAAGTACATATGTACTTAGAGAACAAACGGGGAAATGCTGCCGAAATTTTCTTGAAAACCCAATACACATTATACACTTACATCCTAAGTGAGATTAAGTGTTCAAGAACAGTCCCAAATTGGGGACTATCCAAGATTTACTCCTAATGAGTAAATCTTGGATGTCTTTCTAGGCCAACATAATATAACACCAGTCCCTTGTTCACAACCCCATTCAACACACAATTTTCTTATAAAAACACTTGGGGACAGCCATAACAACATATCAATGCTTACTAAATTAATCAGTGTATTATTTTATAACACAAATCATGGTGTCTATAACATAGCAAAAAACTCAACATGTCACAACAGAAACATGTCCTTAACCTAATATACAAATATTTGTAACAAAACGCATGGTAGCTATACCATAGAAAATTAAGTAGCATGCCCAATATATAACAAAAGCAACATTTTTCCATATTGTTATAACGATAACAACTCTTAACATTTTTCTATTGTAATAGCTTTATCAGCATTTACCCTTATCCAAACATACAACTAGCATGAGCAGAGGTTATTCATAACAACATATGTAGTGGAGGAAACTTTGGTAGGCTTCATTCTCTTCTTTAGATTTCACAAACTCCATGACGTACGGGGACGAATGGATGAGCGATGGTTTAAAATCTTGGTCTAATCTTTGTGCAGGTCTGGATGTAATTTGACTAGCGAACAAACTGATATGTTTCCTATCCTCTTTGGCTCTTTCTGTGGCCCTGTGTTACATCGCCCCACCATATCCACAACCTATCACCCATCAGCTTCCGAGTAACCATGGCTTGGGTTTCAAATAGCCATTCAAATCAAAATCTCAATACATGTGTTGTCATCAGATCAAGTTTAGGATGAAACACTCAAATAAGTCAAAAAAATATATAAGATAGGATTTGTAGGGTAATATGTCTCAATTAGGTTAACAAACAGGATTCACATGTAATTTCCCATATAGTTATGAAATAATATATAGTCATATAATAGGCACATGTGTGATATTGCACATGCAAATTTACTAGGGGTGAAATCACTAGAGTTTACATTAACCAACGTAGAATAATCACTACCTAAAAGTGGATGGATCTTATAGTTCAAAATCAATCCCGAAGGAAAATGTATCTAAGAATCAACTAATCTAGGTAAAAAAGCAATAACTAATATTTAAGACAAAAGCTAGATTGATTGATTATTCTAAGGTTGTGATTAATAAAAGGGTTGAATTAAATATTAATTATTCTAAAGTTGTGATTAATAAAAGGGTTGAACTAAATTATCATATTGAAGTAACACAGGGTGGAATGAATTTCACCATCGCTACCTATCATTCAATGCCTTACTACATCATATTAAGCATGAACATATATGTTCATCCACTTTTGGTGTTAATTAGGGTTAAAACATATAAAGCACCTATTTGAAGTTGTCATCAAGGGTTTAACCAGCAGAGATAAGCCAAGCCTAGATAGCAGATGCTACTACTGCCATATGTAGGAATACCCTAGAGGAAGAAGAGGAGGACGAATGGTACCTCGGCGGCGGTAGAGGAAGAAGAGGAGGAAGAATGGTACCTTTGCGGTGGCAGTGGCGACCAGGAGCAGCAAGCAGGCGGTCGGCGGTGAGTAGAAGTAGGCGACGACGAGTAGAGGAGAAGCCGAAGCAATGAATGACGGCGGTCGGAGCAACGAACAGCGGTGGCTGGAGCAACTAATAGCGGAGGTTGGAGCAACGAACAGCGGTAGCAAGTAGAGGAGCAGTGAGCGGCGGCCGAAGCAAGGAATCGATCACCAGAGTAAAGAATTGATTGCCAGACCTAAGTGCGGAGTCGATGAAACAGAGAAAGGAGGAAGAGCATGGCTCACGCAAGTGTATTAAGTTAACAATAGGCGTCAATTTTTCAAAATAGTCGGCACTTAAAACAATTAGTGTCCGCTACCGTAAAAAATGGACGTCCAAGGGGGGTGAAAATTTTCACGGGGATAGTGCGTGAAAACACATCGGCGTCGGTTATTGCAAGAAAATTGACGATAACAATGGGCCCAATTTTTGTCTCGTGAACAACCATTAGCCGTCGGTTGATTAGCTAAAAATTGACGCCATATTATAAATTTTTGAGGTAATTTTTTTCACTGGAAATTTTGGATTTGGCGGTCGATTTTAGGCGTCGGTTGGTTATTGAGGAACCGACGCTAAATAAAAAGTGATAGCTGTGTCTGGCCGCTCTTCACAGATAGATGTCAGGTTTTGTATTCAATCGACGTTGTATGGTTTCGGCGTCGGTTTCTTGTATACAACCGACACATGTAAATGTGACGTTATAAGCCATTTCTGTAGTCATGGACACAAGGTGTCTAGCAAGGGTATTGAAGTTGAACGATCTAAGGTGGAGGTGATAGCCAAGATTCCTCCCACCACATCTATCATTGGTATCTGAAGTTTCTTAAGTTATGTCGGTTACTATCGGCGGTTCATCAAAGACTTTTTGAAGATCACAAAGCCCCTTTCCAATCTGTTGTTGAAAGGTGTGAAATTTGATTTCACAGATGAGTTCATGAAGGCGTTCTCCACTCAGAAGGGTGCTTTGGTATCCACACTTATTCTCCAGTCCCCCAACTGGAATCTTCCTTTCGAGCTCATGTGGGATGCCAGTGACTTTTCCATAGGCAGAGTCCTTGTTCAGAAAAAAAGATAAAAAGCACCATGTGATATTTTATGCAAGTAAGACCCAGGATGAGGCATAGCTAAATTATATTACTACTAAGAAAGAGATGTTGGTGATTGTATATGCTTTTGATAAGTTGATCCTACCTCATGGGCTCTAAGGTGATAGTTCACACCAACCACAGGGCCATCAAGTACTTAATGCAAAAAAAAGGCGTGAAGCCCAGGTTGTTGTGTTGGGCGTTGTTGTTATAAGAGTTCGATCATGAAATAATAGATAAGAAAGGCTGTGAGAATGTGGTCTCCGACCACCTTTCAAGGATCTGGGTGGAGGACAACTACCCACTGCCAATAAATGAAAGTTATGTCGATGAATCTATCTATGTTGCCCACTTGGCCGACCCTAAAGGGCCATGGTATGCAGACTTTTGCAATTACCTGGCCTACACGAAGCTACCCCTGAAAATGCCTACAATCAGAAGAAGAAATTCTTCTCTAGTTTGAAGAACTACTACTGGGATGACCCTCTGTTGTTTAGGCGTTGTGTTGATGGTTTATATAGAAGGTGTATACCAGAGGATGAAGCTCCAAAGATTTTATTTGAGCGTCATTCCTCCCCCTACGGAGGGAACCTTGGAGGTGAAAGGACCGCAATCAAAGTACTCCAGTCACGCTTTTATTGGCCAACTCTCTTTAAAGATGATCATGCTTATGTCAAGTCCTACAGTGAATGTAAAAGTACTGGAAACATTTCCTGTCAGAATGAGATGCCACTGTCAGAATGGATCGAGGTAGAAATCTTTGATGTGTGGGGGATAGATTATCTGGGACCCTTCCCCTCCTATGGTTTCAAATATATCCTTATTGCAGTTGACTACGTTTCTAAATGGGTGGAAGCTATACCCACCACCACATGTGATGCCAAAGTAGTGATAAACCTCTTTACCAAGATAATCTTTTAAAGGTTTGGCGTGCCAAGAACCGTCATCAGTGATGGTGGATCTCACTTTGTAGAAAGGTAGTTTGGAATCAATGTTGCACAGATACAATGTTCGTCACAAAGTCGCCATGCCATACAACCCACAGACGTCGGGACAGTTTGAAGTTTCCAATCGATAGATCAAGCAGATCTTAGAGAAAATAGTTGTCAAGTCTCGCAAGGACTAGTCAACTAAGTTATATGATTCTCTCTGGGCGTACAAAACTTCTTACAAGATGTCATTGGGAAACACACTGTACCACTTGATATATGGGAGAGCTTGCCACCTGCCCTTTGAGTTGGAGCATAAGGCATAGTGGGCCATCAAACATCTCAACATGGACCCAATGCTAGTCGTAAAGAAAAGGTTTCTTTAGCTCCAAGAACTTGAATTGCTGAGGATTCATGCTTATGAAAATGTGAGGATATACAAGTTGAGAGCCAAAGTCTGGAATGATTCCCACCTAAAGAAGAAGGATGTCAATGAAGGTGATAAGGTTTTGTTATTAAAATATTCTATGCACCTTTTTCCAAGAAAATTGCAGACCAGGTAGTCCGGACCGTTCATAGTAGCAAAGATATATCCATCCGGGATGATGGAGCTTTATGATAAAGATGATGCGGCAAAAGTTTTTCCAGTCAACGGACACAGAGTGAAGAGGTTCTATGACGAAGAAGCCTTTGTGAGATGATCAGACTTGACCCTGAACAAAGATGAATCTGCCCCAACTTGAGGAGTATAGCAAGATCCAAAGATGTTGACCTGATGATGGAAACTACAGCGCTCCTCGGGAGGCATCCCAAGCTTTTACTTTCCTAGAATAGGATGTTATTTCCTTTTTCCTGCAAAGAACACTATGAACAATCTCATTGTAATAAGGCCCGAGCCTGTGCCCACGCCACGTGCACAGACTCTATCATTTTATGGGCCACTGACTTAGTTTTATCTACCTTGGTGAGTAATACTATCTGAGGCTAGAGTTTACCTTCATGCCAATGATGCTTTATGCATCAGGTGCCTTCTGATTTTCAATCTTTCTATCCTTGTTTCTGCTTTAGCTTTAACCCCTTTTGCGGGCATGTCGGGCATACATGTTGCGTGATAGCTTCTGTGATAGTTGTGTCACCCAAAAACACCTTGAATCGTATCGGGTGACACGCTGGGTTTTAGTTGTGTACATTTTGAAGTGGTATGTCGGGAAAAAAACGCGTCTGACCTTATCGCACGATAAGCGCATCGGGCTACCCTATTGCCCAGACCATGTCGGCCAGCGTGCCTAAACATGTTAAAAGATCGACAGACGTATCGAGTAGGCATGTCGCCCAGCACATCGTGCACCGTGTGACGCAAATATCGCACAAAGTCATGTCGTGTAAGAAGTACATCGGGCGATGCATATCACACGACACAATTCCGCCACCCGACAAGTGTGCTGTGTGATGCACTCTATTCTCAAAATTTTTATGATGCCACAGATTAGACAGGTTTTACCGTGCTCTAGAAGATGATTTTTGTGCATATGTGACACGTGTCCTAGTTTTACCCGTTTTACCCCGGTCATGGTCGGCTATATATAGTAACTCAAGTTTAACCGTGTCGAGTTACCGATTTACCTACTTTTTACTCTCGTATCGCGCATTCTTCCTACACTTTCTTGCTCCCGTGTCGGCCTTCATCTACCGACCTTCATGTCGCCTCAAAGATCCTCTTGCCCGATACAGGTAAAACCCGAGGTGCCTTGCATATCACTTAACTTTGTGTTGTGCAGACCGTATCAGCCAAACCGTGTCACACGCTACGTTATTGTATTCTGGCCCATGTCGGGCAGAACCCTTTGATGCGTACCAAGTTTTTGCTTATCGCGCGATAAGCCTGCCGGTTTTCTTCACCGCCTTATTTTTAATCGGTATTTAGTCTGTTTTGGGTGACACCCATGTCGTACGACACGACAACATAGGCATTTATATCTGGCAATGATTTTATCGCTCAGTTCATTTTGCAAAAGCTACGAATTGTGTCGGGTGACATGAGTATCGCCTGGCATGACGTAGCACAAATCGTCTCTGTTATCGCGTATAGATGCATCGTGTTTTAACCTTGCCGCACAACGCCCCTTATCGCACGACACACTTATCAAGCACCCGTACCACACGAGTTCAATTAGAAGAGACACCCAATTTTGGTCTATCACCCAGACCTTATCGTCCTCTCCTGAGAAATGTTTTTACCTTTTGCATGATATCATCTTGAGCCGAATACCATGTGACAAGCGTATCGACCTTCTGGTGACGGGCACTCACATATCACGTGACAGTTTTTCCTTAAGTGCCCAACTTGATACCATTTTTAATGGTATCTCCCAACCATATCGGGTGACGCTCCTTCCTTCATTCCTTGCCCAATATCAGGTAAATGCAAGTTTTAACGAGCAACCCTTTTTGACTTAACTTGTTTGTTTAATTGTTATTACAGAAAATGGCATGTACAAAGCAGACTATCATCCAAGTTGATGAGAAAGGATAGAGGATCAACCTCGATGCCACAAATGAAGCCACCACCTGGCAAAAATGCCCAAACCCTGAGCCAGTCGGGACATCTACGGCTGAGAAGCGGCCCAAAATGGAGGCAGCATAGGCCCCAACCATGATGGCAGAACTGGAGCCCCTGGCCCACTCCCCGGGCCAGTTCAAGCCCAGAGATGAGGAACACCAAAGGCATTACACGGAGCTGGCGATGAAAGTGTACCGCCCGACCCTGTTCTGCCACCAAGCATCCTTCCTCCAGATCGGCATCTTCGACAAGCTTGAGAATGTCTTAGTAGCTGTCGGATTGCGGAAGATTTGCTTCAGCTACATCACTTCTTACAACGAGCTCACCAAGGAGTTCATCTCCTTCCTTCACTGAGTTCCAAATACCCCTGAAGAGACCAAAAGGTTCTGTGGGGTGGACAGACTATAAGGGCACCTCTACAACTCTGAACATGACATCCCAGAGAGGCTTCTCAATGAGATATTCTCTTCCAATGAGGATGAGAGGGAGCTTCTGAATAACGGTGCCCAGATTACTGAAGGTGACGGCATCAACCCAGTTGTGCTTTGGAAGAGGCTAACCGGTGAATCGTCTTTCAAGCCGGGGAGGAAGGTGGTGGCGGTCCACTCATGTTTCTGGAGGATCATACACAAGATCGTGGCAAGCCTCCTCTTCAGTAAATACAAAACTTGCAACATATATACTGAAGAGATCCATCTTATCTGGTACATGATGGAGGGCAGAACGATCAACTTGGGTTGATTCCTGCTAAACTGGCTGCACCCGATAAAGGATTCCACCAAGGAGTACAACATGGGGGGATCATCAACCTGATCATGATAGGGCTGGGTTACCTGAAGGAGTTGCTCAGTCTGTCGCACACTTGGGGTGACGATAAGATCAACATAAAATTTCTTACAAGGGAAAACATCATAAATAAGGTGGGTCACCGCTTCTTCTACAAGTTTGTGAGGACAGACATCTTCCTGCCCCTCCCACTCTATGCCAACTACGACACAGACAAGATGGTCTTCACAGCAGTAGAGATAGAAGTTCTGACTATGGAAGTTGCTTACGCCGCCACCAGGACCATCCAAGAAAGGATGGCTACAGCAGGATGGCCCGCACCCCTCGACGCTCGGCGGGACAAATCATCGGCAGTCATCATTGAAGACTTGTCGGTCCCCACCACCACTGAGCCGACCGCCATCACCACACAACCAGCAGCCATCACTTTGGTGGTCGCTGCTACTTCCACCACTGAACCAGCTGCGGAAACCACAGCAATGCCCGACACGGCTACACAAGAAGTGTCGACCATCAGTGAGGTCATCGACACCACCGGGGTTGCTACTACAGTCATAACCCCAGAGGCCATTGTGGCAGTGCCTGAAGCTTCAGCCCAGCCAAAAATGGAAGAAGCAGTGGTGCAGTTGGATGCCAGCAAAGAGACGTTCGCTGAGCCCCTAGACGCGGAGCTCAGGGCTGTACAGCCAATGCCGACACCGCCACCATCTATGCTGATGATCTCTATGGAGGAGGACGTTGAGAGTTGGATGGTCCATCAGCATCCGGCCACTCCGCAACCTTCTCTGTGACCCCAAGTTGATGAGGCGGAGGTGACCACGAGGGTGCCAATACCTCGTGCAGAAGCTACACCCTCACGGACAGTCCAGATGGACTCCGCCCCGATTGACGACGCATACTCATCAGGACATGTTGGCAATGCGAGGAGCATAACAAGAAGTTGAAGCCGATCGGCAGCAGTCCCCTCCTCATTGGAACAGGCCTTTGGCTTCGAGTTTGATAACTTATGGGAGGTAACAAGCAATCATACTGCTACATTTTCTTCCCTGACCCGCAAGTTTCAGGTCTTCCAGAGGAGACTGAACGAGCAGGAGCGTCAGCTACTAACTCTAGTTGGTCTCGCCGGCCAATTAGAGGCATTGAATAACATGATGCAGGTGATGCTCCAATGCCTCGACGCCATTGAGGAAAGGCTCAATTAGAGGGATAGCCACTCCTGCTCAAGGTGTCCCAGGAGATGGCCATCGCCACTGGCCTCTGGCTCTCCACCGTTGTCATCACCATCCTCCTCTGGTTTTTCATCATCATCCACCTCCAGTGGGCCATCCACAACGTCCGAGGAAGAGACGACAAACAAAACTGTCGATGGGGATCTAGTAGGATAAGAGAGTGCCCGTAATGGAGATACATCTGCTCCCTCACCCCCGCTAGACCCAACTGAAGACAGAGATGAAATATCTATAGGCCGAGTAGAGTGTTCATCTAAAGAATTAGAGGGAGAAGTGGGTGATCTGTATTACTCGATCAATGAGTAACCCCCTAGAGCGAGGACCTCAATGGAAGATGTGTTTTCTGTACTGTCAGAGATCCCGTCCTTCGAGATGGTAAATTTTGATAGGTGCGCTATCAGCGACCTATCGATCTGGGACCAACAACTGCTCAACATGGTCTTGAGGCCACAGGTAGATGAAGAAGTCATTGTCTGGAGTGATGAATATTTCTCAGTACCACGGAAAGCACTCCAAGCCATGTTCTGCTCAGAAGCCGTCATGGGGAAGATCCTTTTCAGGGTCCAAGAGGGCGCGATGCTTGAGAATATCTCCATCACGACAGTCCTGCAGCCATTCCACAATGCCACCCCGGCCTTGGCAAGAAGAATACTAGTAGGGGCATATGACTCAAAGTAGGTGGCTGACATGCTACAGCATATCCAAGAGCATAGTCTGCATCTAGTGCTAGCCCCTTACAAGCTTAGAAAGCAATGGTTCCTCTATGTGGCAGGCCTCCTCAACCATGATGTCACACTCCTCAACTACTACACCACAGAGGTCCCACACAGAGGACAAATCTTCATATGCCCCGAAGACAAGCACGCCGGACTTCTTCCTTTGCGTCTTCACTGTGTAATAAAGCAAGGATTCCAACGCCACAATGGCATCTGGAACTTCTACGCCATCCGAGACTTCCCAATCCAAGAAGAGCCAGGAAGCGAAAATAACGCCTTCATCATCCTACACACCATGGAGCTGCTAAACATTTTCAGATATGTAAGACATCTCCAGGGCCAAGACTTCTATCAATTGAGAAGCATATATGCACTGTTGCTGATCAAGGACAAGTGTTATTTCCGAGAAGCAGAGATTCTAGAGGAGCTACTGGAGATAGATGCTGAAATCGAATCTTCACAGCCACGCAACCCTTTGAGGGAAGAAGTCGAGAGCACAGACTTCTACGGGATAGACAAGCAGATAGAAGTTCTGCAGACCACCCTCACTGCTGAAGGGGAGTCTGCTTCGCCTGTCATCTTTGAATCCCTAATCAGCAATTTTGATCATTTCGCATGCACATCTCTATCTGAGGAATAGTTCAATAAAATTCTTCTCAGACTCATTGATTCAAATACTATATATGTCATATATGAAAACGGATAATGCAGTGGTCCCCATCGATGACCTGCAGGACTTAGTCAAGGCAGGATGATGTCTAGCAATGACAGTGGCGTCAGCTTACATCCCCATCTTACAATGGAAAGTTTGAACACACCTACATCGCCCATCTGATGTTGTTCAATGACCTATGCCTGGCTGATGAAATAGGAGTGTGCCAGCTGTTTCAGCTCAAAATGAAGAAGTGTCTGCCACGCATCATCTTCCTACCTATGTTGCATGACAACCACTAGACGCTCCTAATGGTGTACATCCGTCCACATGTTGTTTTCTTGTAAAACATCTCTGATGCCAACAACGATCATCCGACAGAGAGTACATCCACGTCGATGACATCTCTTGAGCGGTTAGCAAGGAAATATTATGCCAAGGTGGTGTCTTTGATCAGGGCGTATCTCAAAGACCAGGCGGCTAAGTGGCACGAACTCCAATACTTCCATCGCTATCCACAACAACTTCTGTTATCAAATGACTACGGTGTCTACATGTTGCACTGGATCTACTGCACGGTAGCCCTCAAAAAGATGCCAGATAAGCTCCACAACTTAAGCTACCATAGCCAATGTGGAGAGTATCTGATGGAGTTCTTATCTGCCGAGGGAGCCTGCTTTTGCTAAACTCTCACTGATCTATGCCTATCCTTTCCTATTTTATCTCACAACTCTGGGACAGAGTGTGGGGTAAGATTGGGGGGGGTACTCCATAGCATTAGTGAAGGAGGTACTCAAAATCTTTCCCCTTTTTTCTCTTTTGTTTTTCTTACCATACTCTGTGTATACATGTATATAAATGATTGATAGAAAACAATACATACACAACTTCTTATCTCTCAAAAACTATACAACACACTTTATAGTAAAATTTTGGTACAACTTCTTCCAGTCTATTCTCTTTGTATCTAAGGTGGCGCATATTTCTATTTTGTTCTTTTGAAAATGCAGTCTCAAACGACAAGGGCTACAACTTTTCTATGCCAACTTTGAAAAATATTCTCGCAACAACTAAGAGATGTGCATGTGAAGGAAAAAGTTGCCCAAACAGTAAACTCTTTTCCTTTTCCCTACCCATCAAAATCCCAAAAAGAGAGAGGAAAATTTTATGAGAGTGAATAAAAGCATGAGAGTTGTGCCCAAAAAAATGAAAAACACACTTGTCTTTCCAAAAGTACTCATCTTTAGGCATGGTAGATTCGGGGTAGTGGTACGTAGGATGTGAAATCACTGCTCTAAGGACAACTGGCTTGGACTGCAGGGACCATTTGCTCACTAACGTATCCTTACTTGGATGGACCAATGGGAAGCAAGAAAAACCCAAAAAGCCTTAAGCCTTCACAAAAACCCCACCTTCTACTCCCAAACTGTTTGGTGTGAAAGCTAACTTCGAAATCATGTACCAAAAGTCTTTTCGAAGCTGAAGAGAAATTTTTTACTTAAATGAGGCAAGAAAAATAAAGTCCATTGCTCGTATCAGACATAATTTTCCTTAGGGCATCTCAAAAAAAATTTTAACTCCTTGTCTAAAGACTACGTCTGGTTTTGAAGAAGTATCACAAACAAAGTTTTAAAATAAGTATAGATTGATTGAGGACAATCAAAATGCTAAGTTTGGGGGAGTTGATAACACCCATTTTATGGCTTTTAGAGCTTATATTTTACTATCAAAACTGCCTCCAAACCTGACTTCCTCTCCGTTTTATCTTATTTATTGAATAGAAATAATGCCCACTATGCTCCTAACCACATTTCCTATCTTTTGTAGAGTTTCTCTTATTTCTCCACCAAAAGATTGCTAATGGGCCCATCACGGCCAATCCACAACAAGTCAACTGCCCCGGCCCATCAAAGCGGTGAAGTGATACGCCCTTTACCCATCACGGTGGTTGCCAGATATGGCAGCAACTCGGCACGGGTGTGTCGTGCGGGAGCCCTGACGGACTGAACGCTATTACCCGACAAGGAGCCTTGCCCACCACAGTCTATTGGCTGATAGACCTTGTCGTGCGATACGGCCACCTTTCGGTGTTGCAGCCTGCTAGGGTATTTACCTGACATGATCCATGGTGATCTACTCACAACCCGGCATGCGACGGCCCCCACCAGCTGTGTCGGGTGACGGACGTGTCGACCTTCTCCCAAAGCCACATTAACAGAGCATATAGAGGACACATGGGCCAATGAGGGCCACAACTCCCACCAGTCACTACCTATAAATAGCATCTATAGGACTCCGATGGGATGGGTCGGAACCCCATGAGAGCTAATCTTAGAGCAAAAGGAGCTAGTGCGTCGAGTTCTCAAGCCTGTCGGGCAATACTAGGTGAGCACACCCCTAGCCCAAGAGGGAGGGGAGGAGTTCACTTAGGACTCGACTCGGTAGCAGCAGAGCGATACGACCTTCAAGCCCACTACAAATGTGTCAGGATGCTAGCTGGGTCTCAACCCGAGATGGTCTACCCAACCATGCCCGACACGAGGAGCCGAGAGCCTATGGCAAAGCTAACCCGACACATGTCCTAACGCGACACGATGCATGTCCCGATATGGCCTACTCATTGCGGCTATAACCCGACAGGGCTCGCCGCCCGACACGGCCATATCAGGTAGGGAGTCCTATCCTGATACGCCCTTTACCCATCACGGTTCGTGACCCGACACAGTCAAGAACCTAACACGGTCATATCCTGATAGGGATCCTACCCGGTACTAGGTCAGCTTTACCTTAGGGGTGCGCTGCTATTTACATCGGCCTCCTACATCAAAGAGGCTGATGCCTATCTTCCCTATTTCAGCAATTTACTTTCATTTACCATTGCATTGTAATTAAACCTTTTATCTCTTTATGCTTATGGAATCTGTGGAATTTATCACATATTGTCATGTGTATGGTTCATTTTTGTTGAATGATTTCTTTATAGCATCTGAGCTCCAATCTCTTCTGTTTGAATCATGCTTTTGACTAGCTATCGAATCGTGTTTCTTGTTTTGACTCCTTTACGAGAAGGATGTCATAAACTCTAGAGTTTGGTCTGATTCGGGTGTACGAGAGTACCTAGGATCAGGGTTACCTCGTCATATCTTTCCACTCTAGTCTATGTTCAGTACTCTTGAGAGAGAGAATTGGTGCATAGTTAGAGGCCCCCTCTTTGAGAGAAGAGGGTGTAGGATGTATTCCGTTGTCGCTTGTTACGATTAAGTCTTCCTCCTTTGTGATTTACCATGATGATAGTTTTATCTCCTTGGTTTCCAATATACAAATCCTCTATAAAAATTGCTAAACCTTAAAACCTTAATTCTTCTTGTAACCCCCCTTGGAGATAGGCTTTTTGTTCGATTCTTTATCTTTCTTTCTCATCATATCAAAACATTGTCCTTAGACCTTTTTTTACGTGCTTAGACAAGAAAACTTGAGTTCTGAAGCATCGTTCTTCCTATCCCTGTGTTCGACCCCAAACTATTTCGACCATGTGCTAGTTGCAGGATGTCTTAAACATTCGAGTATTATAGATTTCTAAAGTCTGATGACCTAGACATGACTCCATTCTTGGACCCACATTTAAGGCTTGTCAACCACTAGTAAGGGACCATGGTCATGCACTTGAAACTTGTGATGTTCTTCACAGCTACATCTGGGTTAAGTGAATTGAAATGTGAGTTGAAAAATCCCATGTGTAGCCTTTCCCAAATAGTGGGTGTCCTATATTGCTTGTCAACCTAGGTGTAAGAGCTACCATCAAACGAAAATTCTCATGAATCAAGGTATCAAATATAAGAATTGAAGTCTTCTATACCCTGATAATCTAGAGGGTTCCCTCCCATCTATCCTCCAATTGATGTCTCCAGTTATCTCCAGTCATCATCTCCAACTACCTACGCAAGGTGTACCAATAAAGACTAGAGATCCATCCTGTCAGAAGTGAGGCATTTGGCATAAATGGCGGTAGACCCCCTTATACATCAAGCAATTTCATAGTAATATGTTCTATTTGATAATATACAACCTCTAGGAATAGAGTAGTATTAGAATATATCCATATATCCTGCCCGACCGCATTATTATAATAGCAATCCAGTTTGACCATGTGTTCTAGTAATGCCACAAAAGAAGGTATTTGATAATGGAACATGAGTGGGACCATGTTCTAACCCCACGAGATTCAAAAACAAATATTTTAACATCTCTTATAGACCTCCCCAGGGATCAACCACTTTCCTCAAAACGATCTGCATCTCTAGTCATTGTACCCACATTTCAGACTATCAAAAATCTTCTCTACTTCTTCTGGGCCTTCATCTGACCCCAAAGCCATTGTGAGAAATCATCCATGGACTTACCATGATTTTTGTCATCTCCTTGGGTGGATATTCTCCTACCAAAATACCTACACATGTTTTTTCCAACACCCATTTGCTACTAGGATTAATTGGTATGTGTACTTGCTCTTGTGTGGCTCTTATGATAGGAGGAAGGGGGTTGGGGGAGGGGCATAATTTATTATCACAAACAGGTGACGTAGTTCGAAGCATAGTTGAACGGGGGGAGAGAGAGTTCATGTCTTAACTCATCCATATGTACGGGTCTGACATCATTGAACAAGACAACAACCTTGGATAGTTTTGTTGTGGTGCTTCTACCATGATAGGAGATTGTAAGGATGTATAGATCATCCTCATAAAAGCTTTTATTCTGACTAGAAAATGTAGAAGGCAACCTGGTGCGCTTCCGCCAATGGTGTTACACACTACTCAATTGTAGTTTTGAATAGATGCAATCTCATGGATGAAAGCACATGGTGGGTTCACTTTCAATATTTATAAAACCTAACTTAACACCTACTCACACTAAAATAGCTATACCTGCAAGCGCACGGGGTCGTGTCATAGTATAGGAAGGTGGTAAGTATAGGGTCAATCCACAGGGAAAAGAGGGGGCACTAGAGCTAGGTTTAGTTTCGCTAGGTTCCTACTGCGAAGACTAGGGTTAAAGGTTTGAAGGTTGATTTGATTGTTAAACTACTTTGAACAAAGGAGGTAAAGGCAAGAATAAAATCTATGTTAACCCTAGACTAGATTAATGCTAAACAGGCAAGACAGGATTAAGATAGGTATGAAAAGGCAAATTACACTAAGGCAAGGAAAAGTGAAGCAAAAGAGCAATTAAAGAGCAAAACTATCATGAACAAGCCAAGAACAAAGCAAGAAGCTAACTGAGCAAGGAAAGAGCTAACTAAGCTAAGCAAGCGCAAAACTAGGGTTTTAAGCAATAAAGAGAGGTATGGGTTGTTTAGGGGTATGAACTTATCACTTAAGTTGGGGGTGACATATGAACATTATGATTCCATTTAGATTATCCAAACCAAACAACAAGTTAGAGTCTAATGAATTAACCTAAGCCACTAACTGGCCATGAATATGCTAGGTTGTGTATAGGGGAACTAGTCCCTAACACCCCTACTACCCTTACGAGGCTCAATTGGGTTAGGGATTAACTTCAATTCAATTAGAGTCTAATCAAGTCTAGGTTTCTATATTAGGCATTCCTAGGGCAATTAGGGGACGAGGGTAGTAATGGGGAGGTGAAATTAGGGTTTTGGACCCCAGTTCCCTCACATTCTAGCCTTGAGAAGGCTCCATGCTAATTGCACTAGAATTATATAATCTAGCTACTTAGATCTCTCACTTAGGTTTAGGGAGATTGATTAGGATGTAGGAAGATGGGAGGCAACTGAGGGATCCAAGAATTAGACCTAGGGGTAAATCCCAAAATTCACACATATAAGCAATTTGTCTAAATTCCTAGGTGATTTCACACACAAACCAACAAGAAATTCATGGAGAATGAGATGCAAATAGAATATAATCATCAACAAATGGAATTACAAAGTTTACATGTCATTTTCATCCAACATGGTATCAAGGTAACATAATTTCCCCCAAACAGCCCACCCAAGGGGGCCTAGCTATTCATGGAAATGGAAAATACAAAAAGAAAGGAGAAAGAGGTAGAAGAAGCCACGGAGCTCAGTGTAGATGAAGAAATCCTCCTCTCCAACTACTGCAAGATGACCTCTTCTCTCCTCCATGGTGCAAGGGTGTGGAATGAAGGGTATTATGGGTAGGAACTAGTATAAACTAGTGTTTTGGTGGTGAAAATGGTGTGGACTGGCTAAGGGGTGAAAATGGGGAGCTAGGAGTTGGTGGAAGGTAGCTAACCTCGTGCCCCAGCCGCCACCTAGGTATTTATAGGTGTGGGAGGAAGCACTAGGGTAAGTAGGGGTAATATGGGTAAAGAAGTGCAAAAAACGAGTAGGTTTTGTGAGTAGCACGGCCGTGTTGGGTAGCACGACCGTGGTGGGTTGAGGGTGGAACGGCTGTGGTGGAAGGGAACAATCGAGGTGAACAAATGGTGAAAAGTCATGTTGGTGGTAAGTTTTGGGCTGAAACATGCACGATCGTGGGTTGAGGGTAGCATGGTTGTGCTGGGTGGCATGGTTGTGGTGGTCTAGGTGATTGTGGTCGTGATGCTGCGACACACCCGTTCTGCTTCTGTGTAGCACGGTCATGCTGTGCAACACGGCCGTGGTAGCTATCTCTGGCATGGCCATTCTTGGTTGCACAGATGTGGTAACTTCATCTTGACTTGAGGGCAACTCTATTGATTTGCAAGTGACCTAGCACGACCGTTCTGTGTTACCACAGTCGTGTTGGGTCCTGGATCAACACTTTGACTTTGTTCTTTGGATTTTTGTGGACATCTTTGATTCAATGTATCTTTGGCCACTAGGGGTAGGTTGAGGGATCATCGAACTTCACTTTGGGCCAATCCAAGGGTAGAGGAACCCTAGGATCACTCCTCTCTCTCTTCCATCAAGTGTGGCCCAAATGCCTAAAAAATATGCAAAAATGTCTATAAGTGCAATTTATACAAATAAGCATATTGGGAGGAATAACATGCAATCTAGCAGGTATATATGTGATTGAAGAGAAAAATGACACAAGATGAAGCCCTAAAATATGGCCAAATCACCACCCCAAATTTGAAACATACTTGTCCTCAAGTATGCTCCAACTCAATCTCTCTACAAAGTTTCCACAATCAAGAAATGAGAAATGCAATATAAAAGATGATTATTGCTTAATGTGATCAAAGATGACTAAGTACATGCATTTCACCTCTCTCCTCTCCTGCTTTCACAATCCAATCATGAAAAGGGCACAAAGCATATGAACTTCAAATATAGCGCATAGAATACACAAGTTATCCATATTTCTTCCATAAAATTCTGGGTAAACCGTTTCATGGTGGAGTTAATCAAGGATGACTAGGGGTATTGTTTCACCTTCATGCATTCAGTCTTATGTTTCAAATCAAACCAAATGAACCACATGGCTGCAGAAAAGGGCAAAATGAGCTAGTTTTGATGTCTCCTAGCTCAATGGGTTTGAAAGTGGAAGAGAAGGGATGCGGTAAGATTTTTTGGAGTGCTATTACATAGAGCACTCATCTTTTCTTTATTTGAATGCTCTTAAACAGGAGCATCCTTTTATTTACTTTTTGCATTTCTTTTTGTTTTCCCTTGGAGTATGTAGGGCATATGGTGGATAGAGTGAAGCGGGGAGATGGAGAAGTGGCCACCCCAAAATTTTGGAGGTGGCCACGGCTGATATGTGCACTTTGGCATCCTTTCATGAGGCGGAGGGGTAAGAAGATGGTGAGTAGAATGTCGGGTCAAAGAGGGGTCATAGGTATGATTCTCTACATAAGACATCCTGCATGAAAATTAATCCAATACTTCATCCTATATGTCACACCACATGAATGAACAAGATTAAATTGATATATCAATCAAGTGATTCCACAAACACTAAGCGTTCAAAGCTTGCTCAACTTCACAACTCAACCAAATCAATCACCATCATAAGAGAGGTGATGTACATGTAAAAATTCAAACATTGGTACCACTTAGAAACAAACAATGATAATTCACTTGCATTTGTCAAAGGTCATCGTTTTTACTCAAAATAGTAGAAATTGGGTCAAAACACACTTTTTAGACAAGAAAACCCAAATTTGGGCAAAATTGGCCAAAACAATGCCAAGTTGCCTCCAATCACATCTAATCCTATATTATTAAACTTAAAACAGTAAACAAGCAAATCCTAGCTAAAACATGCAAAAATTACCAAAAATCTACATGATATGCAATGCATGGCAAAAAAAGCATTTTTTTTTAAAATTACGCAAAAATGGTAGGAAAGAAAACTACATGGCATGTAGGTATGCAAAGAAGTAAACTCTAAACTAGAAAGAAAGACAAGCAAACAGGAGAAAAACAACAACAAAAAAGTAAACAACAGGTGAGATGCAAAAAGAGTGAAAATGGAAACAAGGGCATACTGCCCTACCACCCCAAACTTTTGAATCATGTTGTTCTCAACATGACACTAAAGTCTAGGATGATAGGGTAGACGATCACTGTGGTGGTGGTGGGGTGCTCCTCCCTATTTGCAGTAGGCACCCTAGTAGTCTAACTATGGAGGCGGATAGCTGTCCCGAAATACTGCTAAAGAACTCCACCAGTCTTCACCCCATTGTGGGTTCCTCTGGGCCTGGGCATTCTGGAACTGGTAAAGATGGTTGACCTGGTAATGCATATATTGATGGTCCAACCACATGGCATCCTATGTCCGTTGAAATCCCTCCTGTGCCTGTAGTATTCTCTCTTGCCTCGCCTGAATGCCCTCCAGCTGTGCATGAATGGTAGCTGTGTCATATGCATTCACTGAGGGTTGTTGTGGCTCTAACGCCCCTATCCTCTCCTCTCTCTGTCTCACTCATCATGTCGGTCTTTCCTTCACTGCCAGTCTCAGCTCAACTGTCTGTGAAGGTTCTCCTAGACCCCCTGCAAAAACCTCCTCAGGGATGCTATCTCCTTTGGGGTTCTCCTCCTCATACTTCCTCAATTTTTCCAGAAAATCTTGCGTTGGTCCATATTGTGCCATGAGGGGTGGAGTATGGTAGGGAAGCTCTAAGGGGACTTTTAGGTATGGTGGGTAGACTTGGTAGATGATATTCTACTCTAGAACTGTGATCGTGGAAGAGCGGGCCAAATAATGCAAGTCAACCAACTTTCCTCCATCTGCCTTTGTGTAGCCTGTCATGTCATGTCGTAAGGCAGTGGCTATGGACGTCACAATCCCTCCCATTACAAATGGATATGTGCTCTTGGAAGGGATTGTCCTTAGATTCTCAATAAGTAAAGCTCCCAGGTTTACATGCTTCTCCTTAGTCACCTAACCAAGTACAAAAAGATCTTTCTTTGTGTAGTTGCCTTGGTTCTCATACCTGCCAAAGATGGTATTTGCTAACACCTTTTGAACATAGTAGAGGAATGTATTGTGGATACGACTTGTCTTGGATTTCCCCACTACAAAGGTACTCTAGCCGGTGAAGTGTTTCCACATTGCCGGATATGTGGAACTGGAGTAAATTTCTATCTTTCCTTCGTCTAGGAGGGCTGCCATCTCTTCACTTGAGGCAAAAATTTGATTTAGAAGCTTTGAGGTTATCTTCCACCTCTTGTCCCCAATCATCACGTTAATGGCATTCTCTCCCTCATCATTCATTTTCTCCAGTGTAGCAAAGAATTGTCGAGTCAGCTCAATATATGACTCTTGTTGCAGCATCAAGATCTCGAACAATCCCATCTTTTCCATCAGGCCCTGAAAATAGGCGTAGAAGCCCATAGCTTCTAACATTGCTTGACACGCATAGCGGGTTGCTATCACTTTGCGTGTCAAACAATCCAGGTGCTTAGGTTCCTTTTCCCTGTTGGTAGTGACCTCGGGTTGTGGACAGGGGCATTGTTGTGGTATTGCTTGTTGCTCGGTATCAGGCATATATGCATCCTCTTCATCATCTAGCATGAATCATCGACGTGGTCATGGCTGTGGCTCTGGCTGTAGTTGTGCTGCTGAAGAAATGAATGGTCGTGGTGCTGAAACTGATGGTCGTGCAGATGAAGCTGAAGGTCTCTCAGATGAGACAGAGGGTCGAGAAGTAGATGGTGGTGGTTGTGACGATGACGGTGTCCCCTGTTGTGGCTGTGCGGAGGTCTCTTCCATGATAGGATCCACCAAGGCATCTAATTTGGCCTCTGTCAACCGGGGGTGGTTGTTCCTTGGTTTCCTTTGATAGGAGATGACACCCCTAGTCTTCTCCACTACTTTCCTTGTGAACTTCTTCATCCTTGGTCAAAAATGAGGGTGAAATTAACAAATTTTGGATTTCTCCAAAGAACGGGGTTTTTGGGGCGGAATGGAGAGAAAATGGTGATTTTGTGGATGGAAATTGGTGGAATATGGAGATTAAGATAGTGGAAATGGTGGGGGAATGATTCAAAATGATTTGGTGGTGATTTGGTGAAGATTCGAGGGCCGGAGATGGTGGGCGGAAGGCTGCACGGGTGCTAGGGCACGGAGCACGACCATTCTGTTCTTCGGAGAAATGAGCAAGTGAATAGAAATTTTGTAAAAATCTGACTTAAGTTCCTGGAATCGGGTTGTGGCACGGTCGTTCTGCGTGGCACGTCCGTGGTGTCTTTAGGTACCACAGTTGTGCAGCCTTGCACGGTCGTTCTACCCAGATTCTATACTTAATTGATTTTCTTGATTTCTGATGATTTCTCTATTGAAAGTGAGTATACCACCACGGTCGTTCCATGTCACCACTGTCGTGGTGGGCACTGTGACTATAGTATGACACTCAAATCTTGTTCAAACATCAATACTTTGATCTCAAGTTGATCTTCCATTGAGTCTTTGTCAACATTTCATCCATTCTTCTTCACTTCACTCTATTCTCACCTGCACATCTCAAAACTGCACAAAAACTATCAAATACAAGTGTATGTGTGTTTTCTTGGAAAAAATTAAAAACAAAGAAAAAGTATCAAAAATGTAAGGTTGGGTCAAAAATTCCCAAACCTAGGTGGGTTGCCTCCCACAAGTGTTGAGTTTCTTGCCTTCAGCAAGGCTTCTTAGTGATTCTTCATTCATTCATCCATTTTGCATTCTCATGTGTCCATTCTTGCAAAACATGCATCCCTCATTTGCTCTCAATCTATTTTCCTCATCCATTTCATCACAATAATCACAACCAATTTCATCATCTTGGTGTCCTCTCAAATGCCCATTTTACTTATGAAGTGATCATGTCCAATATCCCTATCTCGGACTCGTCAGGTTGGAGTCTTGTACATGTTGATGTTGATCTTCATGTCCATGAATGAGACTGTCATAGTGCCACTGTGCACAAGAATTTCGGCATCAGCTACAAATAAGAATGGCCTTCTTAAGATGATGGGAATCTTCCTATCCTCCAGCTCCATATCAAGTACAATGAAATCCGCTGGGAACACCACACCTTTTTCTTTATCTATCATCACTAAGACATCATCCACTCTACCCCTAGGCACTTTTATGGATCTATCTACCAACTAGAGAGTGCAATGTGTCGGCTTCAACTTGCCTAAGCCTAGCTCAACATAGACATTATATGGCATCAAATTCACACTAGATCCCAAATCAAGTAAGGACCTATCTATGTGACGTCCTCCTATGTAACTAGGTATAAGTGGGGCTCCTGGGTCCTTTCTCTTCACAGGAAGTGAGTGTTGTATGATGGAGCTCACTTATTCAGTTAATCTCACCTTCTTTGGAATCCTCCCCATTGACCTTCTTTTCACAGTGCATAGGTTCTTGAGGAACTTGGCATAATATGGGATTTTCTTAATATCATACAACAGTGGAATGTTCACCTTCACTTGGCGAAACACCTCAAGAATATCAACATTGTGCTTTTGCCTCCTTGTCAATTCTAATGGCCCATCTAGTGCTTCAATGAATGGAGGATTACTAGTTTTTTCCGTATTTGCATGAGCATGAGGTGGAACACTAGGGGTGGTAGGAACTACAAAGGGGATATTTGGTGGATCACATGGAATCCCAAACTCAACATACGATATCACAACATCATCTCCAGCAATATCAATCACAGTATCACCACTTGGCTGCCTTTTCTTTGCTTAATCAACCCCTCTTTGACTTGTGAGCTACTCAAGAGACTTTACACTCCTTAGAACTGTCATAGCACTACCTTGCACATGGTGGAGAGGGGGAGCATGTTGTGGCTATAGAGGAGGTGGAGGTGAAACTTGGGGTTGAAATTGAGGTGGAGAAGAGAATTGAGGGGGAGGAGAGAATTGGGGTTGGAAAACGAAGTTTTGGGAAATTTGAGGTGAGGGAGGTGGTGGAGGGGTGTAAGGTTTAGGATAGCCTTAGGAGAGAATAAGATGTACTTGCATGGGGGGGTGGACTATAGAAAATGTGGGAAGAAGACATAGGTCCACTTGCTTCATGGTGGCTCATGATGGGTTTTGAAGACAATTTTTTTTTCTTGGAGAGCGATTATGGAAGATAGTTGCTCTATTCTCGCTTCTAACCTTGCAACATCTCTTTGAAAATCATCAAATACTTTCAATCCAGAGAGAACCTCTTCCTCAAACCTTGAGCTATATGTGGGACTTTGTGGTTCATGGTAGCTATAGAAGTGAGGTGTCTTCTTTTCTTCCCCATAGAACTCAATAGCATTGACCGAATGACAAGGGAGGTTTGGTCACTTAGTTTCTCATGAAGCTCACCATTTCATCAAACATTTTGATCAATTGTGGGCTTGAATCATCGTGAGTTGGAGATGTCACACCAAAAGATAGGTCATTGCCACTAACCATACTAGAAGCTTTTATCCTTGAACTTTCTGCCAAACTCTCAAACAATGGCCATGTCTCTTCAGGTGGTTTAGCCATAAAAACTACCCCACAAGAAGAATTCACTATAGCTTGACTTGCATGAGATAGACCAGAGTAGAAGGATTGAACTAGCTGCCACAAAGGGATCTCATGATGTGGACATTCTCTCAACATCTTTTGAAATCTCTCCCAGGCCTCGTGAAATTGTTCATTATCTAGTTGGCTGAAACTTGTTATGGTACGCCGCATCTGTGTCAACTTTTCTATAGAGTAGAATTTCCTCAAGAAGGCATTTTTCATCTCTCCCCAACTCATGATGTCTCTTCTTGAATCATACCACTCTTTGGCTTTGCCTTTGAGGGTGATGGAAAATAAAGTCAACCTGATTGTATCATCACTTGTTGTCAGTGTCCTGAAGGTGGAGCATACTTCAAGAAAGGAGTCCAGGTGCTTGTAGGGGTTCTCACTCTTTGAGCCATAGAAGATGGGTAGGAGCCTAATAAGACCTAGAGGGAGGGAGAATTTCTCCCTTGGCATCTGATCAACCCTGCTAGCAATTGGTGATTTGTAGTTGCTAGGCATGAAGTAGTCTTGAAGTGGCTTGTGAAGTGCATTTTGTCCTTCCATCTTGTCTTCCCCCGAATGGCTTGTCACATGCACAAAGCACAACCAAACAAAAGAGAACAAATTAGTAAACCAATATATAAAAAGAATGCAAAGAATAATGAATAAAGAATAGTAATGATGAGGTCAGTAGGAAAAGTCAAAGCAAAACTAACTAGCTAGGCCGAGCGCCTCTAATCCCCGGCAATGACGCCAGAAAGCTTGGTGTACTCCCGCCAATGGTGTTACACACTACTGAATTGCAGTTTTGAATATATGCAACCCCGTGGATGGAAGCACATGGTGGATTCACTTTCGATATTTATAAAACCTAACTTAACACCTATTCACACTAAAATAGCTACACCCGCAAGCACACGGGGTCGTGCCGTAGTATAGGAAGGTGGTAAGTATAGGGTCGATCCATAGGGAAAAGAGGGGGCACTAGAGCTAGGTTTAGTTTTGCTAGGTTCCTACTGCGGAGACTAAGGTTAAGGGTTTGAAGATTGATTTGATTGTTAAACTACTATGAACAAACAAGGAATTAAAGGCAATAAAGAAATCTATGTTAACCCTAGACTAGATTAAGGCTAAATAGGAAAGAAAGTATTGAGCTAGGTATGAAAAGGCAAATTACACTAAGGCAAGCAAGAGAGAAGCAAAAGAGCAATTAAAGAGCTAAACTATCATGAACAAGGAAAGAACAAAGCAAGAAGATAACTGAGCTAACTAAGGAAAAAACAAAGAAGAAGAGCTAACTAAGCTAAGCAAGCGCAAAACTAGGGTTTTAAGCAATAAAGAGAGGTATGGGTTGTTTAAGGGTATCAAATTATCACTTGAGTTGGGGGGTGACATATGAACATTATGATTCCAGTTAGATTATCCAAACCAAACAACAAGTTAAGAGTCTAATTGATTAACCTAAGCTACTAACTGGACATGGATATGCTAGGTTGTGTATAGGGGAACTAGTCCCTAACACCCCCTACTACCCTTATGAGGCTCAATTGGGTTAGGGATTAGGTTTAATTCAATTAGAGTCTAATCAAGTCTAGGTTTCTAGATTAGGCATTCCTAGGGAAATTAGGGGCCGAGGGTAGTAATGGGGAGGTGAAATTAGGGTTTTGGACCCCAATTCCCCCACATTCTAGCCTTGAGAAGGCTCCATGCTAATTGCACTAGAATTATCTAATCTAGCTACTTAGATCTCTCACTTAGGTTTAGGGAGATTAATTATGATGTAGGAAGATGGGAGGCAACCTAGGGATCCAAGAATTAGACCTAGGGGAAAATCCCAAAATTCACACATATAAGCAATTTGCCTAAATTCCTAGGTGATTTTACACACAAACCAACAAGCAATTTATTGATAATGAGATGCAAATAGAATATAATCATTAAAAAATGGAATTACAAAGTTTACATGTCATTTTCCCCCAACATGGTATCAAAGTAACATAATTTCCCCCAAATAGCCCACCCAAGGTGGCCTAGCTACTCATGGAAATGGAAAATACAAAAAGAAAGGAGAAAGAGGTAGAAGAATCCATGGAGCTCGGTGTAGATGAAGGAATCCTCCTCTCTAGTTGTTGCAAGATGACCTTCTCTCTCCTCCAAGGTGCAAGGGTGTGGAATGAAGGGGATTATGGGTAGGAACTAGTATAAACTAGTGTTTTGGTGATGGAAATGGTGAAATGGAGTGGAATGGATGTGGAAATGGAGTGGACTGTCTAAGGGGCTAAAATTGGGAGCTAGGAGGTGGTGGAAGGTATGTAACCCCATGCCCCAGCCACCACCTAGGTATATATAGGTGTGGGGGGGAAGCACTAGGGTAAGTAGGGGTAATATGGGTAAAGCAGTGCAAAAAATGAGTAGGTTTTGTGAGTAGCATGGTCGTGCTGGGTAGCACGACCGTGGTGGGTTGAGGGTGGAATGGTCATGGTGGAAGGGAACGGCCGAGGTGAAAAAATGGTGAAAAGTCAGGTTGGTGGTCAGTTTTGGGCTAAAACTGGCACGACTGTGGTGGGTTGAGGGTAGCACGGTCGTGCTGGGTGGCACGGCCGTGGTGGTCTAGGTGATGGTGGTCGTGGTGTTGTGCCACGCCCGTTCTACTTCTATGTAGCACGGCCGTGCTGTGTAGCACAGTCGTGGTGGTTATCTCTGGCATGGCCATTCTTGGTTGCATGGCCATGGTGACTTCAGCTTGACTTAGGGGTGACTCTGTTGATTTGCAAGTGACCCAGCACGGCCGATCTGTGCTACCATGACCGTGCTGGGTCCTGGATCAGCACTTTGACTTTGTTCTTTGGATTTTATTAGACATCTTTGCTTCAATGGATCTTTGGCCACTAGGGGTAGGTTGAGGGAGCATCAAACTTCACTTTGGGCCTCTCCAAGGGCAGAGGAACCCTGGGATCACTCCTCTCTCTTCCATCAAGTGTGGCCCAAATGCCTGAAAACATGCAAAAATGTCCATAAGTGCATTTTATACAAATAAGCATATTGGGAGGAATAACATGCAATCTAGCAGGTATAGATGTGATTGAAGAGAAAAATGACACAAGATGAAGCCCTAAAATAGGGATGAATCACAACATGTCTGGGACTGTTGAGAGAAGGCATTTGTACATGAATATTGTCGAAAGGGATATGAAAAATGAGTTTGCAAAATTGTAAATTCCAATAATAGACAGATTGAAACTAGAAGACATAAGAATAGATGTGAGTGTAGATCTCCCTACTTTACTATCAACCAGGAAGCTATGAAACCACTATTGAGAAATTGGAGATTTATAGTCATAGTGAAAGCTATTGTTACAATTACGGGAAATAAGGTTCTTGAGAACCAGATACAAGTATTGTCACAATCAAAGAATGTCTATAAGATCATCAATCTTGACCATGGATATTACGTTTCTCAACTGTCAGGTAAGGATTATTGCATCTAAGTGATGTCTGAGGGACCTAGGATAATATTTGGAAACTATTTATCAGTGCAATCCAGGGATCAAACTTTTCTCCCCTTCAAAGATCAACCTAGGTAGTTGATGATCTGGGCATAGGTTCTAGACATACCATTGCATGTGTTTCATATCAGCTTGCTAGAAGAGATTGGCAATACTATTAGGAAAAGTAAAAAAATAGATGCAACTAAAATCAAGGGTCATCTAGGTAAATTCACTTGAATCGTCGTGGAGGTTGATACTACCAAATTGATGCTCCTTGTTATTCTTATCAATGGATCACCATTCTAATTAGAGTATGAAAATATTCCCACCCTATATATTAAGAGTGTCATATTGGCCATAAGGAGGAAAACTACTCTCATGCTACAACAACATCAAACACATGCACAACTGAAGCCCCTTCCCACACCACTAGCTATATAATGAGTATCCATGCAAAGATCAGGGGAAGAGGCCAGTGAAATCGATGTACAATGTATCGAAGGACCCAATGAACAACCAACATGTATGAACCAATACCAACTAGTGACACAAAACACAAGGAAGCATCCTTAAATATAAGATATTGATGGGTTTCAAGTGATGTTAAGGTTAAATCAAAAGAAAAAGAAGAAAGCTTTGGCGAGCTCCCCAGAACTGCTAATATTGTCCTGATGACTACCAAAATAGGAACCACCAAGGCTATAAGAAGCATGGATACAAGTGTTAGCCTGCTAGAAAGTGATACCTCTGAGGGTCATTAGCAATCATCCATGTTTGAGAACCCTTTTACTTCCTTAAAGGACATCTCTACATTCATCTCTAGGAGTACTGACATGGTGTCCAACTAAGGAAAAAAAGTATTATCTATCAACCATTTCATCTCAACCTTGGTTGAACATTGAGCAAATGGTAGAGAACCAACAATCAAATAGGTGATGAAGATATTGGTGGCATCAACTTAGAAAATGCTAGGTATCCAACTTGAGCACAACAACACAGATGATGGTGCAACAACCACTGTCATATAATATGGTTCACCATATGCAATCCATCATCAATGTAGCTTATCCATTAGAAAATTATAGGAACAAACCCCACTAATAAAATTAATTACTTGAAGTTTCTCAAAGCTACTGATAACCTACGTATCCAGGTGATTCTTGAGCCCCAGATGCAATGGTGACAATGCTCAATCCATTATTAAGAAACTAGGCTACTCCTCTTCCCACCATGTAGAAGTAATTGGATTATCCCAGGGAATCTCTCTATAATGGGAAGACCATCATTGTACAATTGAAATCCTTCTTAACAATCGATAGTTCATTCATTGCAAAATCAACCAAAGTTGGCTTCTTACAATTGTTTATGACAACCCTTCACCAACTAAAATGAACTATCTATGACAGCATCTTTAGGATATTATTGGCATTGTTAATGGCCCTTGGTATGTACTTGGTGACTTCAATACCATGCTCAGCACATCATATAAGTGATGATAAAAAAATTTGATCACCTCTCTTGTGCAAGTTCAACAAACTGCTCTTGATTACTAGACTTGTTGACATTAAAGATTATGGTCAATTCTACACTTAGACACAATCCATATGAGTACCCATATTGTGTTATTGAAAATGAATGGTGGCAGGATTATAACATTGATTCATGTGTCTCTATCCTTCCACATTTATATTTTTATCATAGCCTATATTTCTTAATAATAGGAAGAAGGAGAGGAAACAATTCTAGGTCCACTTTAGGACAAAAAGCTAGATGGAACATCTTTCCTGATTTTAACATCCATCCACACAAATGCTAGGACAATAATACGCCCATCCTGGAAGGTCTAGAAGCATTCCAGCTGTTAATATCTAAGTGGGACGCCACCTCAAGGAAGAATAATTGGAAATACAAATCTCATATTTTTCATGAGTTAAACAAGATAATTAATGACAATATTTTTGTTGTTATTTGTACCATCAAACTCTGAGAATGGATCCCAAATTATTGCCAAGCAGGAAACATGTCTTCATCAAAAATCACATATCAATTGGGTTCAATTTGGGAATTTTAACTCCCAATTCTTCAATTCTTATATTAAGGCTCACTAACACAGGAATAAAATCACTTGCCTTAAAGATGACGAGAGAGAATGTACAAGCTCAATAGAAGATATAAGAATTTGCTCAGGAATTTCTTCTCAAAGTTGCTCTCAACACAACAATTCAGTGACCCTCAAAGCATAGAGGAATATCTAGGAGTATTTCATACTCTTGAGGTAACCCAACTAAAATGCATTGACACCCTCCGTAGAGGATAACACGTGCATCGTGTTCTCGATGACCCCTATGAAATCCCCAGGTCCAGACAGAGTATATAACAAATTTCTCGATATTAATTGGATACATATCAGCTCATCAGTGACAACTATGGTTCACGATATCTTTCTCAGGATAGATAGATAGTTGGCTTGCAAATTCTCATCTCATCCTTATTCTAAAAGAAAAGTTCCACAATGATGTAGTGATTTCAAATCGATATCACTCAATAACTTCTACTTCAAACTTATTTCTAAAATGCTAGTAGAGCGCATTAAACTATACCTCAATAATTGGATGGCTCTTACGCAATCAAGCTTCATTCTAGTGCATAGGAATCGTGATAAAATTTTACTTGTGTAGATGGTATTCATTCAATGTATAAGGGCTTGATCCTTATGATCAAATATTTATAAAATTGCATTATAAAAATATAAACAAATCCATTTACAATCATACTTTACATCAGAGTCACAAAAGCTTATACATGATATGAATAGACATTGATTCCTATGTACTCTTCAACATGGGACAATTCTTGCACATTTCTTCTAGGTCTTATTTTGGTCATCTATCTATGAATTCCTAGAGGGAATGAAACCACACATGGACCCCAAGAAGGGAAACATAGGTCAATCAGATGACCTAATAAAATCAATATTAGAAAACATAGAAGTGTGAGCCTATCTACAAATGATTTTCATGTAAAATGCAAGGGGCTAAATAAAGTAGGCATGTATCAAATGGAAATAGTGGGATTTTAATGTTCGATAGAAAAAAAGATTCATTTTGGAGACTAGTAATTCAATCTTTCAAATAGATAGCACATGTCAATGTATGTGTGTTGAGGAATCCATGTGTTCTCTCCTATGGAGAATGACAACACACCAACTAAGATTCTCAACATACTGAGGGACCCTACACCTTTAACTGTGCGTAGAGGTGTGGAAGAATAATTCCGCTCAACGAATGGGCACCATCTTTCACTTTTTCAACAACTAAATAGTGTGTTATTGTTTTCAGAATTAGCTTGTTGGTATCCTTTCAATGAGGGAGTCTAAAGTTTAAAAACAACTAGGTCAACCAACCTATCTAATATGCATGCTTTTAAAAGATAATAATCTTTTCAAATATAATACAAATTCCATACCTTTAAATCAATATTATCCAAATTCCAAAAATTCCAATTATAGAGCTCCAAAAATCTCATGATTAAGATTCAATCATCTCCCAGAGTTGATGAACAAAGATATCTACAATTTGAAATAATATGGTTACTACTGTCTTAGAATAAATTGGTATTTAATTTTTATTTTGTTATTCATGACTAGGGTTTTTCCATCTAAAAGTGCTATTTATATTTTCCATTTATTCTGATTTCTAGGTTTCCTAGCTAGGTTATATATATAATAAATATTACATACTAAATTGTTTTGGTTAATATTCTCCAGGTTGAATCCTAAAAATATTATTTTCTTTTTTATATGTAATATAATTGTATATATTCACTAGGATCAAATATGCTTATTTACCAATATACACATAGTAGGGATACCTAGGGTTTAACTACCACTTATTATTCATTTATGACTAAGTTACTACTTATTATGCTACTATTATATTCTAATGGTTTATATGGATACAAATATGTACCTAGTACAATTTTTAATGGAAGAGGGATCATATTAGGTCATCTATCTATATATTTATACAAGGAAGCTTCTTAGATTATTCCCTTTTTACTGGTAAGTTTTATACAAAATAAGCCACTTATAGAAGGATGTATCTAGTCAATATGTGTATATATTTCTGGTATCATGACAAGATTAACCTTGGTATGTAGGATATGTCCCATACGATAAATAAAGTTTTAATGAATCAGATGAATGATCTAGGTACTTAAATGGCTGGATTTTAAGGATTTAAAATAGAATAGTTATTATTATCCATCTTAATAGTTGAATATCAATATTGTTTTAGTAATATTTCTAATTTGTACACTTAGTATAATTCACTAATCATCCTTGATCATCTCTGGGTTTGTTTCTATGGTATGAGGTTCATCCTAAGATTCTCCAATTATATGTTGATGTAGCCCCGATGGTAGTTCTGTGTGAGAAGGCAATGGTAAGTCACACAGATATATATTTTATTCTTCTCTTTCTGATATCGATAATAGTCCCCATAGGTACACTGTTGGAGCTATAGGTTGCTTGGACAGGATAACTTTGATCATTAGAGATCTCAAAGGAGATATGGTCTTTGGTTTGTTTAGATCTAGGAATGTGGTATAAGGAGTTGACCGACATCGTTGTGGAGGCAGTTGTAGCAAGGAACACGGAGGAGGAGCAAGGGAAGAAGGTGGAAACACATTGGGTAAGCAACAACGGGGCTTATAGGTTTTCCTCACTAATGCAACCTTCCCTGGGAACCACCTTAGTGTTGACAGTGATGCTACAGATTAGAGGTGGCGATGAGGTTGGGAAATGGTTGAGTGGTTTAAAGAAGGGTATTTTTCGAAGTGTGTGGAGTCATGGCATTGTGTAGCTTATATGTAGATGCGTTTGGGTGTGGGTACAAGTTTTTAGTGCCGCAACATTGTAGGCCAGTCAATACTTGCCAAGGCTGGGTGGTGCTCTACCAGATTTTATAGGTCTATGTTGTTCATCTTCGAGTGAGGCTGAGGATAAGTAGGTCAGTGTGTGGTATTCTATTGCAGGTCTGTTTTGCTTCACAGTTGATGTTGTATTGTCGTTCTTATAGTTGAGGAGGCAAGGGTTTATAGGATGAGGCAGAGGGAGAAGATATGTTAGGGATTCAACGAGGCATTGATGATTGTAGAGGACTTCAATGTGGAGAGAGTAGTTCAGTTTCTTAGCTTGAGAGTTCTTGGTCGTGAAGAATATCTCTGTCAGTTTTTTACATAACTGCCAAAGATCTTGGTTTGAGGAGGGAGACATGATTTATATCCTAATGAAATCTAATTTTCTTGTAATAGTTACATACTTTCTATTTCCATTGAATTTTTGTAACTTATAAATGATACATCTCCAAGATCTAAAATTTTTCCACGTGTTCACATTCTATCAAGTTAATTTATAAAGATGCTATCACCCCTAATTATGACTATGAAATTAAATAATTAAACATTTTTCACAAGAAATAAAAATATTAATATATAACAATCAAATAATTTTTCTAGTGTGATTCCAATGGCATTAGTCAAAAGAGTGGGTGTTTCATTAGAATACGAGTTCAAACCTAAATACTCAAGCACAAGAACTTGAAATAGTAATAAATGATGACTAAGATATTCAAGGAGATAATTTCAGGGACTAATATGTAAATGTTTATAAAAGAGGAAAGTTGACTCATTTATACACCAAAAGTCAACCAAAGAATAATTGGTATGACAAAATATGTTGATTGGCCAAACTTCAAATAAAGGATTGATTTGTAAATGTCATCAAGTTAGAAGATGAAAACATGAAATTTAGCTCACAATAGATTCAATACCTAAAATTCGGTATGTTATAACACTCCACCCCTTAAAGAAGATTTCATCCATGAAATCAGAACATGCATGGTCTAACAGGTTGTATTATCCATCCCTTACAAGGATTCAACTCAAAATCAAAATAGGCATATCAACTATAATTAAACATCCTTCACTTTTCACCAAACTCTAGGTTTTAAGGGTTTCATGTAAGTCTTTCTAACTTATACCTTATTTATTGTGACTTTGCTCAAGAGATCATCTATAGAATTCCTTAAAGTTATATCTTTGTCTGTAGAATATTATAAATAAAATAATTTTTTTTATGGGAAGCTTTTGATACAAAACTAGAAAAAAGGCCAAAATCAATGCGAGAACTAAGTCATAATCACCTTATATCTACATCTTAATTATTGTTATTCCATCATCCCAACTACTTGGCACATTTTGGAAATTTAGATTACTATCAACATCAGGAGCCAGCTGAGCACTTAGTTATGCCTGGTCCATATAATTCCTCCAGGGTCATGTACACATTTCTATCTTAATAGTGAATATCAAAATTTTGTATTACTCTATAAAATTATTAGGCAAACTATAGATATCATAGCCAAGCTTAAAACTCTATAAAATGTTACTCTATATATGGTTTCACTAATCTTTATGTGATGTTTTATCGTGCTAAAATTTAGATATACTTCATTTTATTTCTCCATTTCAATGGGTAGGGTTTTACACCAGTTTAATGCTTAGTTCAACATATATTATCCAAAGTTTTTATATGTGTCTAAAAATTGGGACTTTCAAAAATCTATAGGACATAATACTCATCACATTTTACAATTTAATTATCTTATTACAGACCAGATGCAAGTTTTTTATGTCAATTTTTTTTAATTTGTATCTATAAAGATAAGAAGTTGGATTTATAACCCCTTTTTGGGTGGCCCTCAATTCCCATCCTTATGTATATCAAATGTGAGATTTATTTCCAGCAGAATGATTTTGTAGCTATGAAGTTTCCCAAGAGTTGTAATTATACACATATAAGGGGAATATACAGGTTGTTTCTTAGATTTTCAAATTTCCAATTGATCATCTGTACAGGTTATTTTGGTTGAAATTATTGTGATGGACACTTCCCTCACTAGATATGTAGTCTATAAGTGGTATTGCATTTTTTTAATCTATATATGTGAACATGTTCTTATTTCCTATATTAGTAATGATTGTACGTAGCTCCTCTTTTTTTTAATAAAGTTGGATATTTTATCAAATATTAGGTCTTTTCCCAAGTAGTTGAGATTGACCAGGCTAGGTCAGTATGTAAAGTGATGAAACCCCACCACCACTTAAGTATATTGGGAGTAATTATACCAGAACCTTCACTAAGCATCCTTCCTTGGACACATCAACTCATTTCAGTTACATGATGATAGGTTATTTTAAATTAGTTAACAAATTGTGGAGTATATTATTTATGTTACATCACTCTTAATTGTATTTTAAGGTTCCAAATGGAAGTTATCAATTATGTTAAACTTACCACTCTAGGGTTTACAATATTTATTCATTCTTTTTTTTATTATTTGTGTCTTTACCTAACTAAAGAGGAACTCTATGGTACTCTATCCATTTTGATACTTATAGTGGTAATGAAATGTTCCAAGGGCCATATTAAAAATCTAAATACATGTGTCTTAATCACTTCTTCCTCAATAGTATCTCCATATAAATATAAGCCTAAGAGAATCCAAAAGCTAGTAGATGAGCTAGGTATGCTTCATGGATTTCTAAATTATGAATATCTCACATCCTAGTCTCTTAGTGTATCCTACTTGTACTCCAGGTCTATCCCAAGAATTAGGCTAATGATAATTTGGCTTGTTGTGAACTATTTTTTTAAGCTCTTACTATTCTATTTGTGTCCCTAACAAAACCTAAATTCCACCGAGACATGTATGAGTTTTGATTGTTTATATCTCTGATACCATGTTGTAAGGACATAATCCTTATGATTAAATATTTACATATTTTCTTTAGAGGATATAAACAAATCTTTTTACAATCAGAGTCACAAAAGCTTATACATAGGATTACAAAAATAAAAATAGGTATTGATTACTATCTACTCTTCAAAAAGGGACAACTCTTGAACGTCTCTTCTAGGTCTTGTTTCGGTCACTTATCCATTAATTCTCAAAGGGAATAAAACCACACACGATTCCCAAGATGGGAAACATAGGTTATTCAGATATTGGTAAAAATTTGATATTTGGAAAAATAAAAGAATGAACCTATCTACAAAGAATTTTCATATAAAATGGAAGGGTTTAAAAATGTAGGCATGTATCAAATGGAAATAATAGGTTTTCAAATTTCAATAGAATTCAATATCTGATTTTGAGACTAGTAGTTGAATCCTTCAAATAGAGGCACTAGAGGCATGCAAATGATTATGCCAAGGATTTGTGCATATTATCTATCCAAGAGTTGCATGAGATGCAATTTATAAATGTTTTCTACCTAAATAGTAACGTTGTGGGCGATCATTCAAAGTTGACTCATGATTTGATAAAATATGAATATTGGCTCAATAGAAGATTATACGTTGCAAGCTTCCAAATTGATACATGAGAGTTATCAATTTGAACAAAATAGTGAGAGTGGTAGTTCATTAAAAACCTAATTAGTTGTGTCAAAAATATCAAATCAAACAAATAAAAAATGTTTTGAACATGTTGCAATATTTCTTTGTAGAATCAAATGTCAAACACAGACACCCTTCCTTAGACACCTCAACCCATTTCACTTATATGATGATAGTTATTTTGAATTAATTAACAAATTTTGGAGTATATTATTTATGTTACATCACTCGTAGATGTATTTCAAGGTTCCAAACGGAAGTTATCAATTATGTGAAACTTATCATTCTTGGGTTTACAATTTATTCATTGTTTTTCAAATATATGTGACTGTACCTAACTAAAGAGGAACTCTATGGTACTCTTTCCCATTTGGAAATTATAGTGGTAATTAAATGTTACAAGGGCCATATTCTAAATCTAAATACATGTGTCTTAATCATTTCTTCCTCAATAATATCTCCATATAAATATATGCCTAAGAGAATCCAAAAGCTAGTATATGAGCTAGGTATGCTTCATGGATTTCTAAATTAAGGATACCTCACATCCTAGTCTCTTAGTGTATCCTACTTATACTCCATGTATATACCAATAATTAGGCTAATGATAATATGGCTTGTTGTGAACTATATGTTTAAGTTCTTACTATTCTATTTGTGTCCCTAACAAAATCTAAATTCCTCTGAGACATGCATGAGTTTCGACTATTTATATCTCTGATACCATGTTGTAAAGACATGATCCTTATGATTAATATTTAAGTATTTTCATTAGAAGATATAAACAAATCTTTTTACAATCATACTTTACATCACAATCACGGAAGCTTATACATAGGATTACAAAAATAAAAATAGGCATTGATTCTATCTACTCTTCAAAAAGGGACAACTCGTGCATGTCTCTTCTAGGTTTTGTTTTGGTCACTTATCCATGAATTCTCAGAGGGAATGAAACTACACATGATCTCGACATGGGAAACATAGGTTAATCAAATATCAGTAAAAAATCAATATTTGGAAAAATAAAAGAATAAGCCAATCTACAAAGGATTTTCCTATAAAGTGGAAGGAGTTAAATAATGTAGGCATGTATCAAATGGAAACAATGGGTTTTCAAAATTCAATAGAATTCATTATCCGATTTTGAGACTAGAAATTGAATCTTTCAAATAGATAGCACATGTCCATGTTTATTTCTTGGTAAAGCCATTTCTTCTCTCCTACATAGAATGACAACACAAACTATGATTCCCAATATACTAAGGGAATGTATGTCCTTTAACTCTATGTAGAGGCATGGAAGTGTAATTCTAGTAAACTAACGGGCACCAACCTATCCTTTATCTATGTATAAACAACGTTCTACTGTTCTTAGAATTTATTTATTGGTGGCCTTTCAAGGAGGGAGTCTAAATTCTAAAACAATTATAGGTCAACCAACCTATCCAATATGCATGCTTTCAAAAGAGCATGATCATTCAATATAATATTCATTTCATACCTTTGAATCAAAATTATCTGAAGCAAAAATTCCATGTATAGAGACCCAAAGTTCTCATGATCAAGATTCAACATCTCCAAGAGTTTATGAACAAAGATATCTATGATTTGGAACAATATGGTTACTATTGGCTTGGAAAAAATTGGTATTCAGTTTGTATTTTGTTATTCATGAGTAGCATTTTTCCAAATAAAAGTGATATCTATAATTTCCATTGTTCTCATTTTTTGGGTTCCTAGCTAGGTTATATATACAATCTATATTACATACCCAATTGTTTTCTTTGATTTTCTCCATATTAAATCCTAAAATACAATTATCTCCCTTATACATAATATAATTATATTTATTCAGTGGGATCAAATATGTTTGTTTACAAATATACCCTTACTATGGATATCTAGGGTTTAAGTTGATTTGATTGTTCATATATGACTAAGTTACTAGTTATTATACTACACTTAGATTTCAATGGTCTATATGAATACAAATATGTACCTAGTACAATTTAGAAGGGAAGAGGGATCATATAAGATCATCCATATATATATTTGTACAAAGAACTTTCTCATACATATTTCCTTTTTATGGGTATGTTTTATCCAAAATAAGCCACTTATAGATTGACATATCTACTAAATAGGTGTATGTATTTTTGGTATGCATGACAAGATTAACCCTATTATGTAGGATAAGTCCTTTGTCATACATGTAGTTCTAATAAATCAAATGAATGATCTAGGTATTGAAATGACCAAGTTTTAAGGGCTTCAAATCCAACTAGTTATTATTGCTAATCTTTATAGTCAAATATCAATATTGTTTAGTAAGATTTATGACTTGGGTGTCTAGTTGTAACTCGCTGATCATCCTTGATCGTCTTTATTTTTGTTACAATGGTCTAAATTTTTTCCATTGATTCTCTAGTGTTGTGTAGATGTAGCCTCAATGGTAGTTCTCTCTGAGAAGGCAATAACAAGTCACACAGACCTATATTTGATTCTTCTCTTTTTGGTTTTGACTATAGTCCCCATAGGTGCAATGCTGGAGTTGCAGGTTGGTTGGAGAAATAATTAGGAAAACTTTGATCATTAGAGTTCTCAAGGGAGATATGCTCTTTGGTTCATTTAGATCTAGGAATATGATAGATTTTCATGAATGACATGGTTGTGGGGTAACTATAGCAAGGCATATGTAGGAGGAGCAAGGGAATAAGGCGACAACACAATAGGTAAGTGGCAGAGGGGCTTGCAAGTTTGCCACATTGATGCAACCTTTGTTGGAGACCATCTTAGCGTTGATGATAAGGGTAGAGATCGGAGGTGGCATTGGGGTTGCCAGTGGTTGAGTGGTCTGAAGAAGGGCATGGTTTAAAGTGTGTGGAGTTGGGGCCATTACAATGTGTATCTATAGATGCATTAGGGTGTGGGTACATGCCATAAGCACTACAATATTGAAGGTTGATAGAGATTTTTCAAGGTTGGGCAGTGCTCTACCAGAATTTATAGGTATATGTTTCTCATCTTTTAGTGATGTCAAGGATAAGTAGGCCAGGGGGTGGTGTTCTATTGCACGTGTGACAGAGTGAGTTTTTTATATATATTACTCTCTCTCCTATAATTTTGTTTATTCCAATTATGTCATCAACCTTTTCCCTCACTAATTTGACTCAACGACTTATCAAATTCATTTAGTGTCATCTCTAGTGTCATATAAAGTTGAATTACATGCAATAAGACACATAGTCAATTGATATAGTCAACATTCGAGTTTTACCCTAAAAAATATACCATGGTTGTATAATGACATTATAAATGTATGCCTAAAATATCATTACATTTGGATTTACCAATTAAGAGCTATTAACATTTGAAAGTAAGGTGCATAATGTCATCTATTAAGCCCTAGGACCTAAGTTTCCAATTTCATTTGATAAAAATGTGTCACACCTTCTTTTTTTAAGCTGCGTGCAGATCTTTTACCCAGGGACCAATCACGGTCGTTTGATCCCTTGATCAAGGATTATGCGGGATCCAACGGCCCCCTGGGTCATCCCTAACCTCCTGCGTGACCCGGTCTCAACCCCAACTGACAATGATTCCTTCAATCACCTCTCGCACCCGAATCTCACCTCCTCTGCTCAAGATATTTGGAGGACAGCTTCCTCTCACCCCGAATGACCTCTTCCATGTCACCCAAGATCCTCGATTCAAAGAGAAAGAACTCCCTTCTCTCCACACCTCTCACTAACGGCGGTGCCCCTTTTAGGGCTTCTCTCTACACTCGATCTATAATCTATTTAGGAGCATCATTAGCACCTCATACCCTCCTTTGATCACCTAGAAACCTCAATTTCACTAAAGAACACCCCTTCCTCCCCAACCTCAAACACCCTCACCTCGCCTGACCCCAAACACCTCCTCACTCCAGTGATACCCTCTGTCCAATTGAACGTAGTTGCACCTTCGGGGGACCTTGGGGAGAGGGTCACCACCTTCTGTTGGAGCCGCGGAGGCCCAGAGCCTCGAGTCGACAAGCTGTCGCAACCAAGCTTGAAAGCTTCATTACAGACAAGGTCGGAGCACGTCGAGCATAGGGAGTTGTTGTTGAGCCTCACGAACCTTGCACAGAGCTTCATGACCCCTCAATCCAACCCGAGGGCAGGTATATCACTAAAATGCCTTTTCTCTATTCGCTACATGTTTTGATCAGAAAAGGGAGTTCAGACCACCACCAGCGATGATCTTGATCTCCTCGCAACCACCGAGAACATGCACTTTCGACGCACTCCTCAGCAATGCCCAACACCCCATAGAACCCCCGACCTCACCTTCACCTCCCCTTGTTGTTCCCTCGTGCAGCCGTGGCGCGAGCGGAAAACAAGCGAGCAGGTGAATGGTCCACCTTGCTCGTGCCCGCCAATGGGTTCCATTCAGACCCCATGGGCTTTTCCATCCTTTCGCCTAAGATGACCCTCCCTGCTGAAGAGCGTCTGCTCATGGGTCAGTGGGAGGATCTGATCAGTTGGATCCCTCACCTGATCCGCAAAGCAGAGCTCACTTTTTTTCATTTATTTCTTCAAGAAATTATCTGATTGGCCAGATCTTAGAAAAATCCTAGAAAATGCTAGGAATATCGAAATATATTGGACCTATATATTATTTTCATCAGAAAATTGTGATCTATCTAAATAAAATATAGTCAAGACCTAGATCCGATCCCTCTTTGGAAAATATGTCCTACAATCCCTAATGACCTTTTATATTTTTTTTTGTGTAATAATAGTCATCCTTGGTTTAGATCTGCCGTGTGGACATCCTAAACCCTAATTGGGGACCTGGCCATCATGTTACTCGAAACCCTAATCAAAAGAGGGACATTTGATCCAATAGTTGTGAAAAACCCTAATTTATAGTTTACTCTCTTCATGTGTATACTTATTACAACTTTATGTCAAACCCTAACTATTAAATGACCCTAAATGACTTTGAACGACCCTGACCCTTAGAATCCAACTCTGTTCTCTTGAATCATATGTATCATAAAAAGAGATATCCCCAATGATCTAAACTATAATAGAAACCCTAATATGGAATGATGAGAACCCATGGTGACTTTAGTTTCTTGTTTAAATTTTAGGGTGATCTACTCTCTTTCTCCTAATCTAGGACTTGTGGAAGTCAGATCTCAAATTAAAGGTACGTGGATATAATTATATGAGTAGTTTTACTGGTTGTTAAATATATGTATTTTCTTGCATGTATTTAAGTACATTGTTGGATGTAGATATATGTGTATTGTTATTTTCTGCATTGAACATTTAAGAACATAAATGAATGAGAAAATGAAATGTAGTTACTAGTGGTGCTCATTAATATCCCTATTATAGAGGGAAAGAATTAATGTTGACTAGTACCTCCCTAATGGTACAAGGTACGCAGGGAGATCCCTAATGGTACAAGGTACGTGGGGATAGGGCCCAATTAATTTATGTTTGTGCACCATAGTAATTCATATTCATTCAAAATGTGATTAATAACTTGGTATTACCTGATTTTCCGCCATTTAATGATGTTTCTTTCTCTTTCTTCTTTTTCAAATATTTTCAATATACCAGCATAGTATAGCTCTTTAATTCCAAGTACCAACTTTTTTTGATGTTTTTGTTTCTCATATTTTCTTAGTACAACGATCATATGATGCACTTCAAAGTACCAGAAGCCAATAAATAATGAGCATGGAGCATAGTAGATAGATCTCCACTTCTTATCTTATTCATTTTAGTTAGATAGTTTTATTCTTCTAGATGATGTAATAGGGTGTTATAGATCCTATGTAGTAATCATATTTTTCTTTCTCATAGACTTATTCATTCTTCCTTCTCAATTACTAGTATGTAATGACTTTATTTATTCTCAATGAATGAAGTTCTATGTGGCTATCTAATGTTGATGTGAACTTGATCTTGGATTTTCTCTGATTTTAGTTGACTATCCTAATTTCTTATATTTTCCCTTCTGACATTTATAGATATGAGTGAACGCATATCTGTGGATGTCACTAAGGAAAATATATAGAAATTGGGGTTGTCACCGTTGGTATCAGAGCCAAGGTTCACACATCATAGTCACATAACCTTCATTCACCCTATTATGAGTCTAGGGTAGTCCTTGAGTTAGGGATGTGAAGGGTTGAGGTGACTAGGATAGCATCTGCCTAAGGTCTGGCTAAAGTCTCCGAGCCACTTTGCATGGCAATCGCGAGTCTATCTATAAGGCAATGTAAATCTACCTGGCCGATATCCTAAATGTCCCCTACTTCTTGGTCATACCTTAAATTAGGATCCTTCTCATCTAAAGAAGTGTCCTCTCATCTTTTCTATATTTCCCTCTTATCTCTATTTTTGAAAATCCCCCCTTACTTTTATGATATAAGGTTAGGAAAGAGTCTCTCTATTTAGAAAGTCTTAAGGACCGAATGATAAGGATTTTAGGGTATCCTCCACAAATCGTAACATTAAGAACATTCACAATTAATAAAAGAGAATAATATGTCCAAATTAATTTCAGGATGCCTCCTAAGGCTCGCAACTCAAAGGCCTCAGAGGAATCGTCCTCTAAAAAGATAAAAGAGCCTGAAACCTTTGAAGTACATGATCCCAATACCACGGCCAAGGAAAGGTGGGAGGAATAGAAGAAAATCCTTCTAGACTTTATGGAAACCCTTGCCATAAAGGGAACCTCTGAACCTAGCTCCTCTAGGAAAAAGGAGGTGACGGTGATAGATTTCATCAAACTCAACCTTGATACCTTCTAGGGGGGAGATCAGTCTGAGGTCATGGATAAGATTGAGACCTGGATCCTCTTCATGGAGAATGATTTTCATACCCTAGAAGTACCCACCGAGAAGAAGATCAAGTTTGCCACCCATCTTCTTAAGGGAGGGGCAAAAATCTAGTGGGAAAACTATAAAGGGAATAGGGGAAAAGAAATAGATAACATGGGTGGGAAGACTTCAAAACCCTCTTCACTGATCATTTAATGCCCATAGCTGAGAGGAAGAGAAAGGAGAAGATGTACATGGAGCTTAAGCAGGGCAGCCTTTCAGTAGCTGACTACACCCAAAAGTTTCGACTTCTGGAACGTTATGCACCTATCAAAACTGAAGATCGCCTCATTGAGCACTATGTTGACTGCCTTTCTGCCCACCTGAAAACTCTAGTCATAGCCTTTCATCCCAGAAGCATAGATGAAGCCCTAGACATGGCCCTCAAGCAGGAGAGAGAGCAGGGCATGTAGAAACCTTCCAGCATGGGGTACTTAGGGTTAACCACAATTGAGGAAGGTAAGTCTAGGAAGTTCAATCATGGCCATAATAATAAGGGATCAGGGAAACAAGGAGGTTCAGGAAAGGGAGAATAGAAAGGCCACCAAAACCAGCCAAGGATGAATTATCCCAAGTGCAAGACTTGTGGGTGTTTCCATGGTGGGGTATGTTGCCATACCAAGCCGGTCTGCTATAACTACAAGAAGGAGGGCCATTTCGTCGCCAAGTGCCCCACTCCCTCCATCTTTGGCAATCCTATAGCAGGTGCTCCACAGCATCAGGGGCACCACAATGGTAGGGTATTTGTAATGAATGCAGAAGAGGCTAAGGCAAATCCCAACCAGCTTTGTGAAGGTAACCTAAATGCTTTTCATAATTTAATATCTTGTTCAAGCTTGCAAATTATTCATAACTCACTTATCATGTGTAGGCACTGTATTATGAAATGGTCATCCTATTAAAGCTTTATGTGACTCTGGATCTACAAATACATTTATTTCCCGAACTCTAGCATCTATATTACATCTGGATATAAGGGACTTGGGATATATTCTGGATGTGTCTACTCCTAGTGGCAAAATACTCACAACCCTATAGAAAACTGATGTCCTCTCTCTTAAATTTGAAAATCATGATATGAACTTTGAATTCATTCTATTAACTATGGAAGACTTTGATATTATACTTGGTATGGATTGGCTATACACATACTGTTACAACCCCAACTTTTGGGTTCATTTGGTGAGAAATGTAATTTCTCATATTATAGATATTTGAACAAATAAAGATATAATTTGTTTTGAATAAATGGATTTCGTTTACAATAGCCTTGATGATTGTTTTGTGGGCTCTATTTGCTATTGGGCCCAATAACAAGGAAAAGGACAAAAAAAACTCCATTATTTGAATGGGTAAATAAGAAAATGGAGGAAAGAAAAATGTAGAAACCTCTAGAAGGCAAAAGAATATAATCCAAAGGTGGATTTCATGCCTCTTGGGTTCCTTGGGTCCCAAGGATTCCAAAGCTGCAAAGAGAATGCAACAAGAAAAGAAAAGACCAATTAAATATTTCTTTATTAAGAAAGAAATTGAAAACAATGATAAAATATGGGAAATAAGTGAAAAAGGTATAATTGCATTATCCTTGGTGGATTTTCATATCCAAAGGATTCCTAATGATAAAAGGAATGCCAATGAGGAAAATAAAAAGAAAGACAAAGAGAAATTCTCAAAAAGTGATATTTTAATAAGAAATAAATAAGATGATCGGAAATAATGAATATAGATGCTTCTAGAAGGATAATAAGTGTCCACTAAAAAAAAAGGATTTCGAAATATTAGAGTTTCTTGGGATCAAAGGAGTCCAAATGAAGAAAGAGGAAGAGAAAAGAAATAAAACAAAATAAGATAATAATGTGATACATCATTAATGACTTTTTGATAATACCAAAAAGAGATGTTATTTGATTTAAGAAAACATGATTTCGTGCTAATGGATTAAAGGGCAAGTACTAAGTGAATAAAATAAGTGATTTTCGAAATTCTAAAATCTAAGGAATAAAGATTATCAAAAATATAATTAGGAGAGAGAGGAACTTGCTTCTTAATGAAGGAATTGAATTCCTATTGGAAAAGAACTTTTTTTCTTCATGGGCAAGCATCCTAAGGCATTGCTACACTCCCCTATATAAGGGGTAGGGCCCTTGGTCGAGTCCAGAGAGATTCCATGAAGTCCCCTCTCTTCTTTTTGTTCCTTTTCGTACAAACCCTAACCAAGAAGGTGTAGTACTATCCCTAGAGCAATAAATGGTGGTATTGTGGTCTTGTTGGAGGCAAGAAGCTTCCGCGATGATCCAAGGAGGATTGGATATCCAACCATGCCCTGGTCTTTGAGCAACCTCTGTCGTAGGTCTGCGGAACTGCAGCAAACCGCAGCAGCAAACACAGGCAGATCTCGCTCAAGAACAGCCATCTTGGCCACGTTTTAGTAGTGCCTCGAGGGTTCCAGGGTGTAGCGGAGCTGGGGCGGCCATGGACGGCCACCCCCGAGCCCTGAGGAGGGAAGGGCGGACCCATGTCACATTATAGGTCAACACAGCTAGGGTGTCGGGAGGAAGAAGATGACACAGGCGACATTTGACTGTTTTCCCCCTTTACGGGCTGGAGCACCAACAACTTAAGTAAGGGCAGAATCATAAATTTGTTATGTTTCCAATTGAGCAACATTGCATGGGAATAGGGCAACGTGGCAGCTTCCGATTGGCACCGGTAAGATTTTATTGCAAAATTCATAACTAAATGATGGTTGCTCAGATTGATACATATAATATATGTATTTTTCTCAGAAAAATGAGAGGAATTCATTAAAAATAGTTTTAGAAGCTAATTCCATTTTCAATTCAAAAAGTAATGGATGCTATCAAATTTAATACTTTAATGATTAAGAAACCCTCTTTTGAGATAATTAATGTATTTAGTAGGGTTTAATAGATGAATAAAGTTAATATTAACCTATTAATTGTAAAAAAGTACATTAAGAACAAAAAGGATGAACTTTGCAGGTAATTGGTTTAATTTAGAGTTTCATGTGCATAAATATGTTTTAATGGGCCTTGAAACCCTAATATTAGTAAATGTGACTCTTAATGACTTTAATTGTTTAATTTCATGATTAAAGTTGAGATATGATAGTTCTAAGCTATTTCAAGTATAAAAGTTCTTAATTGTGGATAAATACCCTTAATGTAGTAATTAGGGTTTTCTAATGGATAAAGGTAGAATTAGTGACAAATAGAGTTCATATGTGAATTAGACCATAATGAACTATGAATTGATGATAAATGGGTACAATGATCTTGTCATGGATTAAAAGGATAAAAACGGTAGCTTTGATGTAAAAGAGGCTTAATGGACTTAATTGATGGCTAATTGTGCTTTTAATATGAAAATAAGGTTATATGTTGTTAAAGGATAACCTTAATATCTTTTGTGAAGAATAGATGAGATAATTAGGGTTTGAGAATAATTATATAAATTTCGGGTTTAAAATAGTAAAAATGAAGTGAAACCCTAATTGCAATGGAACCCCTAAAAGTGGACTAGAAACCCTAGGAAGCGAGCTAGGTTTAATAGATCTTGATGGTATGATTAATAATAGGAAATTGTATGCATATTTTAGGATCTCATAATGTTCTTGCTTGCCTATTTGGATTTCTTGATTGGATTATTCTATCTCAAATCAGCCTGGAAGGTATGTGGTTACGCTTATGGATAATCACTTTAGTTTGATGGAGATTCCCAGTTGTTTTATCGGTTACCTGAAAATAACTGCTTGGATGACTTTTATTTCATGCAACTATAAAGTGACTATGACTATCACCATAAGTATGCATCCATGCCTGGATCAGATCATGGTCCTCTTCTGTGGCTATGTGAATGCTAAAAAGGGTAACCTAGAGAAAGGTCTAGGCTATCAAGAGTTAGGGATTGGGATACCTATGTGTAGTGCCATGCAACTCTTTAGCACACCATGAGTTAAGGAGTGGCCTACCTATGGGTAGTGCCATGTGACTCAACCCTAGAAATTGGTTCACCTATTAGGTAGGATCATGAGGGGTTAAATGGGGATCTACCATAAGGAAGGTATCATCCAGGTCCACTGCAGGGACAACGCAGAGGTGAGGGTATGTAAGGATTGAGCAATTATGTTGAAAATGTAAAGTTCTTTGTTAAATCATATTTGACTGCAATATGTTGTTACAGTTAATTGCACGATTATTATTTCCCCCACATACCAGCTCCGTGCTGACTGACGTTTTGTTTGTTGGCGCTTTAGGTTCAAGTGAAAAGAACAAACAGTAAAGTGGCACATGTGGAATTAAATGATAATTAAAGTACAAAGGAGGATTAGTTAGAATAGACTCCAGATGTGGATAAAAGTAGATATCCAAGTTTTGAAAAAGGTATGCAAAGTTAATTTTTATTACAACCTTTCAATTTAGTTTAGTAAAATTTGATTATTATTATTGATTATTTGTTGAACCTTTGATCTGGAAATGGGGATAACGGCTTTGTCCTCTTGGTCTCCCTTAATTGGGGGTTACTGGGAGGCGGGGTCATTACACATACCATGCTCACATTGATTGCAAAAACAAGATGGTGGTCCTCTCTCAACCTCATTCTAATCCTGTGAAAATCCCTAAGGGAAGAGGATTATGTAATAATATTATAATCTTTAAAGCTAAAAAGCTCATTTCACAAGGATGTAAAGTCTTCCTTGCATTCGTCTCAGAGACCAGTCCTAGTAGCAGGCCTGTAGAAATTCTAGAGGTGGTACGTGACTTCCCTGACGTATTTCCAGAGGAACTTCCTGGGCTGCATCCAAATAGAGACATTGAGTTCTCCATAGATCTTCTTCCTGGAACCACTCTGATTTCTAGGGCACCATATAGGATGGCTCCTACTGAGCTTATGGAGTTGAAGAAATAGTTGCAAGAACTTCTCGACAAAGGTTTCATTCATCCTAGTGTTTCCCCCTGGGGTGCTCCTATTCTTTTTGTCAAAAAGAAAGATGGTTCTATGTGTATGTATATTGACTACCGCATGTTGAACCAAGATACTATTAAAAACAAGTATCCTCTCCCTCGTATTGATGACCTCTGTGATCATCTTCGTGCTGCTAAAGTTTTCTCAAAGATTGATCTTTGTTCTGGCTACCATCAACTTAAAATCAAGGATTCTAATATTTCTAAAACTGCCTTTCGAACTCGTTATGGGCATTATGAATTTCTGGTGATGCCATTCGGGTTGACCAATGTACCGGGCATATTTATGAACCTGATGAACAAAGTCTTCCAACCTTATCTTGATGAGTTTGTGGTCATCTTCATTGATGATATCTTGATCCACTCTGATTCTATGGAAAAACACTGAGAACACTTGCGAGTAGTTCTTGACATTCTTCAAACCCATAAATTTTATGGCAAGCCTTCAAAATGTGAATTTTGTATTGATAAAATCATGTTTCTTGGACATATCATTTCTGGGGGTAACATATATGTTGATCCCGCTAAAGTCTCTACTGTAATTGATTGGCAACCTCCTCGCAATCCTTCTAAAATCCAAAGTTTCTTAGGTCTAGTCAGATTTTATCGTCGTTTTATTCTGAATTTCTCCAAAGCGGCACTTCCTCTGACTAAGCTTACTCGGAAGGATGAGCACTTCATCTGGTAAGCTACTTGTGAGTCTAGTTTCCAGCAGTAGTAGAAGTTGACGTCGACTCCTGTTCTTGTTCTACCCTCTGGCAACGAAGGGTTTGTGATATTCACTGATGCTTCGAGGAATGGGTTAGGATGCATCCTGTAACAGAATGGAAAGGTAGTGGCCTTTGCGTCTAGGCAGCCAAAACCCAATGAACTTAATTATCCCACACATGATTTGGAATTATCCACAATCATTCATGCTCTTAAAATCTAGAGGCACTACTTGTACGGGGCAACGTTTGACATCTTCATCGACCACAAAAGCCTGAAGTACATCCTGGCCCAGAAGGACTTGAATCTATGTCAACGCCGATGGATTGAATACCTAAAGCACTATGATTTCTCTATTTCCTATCATCTGGGTAAGGCAAATGTAGTTGTTGATGCCCTTAGTAGGAAAAGGGCAGTGTGTGCATCTCTATTTGTTCCTGAATGGAAGAATATGGAGGATCTAGTGGGCTAGAAGCCAAAGTTTCTGTCTGATCATGTGCATGTTAATAACATCTCCATCACATCAAACTTGCATTTAAAACTTCTTGAGGCACACGAGGTTAGTACTGATCTTGCAGAGCTCTCCTCTCTCCTATCGAAGACTCAAACACATCTATCTATGGGTCTTGATGGTGGTCTTCGATACAAGAACCACACGTGGGTTCCTGAGCAGTCAGCTGAAAAGACAACACACTAGTACATGACCCACCTTTAGTGTCAGTTATTTAATACCTTTAGTGTCAGTTTAAATGCGACAACTATGTGGGCGTCGCTAAAAGGCAAACTGTTAGGCGTCGGTTTCCAAACTGACGCCAGAAACCTTCGTGTGCCACTGAAAACGTGCCAGTAGGGGGATATAGGCGTCGGTTATTATTACAGAAACTGTCTCCATAAACCTTCGCGCTACAGAAAGGGCACCATTTAGGACACCATTATCGTTGGTTTTTTTATTGATAACTGACGCCATATCACCTGCTGCCACGGTTGTGCTGGCCGGCATGGCCGTGGTGTTTGGTCTCATTAGGCGTCAGTTTTAGCTATTATCTGACGCTATAAGTATTTGTCATTGATTTTTTGAAACAACTGACGCCTATTGTATGCATTTTTTTTATCAGTCTGCAGGCCTACTGTGGCTGGTCGCAGAATGAGAAACTTGTAGTTCAGTTATGAACTGTAGGTTTTACGACATCCATTGATATCAGCCAACAACAGGCCACAAACCTGCAAAATTAACAACATTATTTTTCACACATTTAGCAACCTGCAGTTCCATTCGATTTTCACACATGTAGAAACATTCATGTAGCAATCTGCAGTTCCATTCATTTTCACATTCACACATGTAGAAACATTCATATAGCAACCAGTAGTTTCATTCATTTTCACATTCACACGTGTATAAACATTCAGACACATGTAGAAACATTCACACATATTACAATTCAGAAATTCATTTACAAAATATCATTCTTTAGTCATTATTTGCTATCAACATCCCAATTATATTTTAAAAACCCCACTACTTGTATGGCTTTTGCTCATTCTTCTCTTACATCATTTAATTATTCCGTCATATAGGGAGCATGTACATCTAGTAAGGCCTTTCATGTAGTGTGGTTAGTTTTAAACACCTGCAAAGAGAATGATGGATATATATAATTAATAATATATAAATAAGATTGATATATTTCATATTATCTAATGAGACTATATATAATACCTCAGGAATGGTATTGATTTTCACTGCGGCATATTTGATAATCATGTGTATAAATCGCATCACATAGTATGCACATGCCCATCCGTTGTCTTGTGTAGCACACTATAAATAGAAACATACAAAATATTAAAAAATACAACTAATTAAGCATTGTTCACATAAATAATATATACATTGCAGTCGGGAACTTATTTTCACGTTCTTCCAAATTATTGGCTGGTTCTTTTTCCTAGGGACCTTTCCTCCAACCTTTTTGAACTCATCTAAACCCCTACATATTAATGTAACATAGTACATTGCATAATTAAATAGTAATGTAATAACATATGTTAACAGATATGAAAATGAAATATTTCTCACTGGAATAATGCCATTTTCATTGTGTGTCCATATTTTGAATTCAATTTAGTCCCCTTAGGATCTAGATAATAGACAGTGAACGTCTCGGGGACAATAACTAGTAAATCCCAATGCATACCCCTAGAGGTAAAAAAGTTAAAAATTAATAACTCAAAATCCACAATAAAAATGTAATTTTCTTAAGTCCAAATTATAAGCAAAGTAAACTTACTCCACATTGAATGGAGCTATTATCACCGTCTTGTTATTTTGAGCAAAATTTGTAAAAGCATCACAACAATATTGTTGAACTGACGAAGGGTCTTTAGCTACTAGACTAATCAAAGATGGAATCAAAAATCCTACATGTTCGAATGAAAAATATGCACATATCTTGTCTAAGTAGCTACAAAACATGTATTACGTATGCATTAATATATAAGAAACCAGATCACCAGATCCTACACAAGGTATATGGATGTATAAAGAAGATCTCACCTTATCCATAGCTCTATCACAGATGTATTCAGCTAATCATATCGAAACAACTCCAAAATATCTTGTATAAATAGTTTGTTTTTGTATGATTGAACTGCAGCATCCACATCTATAGAAATAGTTATAGGGAAATTTATATCATGTTTGCCTAACCATATTGTCATACCCCTGCAATTAGGACCTAATGGGACAGGTAGGTCCTGTGGAACTCAACTTGGTAATGTAGGAGATGGAGGTGGAGGCCTAGATCCTCTGGGTGTCTTCTTTTTAACTTGTATATATATATATATAATTTTAGATCAATTGACATCATATACACACACTAACAATTTAACGTAATGTAAATTTACCATACAATTTTAGTATAGAGGACATCCACTTTTGGCCACAATATCACAACGCCTTCTGCCTCGCCAAGCGTTTCACAATCTGGGTAGGCATATGGTAATGGAAGATCCATCCACTTGGGGAATATACGTAGCGGGCTCACACGAACCCAACCAGCTGGTAATGGAGACCCATGAAACATTTCCCCTGGTAGGGATGGGTAAGCCAACGCCTCTACAATGACATATTCTTTACTTTTTAGATGGCATGGCTTCAACCCCTACAAATTTGTGTAAAGAATGTTATTTATATATACATATCATCTTGAAAATATATCATCTTGAAAAGACTAGTTACTATGTCATAAAAATACTTACAGCAGATGTGCTAGGTGGTGGGTCTACATGATTACTACTCCCAACCTTTACAGTAGGAGTAGAGCGGGACGCCAAAGGTACTGTCTGCTGAGTGGCCATCAGAGATGCCTACCACTTGCTCATTGCTTCATGGAGTGTCTTATCAACTGCTTCCTTGATTCTCTTATCAACTACTTCATCGACTCTGCTATCAACTATCTTATCTACCGATACATGGATAAAAGAAATGTTAGCTTCTGATTATTGAATTCTCTTTTACAGTAACATTCTAAAGAAAGAATAGGTTACCTCTTCTTGTGAAATTCCTGCTTTTGGGACATGTTTGTGCTGGGATGGCCCAAAGAATGCTTTGATGCCCATACCAGCGCCTGCAGTCCTAACACGTCCAGGATGCTCTGGGCTACCCAGAGTAACTATAAATTCATCCCTTGTGCCCTCAGGGATGAACTTGCCTTGTTTCCTCAGCTCGTGCAGCTCCCGCTAATCGCCAAAACAAAAATTTGTAATTAAGTAAACACCACAAATAATCAATATTCAAACGATTTCTCTAAGAGTTTTATTTTACCATTTTTCCAGCTGCCTCAGCAGTTGTGGGCTTCCTTATTTCTCCCTTCTTATTTGCCTCCCAGCTATCTAGACATCATGGTGAGGCAGAGGTGCGGTACCTATAGTAGAGGACTCCTGAGTAGCAGTAGACTCAGCCTGTAGTCTTTAGCGAATGCATGCATACCCCTTTGGACCCATTGTGTGGTCATGCACATTCAGTGCACGCCTTGCTCTATGTGCCTCACTGAGGGCCTAGTTAGTATGCACATTAATAATTTGGTTAATAACACTAAATGTTAATCTTGAATAGGTGAATACAACATATATGAATTAAATTGGGAGTGACGCCTAATACCTTGAATTCATCAGTTTTTCTTCAAGCAACAAATGCGTCCCATTCTTCTTGGTCCAGGAAGTTCTACTATTCAGTGGTTGTCTTCTTCCTCTTGTCACCTTCTTTTATGTATTCTCGGATGAGATTTGTCCTTTAGTTCCTTAGGACTCTCCCACAGCGTTGCATCATGCATTTACGATGCAGCTTTTCATCCAATGCAAATATACTCTGCAAAATAGAATTTCTATTATCTAGTATCCAAAAAAATAGTAATCTACAAAATAGAATTGCAAATTAATAATAACTCATGCATAAATCCTTCCATATTACGTCTTTCTTCCCCTTAGGAACTTTATGCCAAGAATCTATCTTACAACCGAAATGGCTACAATTAACATACCCAAGATATGAAACAAACGAATTGTGATTCACTCCAATTGCATTTCCTGCATTATCAAAATCCAAAACAAGTTTGGGTCCATTGCCCCTTAGCACTGTTAACTTCTTCATCATAGTGATGCCCCTTCTCTTGTCAACTTTTTGGTGTTTCTCATCAAGTGCCTCAAGTGCTTCAGAGGGTACATGTGCATCATCAACCTAAAATTTGACAAAATAAACACACTTACATGATATAACTATAAATGGACATATAGATATAAATATATGATATATTTTTAAAACTTACATTGTGAGGGGGCGCATTGATGTCCTCACCCTCACGGTAATCATCAGCACGGTCATCAGGAGAATGCTCAGCCATCTGAAAGTTCACATTCACATTGTAAAGTTCACATTGTAAAGTAATTCACATTGTAAAGTTCACATTCACATTGTAAAGTAATTCACATTGTAAAGTAATTCACATTGTAAAGTTCACATTCACATTGTAAAGTAATTCACATTATAAAGTTCACATTTAGAAAAAATAAAACATATAAAAAAATATAAACATGCCTCTAATATTGTGATTTTTTATCAATTAACAATTCTTCATTGTGATCTCCGCACACATACAAGTCATCATTAGCTTCAATATTTGCTGGTGTTGGCAACCCAACTGAGAATGGACTGGAGTCATCATACTTATCATAGTACTCTTCTTCATCTATAGGATCTTCAATGAACTGTCTTTTACCATGAAGAACAACTGACCATTTATCATTTGCAGGATCATCGATATAAAATACTTGTTTCGTCTGTGATGCCAATATGAATGGTTCACCATTTTCGTGAATCTTTTCAAAGTTCACTAAAGTGAAACCCAATTCATCCACTATAACTCCTTTGGTGTTATCAACCCAATTACATTTGAAGAGTGGAATTCTGAAATCTATGTAGTCAAACTCCCATATGTCTTCAATGATACTGTAATATGACATTTTAGCTTCACATGGACTCTTATCCTTTGAACTTGCAAAAAACATAGTCGACGCTTGAAGGGTGACCCCACTATTTTGGACGACTCTCTTATCATCTTGGTGCTTTGTGTAATATGTGAATCCATTAATGTCATACCCTTCATAAGACATAACATTCAATTTTGGTTTAAAGGCGAGGCATTTGATAGTTTCAGTAATATCATCTGGTGTTTGAGATAGTTGATGTAAGACTTTATCTTCAAACCACTTAATAAATGTTTTGTTATGCTCTCTAGCAAGCCACATTGTATTGGCTCGAGGATATTATCTCTTGATGAAATTGGTATGTTCCTTGATTTAAACACTCACTTCATCCATGTTGTGTAAAATATACAAGTAACCTTGTTCCAACTGCTCATGGCTGATTACTTTCACCCGTGATCCCAAAATTCCTTTTCCAAATTGCTCCTCAATATTCTTCTCATTACCAGGAGTGTCATTACCACTGAGAAAGTCATTGCAAAAAGCCATAACCTCTCTCACCACATAACCCTCAATAATACTCCCTTCAGGTCGATAACGGTTTCGAACATCACTTTTAAAAATGCTCATGTATCGTTCAAAGGGATACAACTAATGCAAGAAAACTGGTCCCAACATTTTCACTTCCCTAGTCAAGTGCATAACAAGATGTACCATGATATCAAAGAATGAAGGAGGGAAATACATCTCAAGCTGACATAGGGTAACAACCACTTCTCTTTGCAAATTATCGAGGGTATCAGGGTTAATAACTTTACTACACAGACTGTTGAAAAAGAAACAAAGTCTGGTGATTGCAAACCTTACATGCTTCGGCAATATAGATCGAATTACCATAGGCAATATTTGTTGCATTAGAGTGTGACAATCATGAGATTTAAGACCTATCAACTTTAGATCTTTCATTGATACCAATCTATGGATGTTGGATGGGTAACCCTGTGGCACCTTAACATTTACCAAACATTCACAAAAAGCTTTCTTCTCCTTTCTAGACAATGTGTAACAAGCGTGAGGTAAGTATGTTCTCCGATTTCCCATTTCATGTAATTCTGTTAATTTTGACCTTATTCCCATTTCATGTAGGTCCAGTCTGGATTTTATCCCATCTTTAGTCTTACCTAGTATATTCAACAAAGTACCAATGACACTATCATAGACATTTTTCTCAACGTGCATGACATTGATACAATGCCTGACTGTCAAAGAACTCCAATAAGGAAGATCCCAAAATATTGACTTCTTCTTGAATAAAGATGTGTCACTCCGTGTGTCCATAGTACATTATGATCTTTTACCAAATTCATTGACAAAGTCATTTACTCTTTCATAAACAACCTCCCCTTGTATAGGTTTAGGTACACTTTGTTCCTCATTCAATCCATTGAATGCTTTGCGCTTCCTACGATATGGATGGAATTTTGTAAGAAACCTTCGATGACTGAGATATACAATCTTACCGTCATGTTTTAGTCTTGTTGAATCAGTGTTCTCTTCACATATAGGATACGCTTTAGCTCCTTTGACACTATATCCAGACAAATTCCCATATGTTGGAAAGTCATTAATAGTGCAAAACAACATAGCATGCAAATAAAATGTCTCTCTTTGTGAAGCATCATAGGTCATCACACATTCACCCCAGAGTTTCTTTAAGTCATCAATCAGAGGTTCAAGATAAACATCAATATCATTTCTAGGTTGTTTAGGGCCCGATATCAACAACGACAACATTATGTACTTATTTTTCATACGCATCCAGGGAGGAAGACTGTATATAACAAGCATGACTGGCCAAGTGCTATGTTGGTTGCTCAATGTCCTGTACAGATTCATCCCATCTATACAAAGCCCAAGTCTTAGATTCCTGACTTCTTCACCAAATTCAGGGTACAATAGATCAATCTTCTTCCACTATGGGGAATCAGACGCATGTCGTCGGATCCCGTCATTATTTTTCTTAACATCTACATGTCACCTCAAATTCTTTGCATCTATCGGATTGGAAAACAAGCATTGAAACTATGATATTATAGGTAGATACCACATCACCTTGGCAGGAGAACCAGTTTTGGACTCCCCCAAAGTCGTCAATTTATACCGTGACGCACCACATTTTGGACAATCTTTCAAATCCACATAGCCCTTTTGAAATAATACACAATCATTTGGGCATGCTTGTATCTTCTTGGCCTCCATTCCCGTTGGGCACAATAATTTCTTTACCTGGTATGTTGAGATTGGCAGCTCCTTTCCTTCAGGAAGCATTTCTTTCAACAAAGACAACAATGACATGAAGCTTTTTTCGCTCCATCTATTGTTAGCTTTCAGCTTATACAATCTCAACACAGTGCTAAGCTTCATAAACTTAGTACAACCTATGTATAATGGTATCTCATCATCATGCACAATGTTTCTAAACATGGGAGGTGGATCGGTGTGCTCTACCCCACAACTATCCAGCATCACATCAATGATGTCTACTAGAACTGGTTCATTCACATCTATGTCATCGGAGGCAATTTCTTCTTCCATACAAGCACTGCTATCGATATCCACTGGTTTCGGGTTTGAAATCTCTCCATGCCAGTGCCATTATGTATAGCCTTGTACAATCCCGTTGTACATGACATGACTTTTGATTTCATCACCAGTGTTGACTTTCAAGTTGTTACCGCAATGCCTACATGGACAGTAGAACCTATCTCCAGATTGTTTCCTATATTCCTCAGCAAATCTAATAAACTGGACAAGACCAGAAATAAACTCTGGGGTGCAGCGATTGCAAATGGACATCCATGATCTATCCATTCTATGATCAAAGAGAAAACAAGTATATATTACAACAAGATTAGGGTCTAGGGTTAACAGATTAGAATTTTTGCATGGTTAAAACTTTAGGCCAACAAATACATGTGTTGTCATTCTTATACATAATAAATGTGTACCACCTATCCCATTCTTGAACACCTATCTTACTAGTAAGTGTATAATGTGTATTGGGATTTTAAGAAAATTTCGACAACATTTCCCTGTTGTTCTCTAAGTACATATGTACTTAGAGAACAAACGGGGAAATGCTACTGAAATTTTCTTGAAAACCCAATACACATTATACACTTACATCCTAAGTGAGATTAGGTGTTCAAGAATAGTCCCAAACCGAGGACTATCCAAGATTTACTCCTAATGAGTAAATCTCAGATGGGTTTCTAGGCCAACAAATACATGTGTTGTCATTCTTATACCTACAATCCTAGTTTCATCTTTCATATCCTATGTTTTGTGTAACATCATTTAATCATGCTTGTCAGTAAATAATAAATAGTAAATAAACCATGATTCCATATGTCAAAGATTTGAATCAAAATGGAGCCTAATGGAACATTGGGACAGTGAGAATATTATACCTCACTTGAAGGCTGAAGAAGAAATATATGCAAATCAATAGCAAGTCAACAACACCTGCAACAACACAAATGCACACAAATGTAGATGCATGTTCATCATCAAGATAATCATTACACACAAATGTAGGTATCTGATCATAATTGAGCAATATAGCACAAAATCAGCCATCACGACCGTGCTACGCAGCACAGCCATGCTACCAACACAGTCGTGTTGCCCAGCACGGTCGTGCCAACCTGTGATTTCACAACATGCACCATCATCGATCGTGGAGCAGGGTACCTGCTTGAGGGCGGAGGAAGAAGAGCAGGAGCATGTACCTTTGGGCAACCTGTGAGGAGAGTGGGGCAACTGGCAGCGGTGCGGGGGAGCGGAGACCGGCGATGAGACCAAGAGCATAGTAGGAGACCGGCAAAGAGACCAGGAGCAGAGTAGGAGACCGATGGCAGCGTCGGTGAGGATAGCAGCAGTAGCGAGCGGTGGCGATGCGGGGGAGCAACAATGGCAGGATCGCCAGACCTAACTGATCGACCAACAAAATAGAGAGATAGTGGGGAAGAGTCTTTCGTGCAGAGGCTATTAACTGCACCATCGACGTCGGTTGTTTAAAAATCGACACCTAAGAACGAATGGTGTCAGTTACCAAAAACACTGACACCTATGCTCAATGATAGTCGTCAGTTTTTACTAGAAAAACTCGATGTCTATCAACATATGCCGATTAAAAAAATTGATCTCAATTAATTACCATAGTCGTCGGTTTCTTTAGACAATCGACGCCCAAGGGGTGTGAAAGTTTTCCCGGGAACGGTGTAGGAAAACCCATAGGAGTTGGTTATCGTAGTAAAACTGACGACCAAAATGTGCCCAATTTCTGTCTCGTGAAAAACATTTCATCGTCGGTTTAAGAGTTAATAAACGACGCCATATGTTAAATTTTAGAGGTAATTTTTTTCACTGGAAATTTTGGATTTGATGGTTAATTTTAGGCGTCAGTTTCTTATTAAGGAACCGAAACTAAATAAAAGAGATACCCGTGTCTAGTCGCCCTTCACAGATAGATGTCGGTTTTTTTTTAACCGACGCTTTACGTTTTAGGTGTCGGTTTATTTATACAACAGACGCCTTTAAAAGTGACGTTATAAGTCATTTCTGTAGTAGTGACGATTCTTAGTGAGGCACATGGATCAAAATACGCAGTTCATCCCGGCACGACAAAGATGTACAAAGACCTACAACGTCAGTTCTGGTGGAGGGGCATGAAGCATGATATTGCCGATTTTGTGTCTAGGTGTCTGACATGCCAAAGGATCAAGGCCGAACATCAAAGACCTGGAGGTCTACTACAACCCCTTGAGATTCTAGAATGGAAATGGGAACAAATCACCATGGACTTCATGGTGGGATTACCCAGGACCAGGAAGGAATACGACGCTGAATGGGTCATAGTGGATCGTCTCACCAAGTCAGCTCATTTTCTTCTTGTGAAGACTACTGTGAAAGTTTCTAAATTGACCAACCACTACATACGGGAGATAGTATGCATGCATGGGGTTCCAGCATCCATTGTCTCAGACAGGGACCCAAAGTTCACTTCAAAGCTGTAGAAACATGTTCAAGAAGAATTGGGCACCAAATTGAACTTCAGTACAGCCTACCATCCGTAGATAGACGGGTAGTCAGAGCGTACAGTGCAGATTCTGGAGGATCTTTTACGAGCCTGTGTTCTCGATTGGGAAGGCTCGTTGGACTACTACTTGTCTTTAGCTAAGTTTTCCTATAATAATAGCTATCAGGCAAGCATCGAAATGCCTCCCTATGAAGCTCTCTATGGCCGACCATGCAAATCTCTGTTACACTGGGACAACGTCGGAGAGAATACCCTGATGAAATCAGAGGAGATACAGCTGTATACTGATAAAGTTGCATTGATCAGGCAGAGGATGAAGTGGGCACAGGATAGGCATAAGTCTTATGTAGATGCTCACCATCAGGAACGTCAGTTTAAGGAAGGCGACCATGTTTTTTGAAGATCCGACCTATTCGAGCTTTGGACAAGAACAAAGGAAAGCTCAGTCCTCGTTATGTTGGACCCTTTGAGATTCTGGAAAGGGTTGGTGAATGTGCCTATCGTCTCGCTTTACCACCTTAGTATAGTGCCATGCATAATGTCTTTCATGTATCTAATCTAAAGCCTAATGTCAAAGACCCCAGTCACATTCTAAATCATGAGCCTCTCGAGTTGAAGGATGATATGTCATATGCTAAGTCCCCAGTCAAAATTCTTGATTTCAAGACAAAGGAGCTTCAAAGTAATCGGCATATAGATATGGTGAAGGTTCTATGCAGTCACCATGATCAGACTGATGCCAACTGGGAGCTAAATAATGAGGTCGAGAAGAAATATCCACATCTCTTTCAGGCTACTTGAATTTTGGGGACAAAATTCTTAAAAAGGAGGGGAGAATGTGACAGAGTGAGTTTTCTATATATATATTACTCTCTCTCCTATAATTTTGTTTATTTCAATTATGCCCTCAATCTTTTCCCTCACTAATTTGACTCAACGACTTATCAATTTCATTTAGTGTCATCTCTAGTGTCATATAAAGTTGAATTACATGCAATAAGACACATAGTCAATTGATATAGTCAACATTCGAGTTTACCCTCAAAATTATACCACAGTTTTATAATGACATTATAAAGCTATGCCTAAGATATCATTACATTTGGATTTACCAATTAATAGCTATTAACTTTTGAAAGTAAATTGCATAATGTCATCTATTAAGCCCTAGGACCTAAGTTTCCAATTTCATTTGATAAAAATGTGTCATGCCTTCTTTTTTTAAGCTGGGCACAGATCTTTTAACTAGGGACCAATCGCGGTCGTTTGATCCCTTGATCAAGGATCGTGTGGGATCCAACGGCCCCCGGATCATCCCTAACTTCCCGCGCGACCCGTTCTCAACCCCAACTGACAACAATTCCTTCAATCGCCTCTCGCACCCGAATCTCGCCTCCTCTCTGCAAGATATTTAGAGGACAACTTCCTCTCACCCAAATGACCTCTTCCACGTCGCCAAGGATCCTCGATTCAGAGAGAATGAACTCCCTTCTCTCCGCACCTCTCACTAATGGTGGCACCCCTTTTAGGGCTTCTCTCTACACTCGACCTACAGTCTATTTAAGATCATCATTAGCACCTCATACCCTCCTTTGATCACCTAAAAACCTAAATTTCACCGAAGGACACCCCTTCCTCCCCGACCTCGAACACCCTCACCTCGCCTGACCCCAACCACCTCCTCACTCCAGTGATACCCTCCGTCCAATTGAACGCAGTTTCACCTTCAGGGGACCTTGGGGAGAGGGTCACCACCTTCAGTTGGAGCCGCGGAGGCCCAGAGCCTTGAGTCAACAAGTTGCCGCAACCAAGCTCGAAAGCTTCATCGTCGGCAAGGTCGGGAGCATGTCGAGCTGCAGGGAGTTGTCTTCGAGCCTCATGAACCTTGCACAGAGCTTCGTGATGCCTCAATCCAACCCGAGGGCAGGTATATCACTAAAACACCTTTTCTCTATTCGCCACCTATTTTGATCGGAAAAGGGAGCTCAGACCACCACCAGTGATGATCTTGATCTCCTCGCAACCACCGAGACCATGCACTTTCGATGCTCTCCTCAACAATGCCCAACACCCCCTGGAACCCCCGACCTCACCTTCACCTCCCCTTGTTGTTCCCTCACTACAGCCATGGCGTGAGTGGAAAACAAATGAGCAGGTGACTGGTCCACCTTGCCCATGCCCTCCAATGGGTTCCATTTAGACCCCTTGGGATTTTCCATCCTTTCACCTAAGCTGACCCTCCCTTCTGATGAGCGTCTTCTCACAGTTCAGTGGGAGGATCCGGTCAGTCAGATCCCTCACCTGATCCACGAAGCAAAGCTTGCTTTTTTTCATTTATTTCTTCAAGAAATTATCTGATTGGCCAGATCTTAGAAAAATCCTAGAAAATGCTAGGAATATCGAAATATATTGAACCTATATATTATTGTCATAAAAAAATGTGATATATCTAAATAAAATATAGCCAAGACCTAGATCTGATCCCTTTTTGTAAAGTATGGCCTACAAGCCCTAATGACCTTATATATATATATATGTATGTATATATATATATATATAGTGTAATAACAGTCATCCTTGATTTAGATCTGCCTTGTGGACATCCTAAACCCTAATTGGGGACCTGGCCATCATGTTACTCAAAACCCTAATCAAAAGAGGGACATTTGATCCAACAGTTGTGAAAAACCCTGCTTTCTAGTTTCCTCTCTTCATGTGTATACTTATTACAACTTTATGTCAAACTCTAACTATTAAATGACCCTAAATGACTTTGAACAACCCTAACCCTTAGAATCCAACTATGATCTCTCGAATCATATGTATCCTAAAGAGATATCCCTAATGATCTAAACTATAATAGAAACCTAATATGGAATGATGAGAACCCATGGTGACTTTAGGTTCTTATATACATTCCAGGGTGATCTACTCTCTTTCTCCTAATCTAGGACTTATGGAAGTATCTATGAAATTAAAGGTATGTGGATATAATTATATGACTAGTTTTTGCTGGATGTTAAATATGTGTATTTGCTTGCATATATTTAAGTACATTGTTGGATGTAGATATATGTGTATTGTCATTTTCCGCATTGAACATTTAAGAACATAAATGAATGAGAAAATGAAATGTAGTTACTAGTGGCGCTCATTAATCTCCATGTTATAGAGGGAAAGAATTATTGTTGACTAGTACCTCCCTAATGGTACAAGGTATGCAGGGAGATCCGTAATGGTACAAGGTACACAGGGATAGGGCCCAATTAATTTATGTTTGTGCTAGTCCACCATAGTATTGCATATTCATTTGAAATGCGGTTAATAACTTGGGATTACCTAATTTTACACCATTAAATTGTGTTTCTTTCTCTTTATTCTTTTTCAAATATTTTCAATATACCATCATAGTATAGCTCTTTAATTCCACATACCAACTTTTGTTGATGTTTTTGTTTCTCATATTTTCTAGGTACAAGGAACATATAATGCACTTCAAAGTACCAGAAGCCAATAAATAATGAGCATGGATGATAGTAGATAGATCTCCACTTCCTATCTTATTCATTTTAGTTAGATAGTTTTATTATTCTAGATGATGTAATAGGATGTTATAGATCCTATGTAGTAATCATATTTTTCTTTCTCATAGACTTATTCATTCTTCCTTCTCAATTACTAGTATGTAATGACTTTATTTATTCTCAATGAATGAAGTGTTGTGTGGCTATCTAATGATTCTGCGAACTTGATCTTGGCTTTTCTCTGATTTTAGTTGACTATCTTAATTTCTTATATTTTCCCTTCTGACATTTATAGATATGAGTGCACGCATATCTGTGGATGTCACTAAGGAAAATATATAGAAATTGGGGTCATCACAGCACATCTCTGCTACTTTAGGGTTGATGGTGGTGTTTCCTTCTTACATTCGAGGAGGCTAGGGTTCATAGGAGGAGGCAGAGGGAGAAGAGATGTTAGGGAGTGAAGGAGGCTTAGAGGGATTGTAGAGGACTTCAATGTGGAGAGAGTAGCTTTGTTTCTCAACTTGAGTGAGCATGGTCATGAAGAACGTCTTTGTCATTTTTTTACATAACCGGTGAGAGCAAGGTTCAAGGAGGAAGACTGGGCTTATTACCCTAATTAAATGTAATTTATTTGTAATGATTTCATACTTGCTAATTTCTTTGAATTTTTATAATTTATAAATGACACTACTCCAAGCTCTAATATATTAGCCACATGTTCACATTAAAAAAGCTAATTTGTAATGATGTTAGCACACTTAATTATGGATATGAGATGACTAATTTAATCATTCTTCACAAGAAATAAAAATAGAAATATTTAATAAAAAAAATTATGTTTTAGTGTGATTCTAAAGTCATTAGTCAAAAGAGTTGGTGTTTTAGTAGAATACAAGTTCAAGTCCAAATAGTCAAGCACAAGAACTTAAATTGTAGCAAATGATGACAAAGTGATTCAAGGAGATAATTTAGGGACCAATTTGTAAATGTTTTCATAAAAGGAAAGTTGACTCATTTATAGACAAGAACTCAACTAAAGAGAATAATTAACAACACATAACATGTTGATTGGTCAAACTTCAAATGGTGGATTGATTTGTAAATGTGATCAAGTTCAAAGAAGAAAATATGAAATTTATCTCAAAATAGATTAAGTGCCTAAATTTTGGTATGTTATACAATGAGACACAAGAAAAGAAAAACTAAATGGATGGCAATCAAAATTGACCTCTCCAAGGCCTTTGATTACATGAAATTATCATCCAGGATACTCTTCTTAAAATAGCTTTCCCTTGAAAAGGTGAATCTACTTATCATGCAAATCATTTTGTTAAGAGAGACTTTCATCCTTTGGGATCGGAAGCCTCTACCCCCCTTCAAAGCATCATGAGTTGTGTGATAGTGGGACCCAATCTGTCCCTATATTTTTATTCTTTGTATGGAAAGGTTTAGTCAAGAAATTCAATAGGAGACAAACCAAGGTAATTGGAAACGAATCTTGCTAAGTTGAGGAGGTCTACAACTTACGCATGTGCTTCGCTGATGATTTAATTCTAATGGAAGAATCTTCAACATCACATGACATTACTATTAAAAAGATTTTGGATAATTTCTCTATAGTATCGGGGCAATAGATTGATTATGAAAAATGAAAGTGATTCTCGCTCTTAATGTGTCTTCTAAGGAGAGAAGAATAATTTCCAAGAAGCTTGGAATCCTCCAAACCTATGACCTTAGTCGCTAAATGGGAGTGCCCATACTACACCACAGAATCAACAAATCAATACATGCTTATATCATGAAAGTAATTAAGGCAAGGAAGAATAATTGGATAGCTTGTCACCTTTCTCATATAGGAAGAATTACTCTTGCCAAGGTCACTCACAAGATATTCCAACTTATGCCATGCAAACAATCTCCCTATCTCCTGCGCTATGTGTTGATATCAATAGGCAAGTTATAAACTTTATCTAGTTTGGCCATCATGAAGATAGAAAGCTCTCTCTACTTTCTTGGAAGAAAGTCACAACCAGTAAGGATAGAGGTTGCCTTGACATCAAGGATGCTAGGTAGTTTAACCAAGGTCTCATGATGAAGAAGGTTTAGACATTCATCATTGAGATGAACAAATTGTGGGTCAAGGTAATGTTGGATGAATATTTCAAAAACAATAAATTCACAAAATCTCCTAGTTCACCAAGATGGAGCTTCATCAAAAGGAACATGGTAGAAACTTTTTCTAAATCTTATAAAGTGGTCAAGATGGCCAATCCATGAATGTGTGGTCCGATAAGTGGTTGGGGGTCAAACTCTGAAAGAATTGAATCAAACAAGCTCTCACCATACAAAAATGAATGACCTTGTTATTGGCTCAATAACAAAGGATAACATATGTCATTGGGATTTTATCTATAATTACTTGCCCACTAAGGCTTGGTAGGGGATTGAATCAATGGCACCTTCGAGATCTTCTGTAAGAAATGACAATTGGGGAAGGTTGTATGAAGAAGATGGTGTCGTGTCAGTGAGATCTGCATATCAATGGATTCGATCATCTAAATAAACTCCAACACCTGGAAACCAGTGGAAGAAGAAGCTAGTTGAATGCATAAAGATTTGTTTCTGGTTGTTCACACATGACACTTTACTCATAAATATGGAAAAACAAAACTGGCATATTGATTGAGATAAAATATGCTAGTAATGTGGTAACGGTGAGGAGACCTCACTGCACTACCTGAGGGATTGCACCCACTCGAAAGAGGTCTAGTCTACCATGAATACACCTACAAACTTCTATGGCCTCCATGAAGATGACTAGAAAAAGATTATCGTCAACCATGCAACTGAAGCTCAAGATTTTACCTTTGCAGTCACCTGTTGGCATCTGTGGACTGCAAGGAATGAGTTTGTGCATGCTAACAAGAAGCAACATTTGGATTGCTCCAACCTATTCATTTCACAAAAATTAAGTATCATTCTTAACCTTCCATTTGGATATCACTTGATGTCTAGTTTGACTCCTAGTGCTTGGGAGATGTTTCATTTCTAATCTATTGTGATGTTGCCAACGACATAGACAAACAAGCGGGGGCTATTAGAGTGTATGCTACTTCTTCAACATGAGTTGCATCATGGGAAAAGGACCCTACATCTGAGCAATGAGTGCACTAGAGGTTGAGATGATTGGTATCCATCAGGTTTTACTCTATTGCAAGCAAAATAGATGGTATAGCATCAGCAATGCTAATTGATTTGATCTCCTCGGTCAATATGTTCCAGCTGAAGCGTAAAGCCTCCCTAAAGTTTAGACCATTGGTTTTGTCATGCTCAAGCATGCTGAGATCAATGAACTATAAGCTTCAATATATATCTCATAGCTTTAATTCTACTGCTGGTTTTATTGCTAAGTTTTCTATTAAAACAATGTCTTTGTAAGCTTCATCAATCACTCTGACTGGCTAAGTGTGCCAGCTAGTATTGGCTAAACTCAATCCCCACTGTACGAGAGAGCAGCTTGAATGAAATTCTCTTGGTTTGCAACCAAAAACAAAAAAATCATGCATGCGTGTGCATCATATTATGCAGCTTGAAGTTTGACGCACACGAGTGATTTGGAGAAATGTCTGAGATGCATGCATCGGTGGATGTTTCAGCCATATCGGAATTCAATACCCAACAAGTATTGAGTATCCGACCACCATGAAATAATCTATGCGGAAATTTCAAGTGAGAGAAAAATCGTTATGCAAACTAAAACTCAAGCATATACAAACCGTTAACAGTAATAGCCACCACCCGTTATTCAACAACCGTTTTGCCATATGGTCATGAATTTGATTAAGCAGAAACCTTAAGAAGGATTGTTCCTCTAACATAATCTTTTGTTTACAATAAAATCTTTTAACACAGTCTTATTTTCTTTTCACTTGGTGTGTTCGGCACGCACATTATTGTTCCAGTGTAGTACACCTAAAGTTACCATACGAATTGTCACAAGTTGGTATAAACAATGTTGCCTTCCGTAGACATACTATATCACACAACATAAAGTCTTATTTATAACACTCGCATAATGCTCCATAACACAATATTCTATAAGATAAGGCCAACCTACGTGAAAAGAAAGTTAATCTATCAAAAAAGATAATAGAGAGATAATGTTGAACTTGATAGTTAGGAAGAGAGAATAGTACTGGGCATTATCTCAGACTAGAAATCAATTTCCGATATTGCTTAAAAGAATTATGATATATTTAACACGCTACTTGCATGGTGAACAGGCGCTGCTAAGGTGAAGGGGATGTGTTATATAGAGTCAGTTTGGAATAAAAAATCAGACACTATTTGTGTAACGCCCCTCCAAGCACATACATGACAGCGGAAACAAACCCTATGTTGTCCATAACATGGGTCGCTTGGCTCGGAGAAACATTACAAAACATGACATACATAGCAATAAGATAATGAAACACCATGCATTAACTTAAAAATAGATTCATACATTGTTCTATAAAAGGGAAAACACAAATGTCTCATCTTAAATTCAAACCTAGTACATGGAATTTAAGAAAATCTAAAGCATGAATTGAAACTAAACTAGATAATCTATGGAGTGGTAGATGGCACCCCACCAAGCTAAAGTCTCCTTGATCAGCTACACTTGAAGGCTCGCTTCAATTACCTTTTGCTCATTGATCTAGGGACATCTCATCCCACGGCCATGTGAAACAAAGCATCAACGTAAGTAAGCGGCACTATGCATGTTATAAGAATTGAAAATAAGCATATACTTGAATTGAAATAAACTTGACATGATTTAACATTAAGAATTCTCATTACACTTTAGATTTAATTACATCAATGAATTAAGAAACATTATTATATGTAATCTCTCCATCACTGCCCCGTGGTGCACATCATGCTCAGAAAGCCCATCATTGCTAGGAAGCCCATAACAACTATAAAGGTTCATCATTGCGAGAAACATATAATAAATTACCTAATCCTCTTAACTTAATCATGAACATCATTGTTCTTATCTTGCCATCAATGTAAATTATCCTCGTCCTAGTATTGCACCAAAGTGCTCATCAATGCCATAAAGACAAAATAACATAAAGAGGAACAATTTAAAACTTAAGTGCATTATCTTATTCATCATGTGATTTCTCCCTCTTAATCTTGATATTAACGTTACATGTGTTACATGATTCTTTCTTCAATGTATTAATCATTACACTATCATATCATTAAATTAATGAGCATAAATGATAAACATAAGACTTTATGATTATAAAAACAACATGCAATAATATGATCTGAGGCATCATCATTATCTTAATCTCATTCATTAACTTGGAATTTAAAGCATAATCTTAAATCATACTTAACATAGAATTCATCCAAGATATATACGCATAATGGTATGACCCGCTTACCTGGAGCAAGGTAGATCCTAACTTAGTATCCCTAATCTTGATCGAATCATGTGTTCATAAAATTAACATGGTTTATATTAATTATCACCGTAAGTATATCCTAAATCCTAATTTAGGTACTTTAGAGAAGCATGGTCAGAGACGACTGAATTAGGATTTGAAAACCTAAAAATTGACTTCCTTATCGAAAAAATTTTCCAACAAGTATTTTTGGGCATTGTTCTGATCATCCTATGGAATATTGTGAATTTTTAAATATTTGACCAATTAGAAATCATAGAAAATCCACGTGAGCCTGTGACCCGCATCTAGTTGACCCAATCAGGGCTGGCCGCGCAAGCAATGGGGCCTCGCTGGGGCAGACCAACAGTCAAGATAAAGGTGGCGACAAAATTTTTTGCCCTAACAGGTGTGAGAGAAATGAAAATCATTATCGGGGCAAGATTGGAAAAGGAACACCTTGTTTCTTCTTCTTCCAGGGGGGAGACAAAGCTCAGCTCCAAGGTGCTTCGTTCAAAGATCCAGATCATGGAGCCATACATACCGATGAAAATCAAGGAGTGTGTAGTCGTCCACATTGCCGTACGAACCCGATGAGCATATACGAGGAACCTGTGGTGCCCAAAGCACCCTGGTTTCCATTACAATCAAATAAAAATAGAGCATTAGCTTGCAGGGTTCAAAAACCATCTCAACAGATCATTTGAGTGCCCAAAAAGGTTAGAAAACAACCACCGGGGTCAGTTGAAGTCAAAAGTAGTTCGTGGGCCACTGGATGACCTGGGCGGTGAACGTCGGCGAGAAACAATGGCGACCCTACAAGGTCCTCTGACTGGGGAAAGAACAATGAAAACTAAAAAGGGAAAAATGACGGAGGAGTGGTGGCGTTGCTTATCTTGCAATCAATTACAGAGAAGGAGGCAGGGGTTGCTGAGGCGAGGTGATGGTTGCCGAAAGAAAAGAGGAGTAGGCAGCGATGCTTTAGGGCACATGAGATGAAATTGACAGTTGAGGAGCACCTCTCTGAGACTTGCGATCGTTTATAACCCATTATATATAGGTTTGGTTGGCTGGGGATTCTTTTGTAAAAAGATGGTGGCGGGAGGAGTTCTAGCCCTATTGAGGGTTTCTTCGCTAGGGCACAGAGTCTCATCAAACTTGGGATGGTTACACTCGGATCGCGATGACGTTTGCATAGAAGAAGAGATCATGGACAAACAGACTCTGTAGGGGAGAGATGGGGTCGGAGAGGGAGAATCCGACCTGGTAGCCTTTTCTCGATCTCCTACTCAGGGTAGGAGACAGAGTTTGTGGCCCCATGATGCAAATCTGACGGCTGTAAAGGAGTCTGCATCAAGAAAAATATAACAAGATCGACGTGACACAATAACTAGAGGCGTAAAACAAAAATGATGTGTGACATTTAAACAAACGGAAACTTAGGCAGATAAATCAAATTATCAAAGAATAATTAGCCCAAACTATATGCTAACTTCCCTAATGGTTTGGAGGGTCAAACAAAGTCCTATTGACTTTAGATTTGAACCACAAGCTAAATAGGACCTATAGAATCTCTCTATCCAATTAGATTTAGGTTTTCATCAACCTCATATAGGTTGTTGTTTTAATGCATATATTATTAAAAGGTGTAATTAATGAAATTATCCTTTCTTTAATGAGTTGGTTGGGCCTACAATTGAGGTTATGAGAATATTTGATATATTTGGGGCTTAAAGGTCATATTACATTCTATTTGTTTTGTTAGATAGAATCATAAATTTGTAAATTAGGGTATCGGATTATGGGTCATTGATAGGTTTAAGATTTTGAGGATGTTACAATTTGAGTGCACATCCGATGTGTTAGCTTGAAGTTGACGTTGACGAACGAAGAGGTGCCATGATTCTATAATGGAGTCACGTAAATTTTGTTGCGTGTTGAATTGCTGGCGTTTAGCATAGGGGGCCGGAACTGTTAATGATGGCCTGTTCGGCGAGAAACAATGGCGGCCCTATAAGGTTTGCTGACTCGGGAAAGAACAGCGAAAACTAAAAAGGGAAAAATGAAGGAGGAGTGGTGGCGTTGCTTATCTTGCAATCAATTGTAGAGAAGGTGGAAGGGGTTGCTGAGTCGAGGTGATGGTTGCTGAAGGAAAAGAGGAGTAGGCGGCGATGCTTTAGGGAACATGAGATGAAATTGACAACCGAGGAGCACCTCTCTGAGGCTTGCGATAGTTTATAACCCATTATATACAGGCTTGGTTGGCTGGGGATTCTTATGTAAAAAGATGGCGGTGGGAGGAGTTCTAGCCCTATTGGGTGTTTCTTCGTTAGGCCACAGAGTCCCATCAAACTTGGGATGGTTACACTCGGATCGCGATGACGTTTGCAAAGACGAAGAGATCATGCACAAACAAACTTTGTAGGGGAGAGACGGGGTCGGAGAGGGAGAATCCGACCTGGTAGCATGTTTTCGGTCTCCTACTCAAGGTAGGATACAGAGTTTGTGGCCCCACGATGCAAATTCGACGACTGTAAAGGAGTATGCATCAAGAAAAATATAACCAGATCGGCGTGACGCAGTAACTAGAGGTGAAAAACAAAAATGATGCGTGACATTTAAATAAACAGAAACTTAGGTTGATTAATCAAATTAGCAAAGAATAATTAGCCCAAACTACATGCTAACTTCTCTAATGGTTTTGGAGGGTCAAACAAAGTCCTATTGACTTTAGATTTTGAACCACAAGCTAAATAGGACCTCTAGAATCTCTCTATCCAATTAGATTTAGGTTTTCATTAACATTTATTCATCAACCTCATATAGGTTGTTATTTTAATGCATATATTAATAAAAGGTGTGATTAATGAAATTATCCTTTCTTTAATGAGTTGGTTGAGCCTACAATTGAGGTTATGAGAATATTTGATATATTTGGGGCTTAAAGGTCATATTACATTCTATTTGTTTTGTTAGATAGAATCATAAATTTGTAAATTAGGGTATCAGATTATAGGTCATTGATAGGTTTAAGATTTTGAGGATGTTACAATTTGGGTGCACATCCGATTGAAGTTGACGTTGACGAACGAACAGGTGCCATGATTCTATAATGGAGTCACGTAAATTTTGTTGCGTGCTGAATTGCTGGCGTTTTAGCACCGGGGACTGGAACTGTTAATGATGGCCTGTTATTACCGTAAGATAGCCACAGCTGCCATGCCATGGATTACTCGGCAATGTACAGCGAAGTTGCGTCTCACCGTCGTCGTGTCGTCGTCGTTGTCCAAAGCCTCTCTGACACCGCCGTACGAACAGGGGCGTGGTGATGACGTAGCATTTAGTACTAATTGGAGGGCTCCACCACGGCGGCAGCGTTAAGTGGGCGCTGAGCTGGCGGGTCTGACACACACGTTTCAGCTGCGATGAATTTGTTTTAAATTTCCAACCAGCAGCTTGCTCCCTATTATTAAAACTAAATATTTCTGTGATGAAAATTAGTCAAGGGGTTAGCTAGGTAGTTAGTTATAATAGTTACCGGGATCAGTAACAACTGGGCTAGTGGGCTATACGACTTACAAGGACAAAAGGGCGCAACAAAGCGATGATGCGGGTGGGTCACCTTCACGCGGCAGCAAATGGGCCTCCCAAGTTGTTCGGCTCTTCAAACCCGGCCCACTATCAACTATCCTTTATCAGTATAATCGTCAATAATATTCTATTTGCATTAATTTCTTAATACTTTTTCTGTACGCCACCAAGTCCCCTCTTTATGACATCGTCGGCCCTACTCGAAACACGACACGTGTCCATCATAAGTCTTGTGTGTCCTTGTTGTAAAACACCCAATCTCTTCACTGACTTACAATTAACCGGAAACAGCTGAGGAGGATTGGTCACTGCAGAATGAAACCACCCCCTAGCTCGAAGGCAGCTGCACGGAACAGGTGTGGGGTTTTGCCCATGTTCATCTGTGTCAGAAGGAGGTGGGGATAGATACTAGTATAGAAAAGAAAAGTCGGAGTCGAGTTTAGTAAATAGAGACAGATACTAGTTTGGAAAAGAAAAGTCAGAGTCGAGTTTAGTAAATAGAGACTACTGCGGTAATTGGGTGGCTAGAGGGGTGAAAAAATAATACAACCAATTTGGTAATGAGTTGCAATTGGAATACGCAGGTCAGGCCTTGTTTTTATCTTCTTCCTTATGATTCTGGTATATATAATTGCTGATAAATTTTACTTGTCTTGTTTTCAGTAGGAACTAGGAACCAAGCAAGAGGGTGTGAATTACTTTGCAACTGTGGTCGTGGCCTCGTAGCTATAGGCCCTACTGCTGTCGCTCTCGCCAATAAAACAGTGTAGTACTAGACTCAATTGATCGACGAGAACCAGGCCGGAGGGGTGAGCCCGATAATAAATGTGGGGGCAAAGACTGTAGCTAGGGCGTGGTGGTGGGGTTAAGTCACTAGACTGGAACTGCAAGGTGGGTGGAAGAAGGGATATGATGCACTACTACAACACAGGCCCATGTTCTGGGTTCAGAGAAGGGGAGAGCAGCAGCTGGCTGCTGCTGCAGAGGTCGTGGAAACTGGAACTGGCTGCACGGCAACAGCAACCATGCTATCACAGCAGGCAGTAAAAAGTATCGCAAGGAGAAGAAGAGAAGACTCCGACTATACCCATAAAACTCATGTTCTCAATGCTGGAGTACTGGCCGTCACAGTATGTGCATACTGTCGTTGTAGACGAATATTATTCAATATTAATAGACAGCTAGCCAAAGATAGAGAGGGAGATATGCTTGTACTAGTATATTTCCCCTTCCTCGTGAAACGCACACTGCGTACCTCGCCACCGCATTATTAGCAGTAGCACCCTCCTCCCCCTCCCCTGGAGCAAGTATTCAATACAATAGGGTGGTGGCGGAGTGTGAGGGATATCAAAAGGAAGACAAGAGAGAGAGAGAGAGAGAAGTAGAGTAAAATAATGCAACCTTGCTTGCTACCTCTCAGTCTCTTGTTCCTCCTCTCTTTTGTATGGGTGTGGGGATGGGATGCCCCTGCATGGGGGCACGTTGTTGCCCCTACTCTCTCTACCTTTCTCTCTCACCACACCACACCACCCCTGCTCTTGCATGAATAAATGACCCCATCCGCCCATCTTCTGCTTTCAACTTTCACACTCCAATTTCCTCTTCTTTCCCCCTTCCTCCCTACTCATCTCTGTCACTCCCCTGCCTCCACAACTAGCTGCTAGTCTATCCTCTAGTCTACCCTTCTTCCTTCATCACTACCTCGACATCCACCACACTGCCGTTACTGGCCAGCAACTAGCTAGCTAGCTCCATTACTCATACTATAGGTTGTTAGCTACCTTCCGTCACCACCCTTCCTTCTCAATAATAGCTTCCTGCTACACCAACCCCTTCCTCTGTTGCAACCCAATGGCACCTGAATTGGAAATGGGTGGAGGACTTGGTCTCGGAATGGGGTTGCTGGACTTGGGATTCCCACACGGCATGATGATGGAGGCATTCTCCACATCGTCTTCCTCATCGGCTCCCTACGCCAGCAGCTGCGGCAGCGCAGTTGGGGATGCTTCTTACTTGTACGGCCTTCTCCCCACGCCTGACTCTTCGACTGCCATTGCGGCTTTCCATCAAGTAGATGATCTGCTAGACTTCTCCGCAAAAGAAGGCCTCTTTGAGGCGCCGCCAGTGGATGTCGGCAGCTACGCATACCACAATGGAAATGTACAAGCGAGCCAGCACCATCTGGTTCCTAGCCACCAGCATCCGCCGTTCCACTCAGCTTACGGAGCCGCAACTCCGAATTATGGCATTTTCACCGCCGACCACCACAGCAGCTCGTCTGCCGGTTCCGACCTCGCCGCCTTCCCGGACGACCTCTATATTCCGGTAAGTAGAATTCCGTGTTGGCGTAGTTCGAGATAGGGGGAGAGTAGAGAAATTAAGAAAACACAATTAATAATGGAGAAGACCCACCAGTACCACCAACTTGTAGGGGACACGAATTTAAACAATTCCGTCTTGGTGTTCTTATCTCTTCTTCTTCTGCTTAATTGTAAAGTAGACAATCTCTTAAACAACTCGGTTGCAGAGTGAAGAGGCGGCGGAGCTCGAGTGGCTGTCCAAGTTCGTCGACGACTCCTCGGACGTGCCGTTCCACATCCCCGGGATCACCACAGCCGGAGGCACTGGTTATGCATCGCCGGCGGCGGCAAACTCAAACACGAACCAGTACAGCAGCGATGGAACTGCAGCGGCTGATGGTACATTAATTACAAGGGCGGACACGAGCGGGGAACTGATGATCCCTGGCCGCGCGAGGAGCAAGCGTCCACGAGTGGCTACCTCAATGGGCGCCACTGACTGCACCCCTTGGCTGTCGAATTCCCACCTTCCGTCGCCATCATCGTCTTCATGCTCATCCTCAGAGACGAAACAGCCCAGGATATCCCTCAACGGAGGCAAGAGGAAGAGGGTTGCTGAAGAGGCTCCGGGTATTGGTGCGTCGGCAGAGAGAGGCGCCGCAGCTGTGATGAGGAGGTGCACGCACTGCTCGTCGGAGAAGACCCCTCAGTGGAGGACGGGACCTCTAGGACCAAAGACGCTGTGCAATGCCTGTGGAGTGAGATACAAGTCAGGGAGGCTTGTCCCAGAGTACCGCCCAGCATCCAGCCCGACGTTTGTCCTCACCCAGCACTCCAACTCGCACCGCAAGGTCATGGAGCTGCGCAGGCAGAAGGAGATGGTAATGCGTCATCACCACCACCAAGACGCCTCCCCAAGCGGATTGTCGTTGGTTTCAGTGTCACCGTCCCCCTCCGCCGTGCTGGCGTCGACGAGGCCGGACCTGCTACTCCGGGACTTCCAAGTCTGCTGACGACCACGTGCCCACCTGCTGGGCTGGGGTCCACCTCCTGCTAGTCTCTCTCTCTCTTCCCTTAGCAAGCTTTTTCACTTTTTTTTTTTAATCTCAAGCCTTTGTACCTTTTTTCACTTTTATTTTTGGCCTCTTCCTCTTAGTTACTTTATTATTGTTGAAGAATCTCATTGGATTGTTGTTTCGAAAGACAAAGCCCGCCAAATCAACGGCTTTGCTTTTCGTCCCTGATAATCCAATGCCTCTATGGCCGATGACTAGCTGCTAGTGTTTTTTTTTTTTCAATCTTTTTAAACTGTGATCGTTAGAATAATAAAACCAATAATAATTTTAGCATCAATAACTACTGTCATGCCGTGTGATATATTTTCCTTTGTTTTGTTTTGTATCACTTTATAGTGCTGGGGGGAGCAGAGCGACAGCTACCAAAGGAGTGTGCGGTGGTGGTGGGTCCAATCTGTTGAGGAAACCACGTGATGTGCTGCCCACCATCACTTTGCAAACAACTAGTACAGGGTTGAGGGGCGGGGGGGGTTACCCGTTTGAGAAGGAAAAAAGGGCTCACCGCGTTTACAACGTTGTGGTGGCAGACCAAAAATTATGGGTTTTGCTGGAAATATAAGCCAGACGGGGGCAGTACGAAAAAATTGGTGCTGTCCACGCATATCTTTATGACTTGTATCGACTCACATGGAGTGAACTTAGAAACAACGAATCATTTGCTTTGCAATTTGGACTTTTTAGTTGGGGAGTATTGATTTGCTTCAAAGTGTGTTTGTAGGAGTAACATTGAAACCTGTATTTTGTATTGTTTGTAAGTAGATGAAAAACAATCAAGTGCTAGGGCAGAATCTAAAAATGACACAATCTATGGTTGTTGGCGCTCAAGTTTTTTAAACATGGAAATGCATCCTTTTTCCTATACAGCAAAGGATCAGAATTCGGATAAAGCAGGGAAGAAGAATACAGAGATCATCTTCATCTGCGAGGGTGTTCTGTTCTTCTTCTTTGGGTTTCTGGATGTAACTGTCTGGATTTACTGAGCAAAAACTCCCTTGTACAATCAAATTTCCAGGAAATGGTACCTGCACAACACGTACGCCAAGGAACAAGGATGAAGAATTGCGGCATTGGGTCTTCTTCTTACAACGGGTAAATTAAACCCATCTCTCCAGTGAACAGTAATTCGGGGATGGCAGTAATGAACACCGTGTGTGGTGCGCGGGTTCCGGATAGAAATCTCCCCGACCCCAAAATAGTAGGACGGTGTAATTAAAACAGAACAACTGCGCAAGCAAGCAATGCTCTGCAATCATTCTACCTGACTCTCGCAGTCATCAACGGCATTCGCCCTTCAAGAATGTGGAGGGGTTTTTAAAGCTCTAGTAGGAGAAACAGTAATGTTGGGTGTTCGGTTCCAAGTACTTGGATGCCTACGACGGGTAACAACCCCTCCCACAACTAGTAACTTATAGCATAGATAGATAGGGAAGGTTATAGGTCATGCAGTAGGCTACTGCACAGCAACCCTGCCTGGGCTGGTGCGGGAGTAAATCGGTAGAGTTGTCATTTGATGCCCCAACCAACAGAGACAACACGGAGAGGTAGTATTGTCCATTGGGTTGGAGGAAAACCTACGGTTTCCTCGACCAGTGGGGCTTTTACTCAAGAGTGACTAACTTGGGGTATGTGTCAGTACATGCCACCAACAAAGAAGGTTCCTCGGTCTGCTTCAGTTAGCTAAACTTGGGATTTTGATAACGACCCGGCTAGCGCAGTGATTCTTGACAGCTCACATTCTACAGCTCACCCGATATTTACTTACTGAAGAGTAGCTAAACTTGGGAGATGTGCCTAAGAAGGTTCGTCTGTTCTGGTCTGCTATGTTAGCTAATCTTTGGTTTTTTATGACAACGTACCCAGCTGGCGCGCCTGTGTAGAGTGATGCTATATTGACGACTGGCATTCTGCAGCTCACCCCAACATTGGCTACACGTTCAACTCTATCACGTGTGCTAATGTAAGACACAGCAATTTGTTTGTTACATGTCACGTTAAGGGCCCCGGGCTTATTACATAACAAATGACGAGTCACAGGTTTAGGATTTGTTCCCGTACACTTCTTCTATTTTGTTTCGAGGGTTGCTATACACCCTTAAACATATGACCATGTATTACATGGCAAAACAATTCATGTCAACACTGACATGCCCTTCTGTCTTCTGCAGCCCCCAACTATGGTGATAGACGGGAGACATGTCTACAGTCCCTGGATATTTTTCAACCCCTCCCCCCCTCCCTTGTTTCCTACGCCCCACCTCCTCCGATACTTGCTCAGTTGGTTCTCCTCGTCACGCTACTTGCTCCGTTGCTTCTCCCCGCCACTGGTGGTTGTTGGACGGACAAAGCCGTCGTGGACGTGAAGCGTCCTTCTTTTAGGTCTTGTCCAGCAGGTGAAGGTGAGGATTTCTTCTCCAGCGGGTGTAGTAGGTACCCCTTCTACCTTTCATCTGTTAGTCGTAAAAGTACTAATGGTGGGACGTTATACTAATGCTGTGAAGGAGAATGTTAATGTGTTGTTAGTTGATTTAAGGATACCATAATATAGGGCAAGGGTTCCAGTAAAGATAACATCAATTTAAAACCGCTTTACTAGTGCTACGGGGTCAAACGAAGCAACTAACCTAGAAGGTGAAATGGAATTGGGTAGTGAGTTGTGGTATATGGTAACCGCAACAAACATAGTGTAATGGCAAGAAATGCCCATGGAACGAAAATAGGCAGAGGTGGGTGGGTAACAAAGTATGTATGTTATGCAAGTTACATAGCAAAAGCAACGTTGTGCGAAAATAACATTGTCTGGCCGTATGTCTAGGAGGTGTGGCCTCGTCCTGTTAGGTTTGTTGTAGCGCATGTGTTTGAGAAAGAAGAAGGTTACAATAAGAAGAGTGGGAAAGTTGCTTTTTAATGTTTAGCATGTGTTAAGGTTATGATAAGAAGAGTGGAAAAATCACTTTTTAATGTTTGGCATGTGTTACCGTGTTAAAGTAGCATAAGAAATTTGCTTTGATGATATCGTTTATTATGGTATATGTTATGCCTATCACTATTAGGAAGATGTTTTGTGGACAAGTGATGCAGTTGTGTGGAGCATCCGATGTGGTTGGTAACTTAATATAGCAATATCCTAACAACCATGTACTACTTCACAGGGGCTAATGTTTTTGGATGTGTAAGATTGTAGCTAGGATGTGTTGAACCCAAAAAAGTTTTAGTTTTAACGAGATGTGTATGTTATGTTAGACAGTTACAGTTGTGAAAATTTTAGTTTTAACGGGATGTGTATGTTATGCTAGACACTTAACAATTGCAAAACGTATGGCTTGATTGGCAGCAGGTATAACAGGGCATGATGTTAGCATGTGGCTTGATTGACGCGTTTTTCGGTGGCGGGAAGCATTTTGACGTCGGTTCTTTTAATAATCGACGTCTGTAACAATTCTATAGTGTCGATTTTCTTAAAAAAATGACAACTATTGTTATGACCCACATTTCGTTTTACCAGTAAGTACCTTGGTTAGTGCATAATTGAACTAGTTATGTTGAGATGAGTACTTGCTTTTGTTAATAGTGTTTTGAGTTTTGAGCTAGTGTTAATGTATCATTAGCTTGTTCTCTTGTCCTGAGATTGAGGGCAAGTTTGTGCTTAATCCGTTGCCAAAGAAATCATGTGAAACCGACCTACGAGTAAAAAGATATGAGCTTTTTAGTGTACAGGGACCTATGTGTAATTTCGGAAAGTTTTTGGGCAATTTACATCCGGCCCCCTGGGCGCCCTTCCTTATCCTTTCCTTCAGTTTTCCTTTATTAGTTCTGTTAACCGACCTTGGAACGAACGTATCGTTCATTTCCTTCGGCTGCCGCCTGGGAAAAACAGAGAAGGGGAGAAAAGAGAGAGAGCTAGAGGAGAAGCTAGGCAACCAAGCCCTCCTTCTCCGTTCTTCTTCGATTTCTTCATCTTCTCCAGCCAAACCAACCGGCTGCATCATCTTCTTCTTCTTCACCTTCTTCTTTCCCCTTCCTTCTTTGTTCTTGCTGCCCGGCCAAGGTAGGCGCCGGCCAAGGAGGTGCTAGGAGCGGCCAAAGACGTGAAAAGCAACGTCTACGGGTTGCTGCTAGGTCGTCTTGAAGTTCCCAAGGTATTTCGTGCGAAGATTTCCCCCGAATCGACCCCAATCTCCTCTTTTATTTCTGCAATTTCCGCCTCTGCACAGGTTGCACGGCGTGCAACATCACAGAAAGCTTATATCGGGAAATTTCCGTTTCTGCGCAGGTGCACGGTGTGCAAAGTCAGTTTGCACGGCGTGCAAAGTTACAGATAGCGGAACGAGTTTTAGCCCAGGTGCACGGCGTGCAAATCAGTTTGCACGGCGTGCAGGTCAGTTTGCACGGCGTGCAAGTCAGTTTGCACGGCGTGCAAAGGTGCAGAAAAATAGATCAGAAGTGCACTGAAGGTGCACGGCGTGCAGCCTAGGTGCACGGCGTGCACACTGCTGTAAAGGGCAGAATTAGGCGTGTTTGTGGACGTTTTTCGGTGTATACGAACACACCGAAGTGGGTGAGTGGCAGTTCATTTAGAAATCATTATTTAACTCATTTTAAATGCTTATTTGCTTCAATATCAGTTGATATGACCTTTAAACAGTGTAGCATGTACATTTTAGTGTGATAAGTTCATTGGAACTTGAAATGCGTGATCAGAATGATGAGAAAGAGGAAATTCTATGTTTTACAGTTGTAATGCGATATTCCTGTCTAATTGTTTATCTGTTAATTAATTAATAGACCTAGGTGTCCTAACACCGTAGAACCCCTAAGAGGTATCTGCAACTTAGGGGTGAAACTCGTGTTGCAACATCATCCGTGCCTGTGTCACGGACAAACGAGGAAATAGAGGCAGTGTCCAACAACAACACGTGTGGAGTCACGGTGGCACTGGAAGAAAATGGGGGTTATTCAACATTAATCCGTGCGGAGTCACGGTGGTAACCCCGTGAGACTCTCCGCCTGTGTACTCAGGTTAGAGGAGGAGTCTAGAGCACTCAGAGTAGTGCATTGAGGCCGGAGAGCCTGTGGTCCTGTGGCAGAGCAGGGCTGGCGTCAGACTTAGCATTTCCCGGGTGTGTCGCTAAGTCTTGTACGGTGGGACCGTAGCATGAACTTGTTGTGGATCTTTATATGCAGAGTACACTGCATATATTTAGGGCAAAATAATAAAATGAATAAGAAATCATTTAGGATCACATTAATTTTATAAATCTGTTTATTTATCTGAAATGCCTGTTGATGCATAGAAATGTGATTATTACCTGTATATCTGTCATGCCAATAGAACTGCCCTGTTAAAACTGTATATTTATTTATTTCAGTTATAAACCTGACGAGTTATTTAGTGATAGCTAAGTGAAATGTTATTCACTGAGCGAGTAGGCTCATCCCTCTACTCAAACATTTTCAGGTCAGCATCAACCACAGGAATCAGAAGGATCGTTTCATCCTAACGCCTAGTCTATATAAGGTTTGTAGTTAGTCTAGTTAGAGGTCTCTTAGTCCTTTCCCCTCGGTCCTTGGGACATGGCGTGGGTGAGAGAGAGTGTGTATGTGGAATGTGTATAAAGATGTAAATTAACTGTTATGTTTACTTTCCGTTAAACAATATTACATGTTGTAAACTCTGTTTATGTTCTCTACCCAGTTTAATTGAAATGTTTCCGCAATAGTTTGTTATGTTTTAGTTTACAGCAATATCTGGATATCATTACGAGGTTTTAAAAAGAAAAAGTTCTCAGTGATTTGTTTATGTGATAATCCCTCCGTCGCGCCCTAATCTCGTGATTTGTGGTTAGTGTGAGATCGGGGTGTGACATCTTGGTATCAGAGCTTAGGTTGAGTACATAGTTACTCAGAGTCCAAGTCAGGGGACGATAAGAGACCAATAGGATTAAGGTTTAGGTGTCTTTCTTCTATCTGTAGTTTTCTAACAGGAAATATTCTGTTATATCATTGCAGATGGCAGGAAGAGGCTTTGATCGTGATGATCAGGCCGAGAGCCATGTTGGCCTGATCCCTTGTACTTGGGTCCAGGTGGTGGTGACCACGTGGATGAAGCATCTCGGATGTACATGATGTTCCTGGAGACCAAAGAAAAGTACAAGGCTGATAGGCGAGATTCTTCTTCTACCAGCAGTAAAGATCTGATGCGATCTTATGAGCTTGTGAAGAAGCTTGGTGGCACAGAGTTTAGTGGCACTACAGATCCCGCTGAAGCTGATGAGTGGTTTAGACAGGTAGAAAAGGTCTTTCGTCTGATGGGGCTTCCAGAAGATAAGAAGATCAATCATGCAGTCTACCTTTTGACAGGCGATGCAGAGTTGTGGTGGCATGGTGTGGAAGAAAAGAGGGGAGGTACAGAGCTTTCCTTGCAGGATTTCTCTGAGGAGTTTCATCTCAAATTCTATCCACCCACTTTTCTTAATGAGAAAATCAGGCAGTTACAGAATATCAAGCAGGGGAACATGACAGTTACTGAGTATGAAGCACTTTTCACACGGTTAGCGAACTTCTGTCCGCAGCTTGTTCCCGATAACATAGAGAGATGTAGAAGGTTTCAGGAAGGACTAAGGCCAGAGATTCGGCATACAGTTTTCACTACTACAGAAGTGCCTTTTAGTGTCGGTTGTTTAACCCCCTTTGGCGTCGGTTTCGGAACGACGCCTATGTGGGCGCCGCTAAAAGGTTGGACACTTCAGCGTCGGTTAAAAAACTGACGCCTATTTAATATAAAGGTGTCGGTTTATTATAAAATACCGACGCCAAAAGGGTTCGCGCCACAGAAAACGGCGTCATCTAGGACGCTTTCTGCGTCGGTTATATACTAAAAAACCGACGCAGAAAAGTGTCCTAGATGACTCCCATTTCCTGTAGCGCGAACACTTTTGGCGTCGGTGTTCAACAAAAAACCGACGCTGTAAGTCTGTGCTGACGGTTATTGGTAAATAACCGACGCCTATATCTATTTTTTTTTTATAAATCTGTTTGCAGGCCTGCTGTGGCTGGTCAGCAGGATGAGAACCTGCAGTTCAGTTTTCTGAACTGTAGGTTTACGACATCCATTGATATCAGCCTACAAACAGGCCACAAACCTGCAAAATTAACATAAAAAGATTCACACAAGTAGATACATTCAGACATCAATTCAATTGTCACGTTCACACATATAGAATCATTCAAATACATGTTTTAACATTCAGAAACATTCATTTACAAAGTATCATTCATCATCACTATCAACATCCCAATTATATCTTACAGTTGCCACTGTTTGTACAACTATTGCCCATTCTTCTCTTACTTCATCTAATGCTTCCCTCGTATATGGAGCATGTATATTTTTTAAGTGTTTGCCTATAGTGTGGTCAGTTTTAAACACCTGCAAAGAGAATGATGTATATAAGTAATAATATAAAAATAAGATTGATATATTTTATACTAACTAATGAGACTATATATAATACCTCATGTATGGTATCGATGTCTTTCTTCGCCTGTGTATGGTATAGAACTCTCCTCCAGTATCTCCCTCACAGACTCCTGTGCGGAGAGGGACATTCCAACTCGAGATATCATCTTCCGTTGCCTCCTCCGCAGCAATATCCTTATCTCTGAACGTTTCTCGTAGGATTCTGAACCCCTCCTTCCCTCTACTACATCGAAGCCATGCCACAGTTGAACCCTTTCACCGAGCCCTACCCGGCCAAACAGACGTCGCCTGAAGTACCACCGTCGCCGTCGTCTCCACCTCCATCGCAACTTGCTGTGCTAGTCCTGGCAGTTTATCACCCCACATGCTTTCCTCACCAGTTCCTGCCGCTAGACGACCACACAATGGAATCCAAGAGGATATGCAGGCGTTCGCCACAGACTATAGGATGAGTATACTCAGCTTATAGTCTTTGGCGAACTCCTGCATATCCTCTTGGATCCATTGTGTGGTCGTCTAGCGGCAGGAACTGGGGAGGAAGGCATGTGGGGTGATAAACTGCCAGGACTAGCACAGCAAGTTGCGATGGAGGTGGAGACGACGACGACAGTGGTGCTTCAGGCGACGCCTACTTGGCCGGGTAGGGCTCGGCGAAAGGGTTCAACTGCAGCATGGCTTCGATGAAGTAGAGGGAAGGAAGGGGTTCAGAATCCTACGAGAAACGTTTAGAGATGAGGATATTACTGCGGAGGAGGAGGAAACGGTAGACGATATCTTGAGTTGGAATGTCCCTCTCCGCACATCAAGTTGCTCCAGTGCTTCAGTGGGTACATGTGCATCATCAACCTAAAATTTGACAAAAATAAACACACTAAATTAGCATTTGTATTAAAAAAGCAAACATTACTCTAAACGTTTGTATTTTACCATTTTTGCAGCCGCCTCCGCGCATCTGAAAATGTCATTAAAAAGGCAAACATTTAGCATTTGTATTAACTAGAAAAAGGAAAACATTTAGCATTTGTATAAACTAGAAAAAGGAAAACATTTACCATTTGTATAAACATACATGTCTCTAAAATTGTGATCTTTTATCAATTAACAATCCTTCATTGTGATCTCCGCGCACATATAAGTCATCATTAGCTTCAATATTTTGTGGAGTTGGCAACCCAACTGAGAATGGACTGGAGTCATCATACTTATCATAGTACTCTTCTTCATCTATAGGATCTTCAATGAACTGTCTTTTACCATGAAGAACAACCGACCATTTATCATTTGCAGGATCATCGATATAGAATATTTGTTTTGCCTGTGATGCCAATATGAATGGTTCAGCCTTCTCGCCAATCATTTCAAAGTTCACCAAAGTGAAACCCAATTCATCCACTATAACTCCTTTGGTGTTATCAACCCAATTACATTTAAAGAGCGGAATATTGAAATCTATGTAGTCAAACTCCCAAATGTCTTCAATGACACCGTAATATGACATTTTAGCTTCACGTGGACTCTTATCCTTTGCACTTGCAAAGTACATAGTTGACGCTTGAAGAGTGACCCCACTATTTTGGACGACACTCTTATCATCTTGGCGCTTTGTGTAATATGTGAATCCATTAATGTCAAACCCTTCATAAGACATAACATTCAGTTTTGGTTTAAAGGCGAGACATTTGATAGTTTCTGTAATATCATTTGGTGTTTGAGATAGTTGATGTAAGACTTTATCTTCAAACCACTTAGTAAAAGTCTTATTATGCTCTCTAGCAAGCCACATTGAACTTGCTCGAGGATGTTGTCTCTTTATGAAATTGGTATGTTCCTCGATATAAACACTCACTTCGTCCATATTATGTAAAATATATAAGTGAGCTTGTTCCAACTGCTCACGGCTGATTACTTTCACCCGTGATCCCAAAATTCCTTTGCCCTCCTCAATATTCGTGTCATTATCACGAGTGTCATTACCACTGAGAAAGTCATTGCAGAAATCCATAACCTCTCTCGCCACATAACCTTCAATAATACTCCCTTCAGGACGATAACGGTTTCGAACATCACCTTTAAAAACGCTCATGTATCGTTCAAAGGGATACATCCAATGCAAGAAAACCGGTCCCAAGATTTTCACTTCCCTAGTCAAGTGGACAACAAGATGTACCATGATATCAAAGAACGAAGGAGGGAAATACATCTCAAGCTGACATAGGGTAACAACCACTTCTCTTTGCAAATTATCGAGAGTATCAGGGTCAATAACTTTGATGCATAGACTGTTGAAAAAGAAACAAAGTCTGGTAATTGCAAACCTTACATGCTTCGGCAATATAGATCGAATTGCCACGGGCAATATTTGTTGCATTAGAGTGTGACAATCATGAGATTTAAGACCTATCAACTTCAGATCTTTCATTGATACCAATCTACGGATGTTGGATGAGTAACCATGTGGCACCTTAACATTTACCAAGCATTCACAAAAAGTTTTCTTCTCCTTTCTAGACAACGTGTAACAAGCGGGAGGTAAGTATGTTCTTTTATTACCCATTTCACGTAATTCTGTTAATTCTGACCTTATTCCCATTTCACGTAGGTCCAGTCTGGATTTTATCCCATCTTTAGTCTTACCTGGTATATTTAATAGAGTACCAATGATGCTATCACAGACATTTTTCTCAACGTGCATTACATCGATACAATGCCTGACTGACAAAGAACTCCAATAAGGAAGATCCCAAAATATTGACTTCTTTTTGAATGAAGAATTGTCACTCCGTGTGGCCATACTACATTGTGATTTCTTACCAAATTCATTGACAATGTCTTTTACTCTTTCATAAACAACATCCCCTGGTATAGGTTTAGGTGCACTCCGTTCATCATTCCATCCATTGAATGCTTTGCGCTTCCTACGATACGGATGGGATTTTGAAAGAAACCTTCGATGACCAAGATATACAGTCTTGCCGCCATATTTTAGTCTTATTGAATCAGTGTTTTCTTCACATATAGGACACGCTTTAGCTCCTTTGACACTATATCCAGACAAATTCCCATATGCCGGAAAGTCATTAATAGTGCAAAACAACATAGCATGCAAACGAAATGTCTCTCTTGCAGAAGCATCATAGGTCATCACACCTTCAGCCCAAAGTTTCTTTAAGTCATCAATCAAAGGTTCAAGATAAACATCGATATCATTTCCGGGTTGCTTAGGGCCCGATATCAACAATGACAACATAACGTACTTATTTTTCATACACAGCCAGGGAGGAAGATTGTATATAACAAGCATGACTGGCCAAGTGCTATGTTGGCTGCTCAATGTCCCGTACGGATTCATCCCGTCTGTACAAAGCCCAAGTCTTAGATTCCTGACTTCTTCACCAAATTCAGGGAACAATACATCAATCTTCTTCCACTGTGGGGAATCAGACGCATGTCGTAGGATCCCATCATTATTTTTCTTAACATCTGCATGCCACCTCAAATTCTTCGCATCTTTCGGATTTGCAAACAAGCGTTGAAACCGTGATGTTATAGGTAGATACCACAACACCTTGGCAGGAGAACCAGTTTTGGACTCCCCCGAAGTCGTCAATTTATATCGTGACGCACCACATTTTGGACAATCTTTCAAATCTACATAGTCCTTTTGAAATAATACACAATCATTCGGGCATGCGTGTATCTTTTTGGCATCCATTCCCATTGGGCACAACATTTTCTTTACCTGGTATGTTGAGATTGGCAGCTCGTTTCCTTCAGGAAGAATTTCTTTCAACAAAGTCAACAATTCAGTGAAGCTTTTGTCGCTCCATCTATTGTTAGCTTTCAACTTATACAATCTCAGCACAGCGCTAAGCTTCGTAAACTTAGCACAGCCTGTGTATAACGGTATCTCAGCATCATGCACAATGTTTGTAAAGATAGGAGGTGGATCGGTGTGCTCTACCCTACAACTATCCAGCATCGCATCAATAATGTTTGCTGGAACTGGTTCGTTCACATTTACGTCATCAGAGGCAATTTCTTCTTCCACCCAAGCACTGCTATTGACATCTACTGGATTTGATTTTGAAATCTCTCCATGCCAGTGCCATTCTGTATAGCCTTGTACAATCCCGTTGCACATGACATGACTTTTGATTTCCTCACCAGTGTTGAGTTTCAAGTTGTTACCGCAATGCCTACATGGACAGTAGAACCTATCTGTAGGTTTTTTCCTATGTTCCTCGGCAAATCTAATAAACTGATCAAGACCAGATATAAACTCTGGGGTGCAACGATTACGAATGGACATCCATGATCTATCCATTCTATGATCAGAGAAAGCAAGTATATATTAGGAAAGCAAGTATATATTAGGAAACAAGTATATAAGAAAGTATGTCGTATTACAGTTCATCATTAAGAAAGATATAAGCAAGTATGTCGTATTAAAATAGACTAAACAATAAAAGAATTTTTTTTTGAGGCAAGACAATATGAGAAAATAGTAGTGTAATCATGTAAATGGGAACATTCATGGGAACACACACTTCAGTTATAAGCATTCATGTAGCAACTTACAGTTCCATTCATGGGAACACACACTTTAGTTATAACAATAACTAAACAAAGGGGTTGGTGTACCCCTAAACATGCGCATAATTAAAAAAACTATTACTACAGACAAGTCTAGATAGATAGACAACTAAATACTACACCAACATGGTCCCGCATGCATCAGTAACTTCTTTTTGATGATGAAGCTGTGTCACGAAGCTCCTCACTGTATTTAGACGAATCTGAACTGATAGGGGCCTCAGATTCAGATTTGTCTGAGCTGATATGCGACGCCATGCGCTCATACCGCAGAAGATGATCGGGGGTCTCGCAGTTGTTGTTGGTTATCCAAACTTTGATGGAATTATCGCCAACTGGACGGAGAAAAAGCCTATTCCAACGGACCACATGCAGCTCTCCAATCCAATCACGCCAACCGGATTTTGATACAAGATTTCCCGCCAAATCATACTCAACCTCGATTACATGTGAATAATTTCCAAAAGTTAGGGTCACTTTACCAGGCATGTAGTGTCTTCCTTTTAGAAAACACCAATGTTTGGGTATGACCAATTGGTTTAAGGAACGATCATCTAGGATGATGTCCAATTGTTCTTCAATAGGGAACGTTAACATTGACATAGAGGCCCAATTCATAGTCATTGTTATGGGAAGACAGAGACTGCACAATATTAGTATTAACAAAGTGTAAGTACATATAACGATGTTATATATTTTCAGAAAAAGTTGTATAACATCAGTTAACCTTTTAAACAAGTATATATTAGGAAACAAGTATATATTAGTCAATCTTGGACGGGTTTCTAGGCCAACAAACACATTTGATGTCAATCTTATATATAATAAATGTGTACCACCTATCCCATCCTTGAACACCTAATCTCACTTAGGATGTAAGTGTATAATGTGTATTTGGTTTTCAAGAAAATTTCGGCAGCATTTCCCCGTTGTTCTCTAAGTACATATGTACTTAGAGAACAAACGGGGAAATGCTACCGAAATTTTCTCGAAAACCCAATACACATTATACACTTACATCCTAAGTGAGATTAGGTGTTCAAGAACAGTCCCAAACTGGGGACTATCCAAGATTTACTCCTACTGAGTAAATCTTGGACGGGTTTCTAGGCCAACAAATACATGTGTTGTCATTCTTATATAAACCCTATAATTCATGAAATCATTCTAATTCAATTTAATATGTTGGGATCACATAATTATATAATGACATCAGAATATATAGAAGAATCATAATTAACATGATTAACAACATGCTCATCAAACTAGGGTTTTCTTGAATATCATCTAATAAATCAAGAATTTCATAGTTTCAAACATGCAATAATTCACAATGCAATGTTATAAACTATAGGCAACATGGATAGATGAAATAAATAAACATCCAGCATCTATCACTTATTCAATCTTCAAGAAACCTTGACAAACATCCAACATCTATCACTTATATAATTTGCATGTATATACACCCTAAAGTGCCACAAATCATATAATAAAACTATCATGTTATGATATTAGGACCACTTAAAGCAGATTAGGCACATTAAGCAAGCAGAGTAGGGAGCCAATTTCGTGCAAGCAGATTAGGCAACAGATTAGGTCAGCACATAAAGAACCAATTTCGCGCCTGGGTAGGTCTTCAGGTACCTGGGCAAGAAGAGTAGGGTGAGGTCGAGCTGGTTGAGTACGTGGGTGGCGGCCGACGAGCTCCAGAACCAGCGGCAGTGACTCCGACGAGCAGGAGCGTCAGCCGCAGCAGGCAGGCAGGCGGCAGGCAGGCAGCGGCCAGGCGGAGGAGAAGGAGAAGGGGGTACGGCGGCGCCGGTTCTCAGGCGTGGCAGGCAGGTGGGCACCAGGCGTTGCGGCGGCGCCGGTTGTCAGGCGTGCGGCGGCGCAGGCAGTTGGAGCAGGGGCGCCGGTTGTCAGGCGTGGCGGCGGCGCAGGGGTGCCAGAGAAGAAATGCGTCGGAGAGGGGCGCCGGAGAGGGGACGCCGGAGATGGGGCACCGGAGAGAAGCGTCGGAGAAAAACTAGTACCAGCAGCAGAGAAATCGCCGGAGAAATCGCCGCAATAGGGAAATAGGGTAGCAATGAGGGGAAGAGTCGGGCGATCGAAGGTTATGAAGTTCCCCAATAGCGTCAGTTGTTTACAACAACCGACGCCTAAACATATTTACCGTCGGTCGTTCGCAACATCCGACGTCCATTTGGACGATATTTTCGTGAAAATGTTTGGCGGGAACCACATTCAGCGTCGGTTATTAAAGGACGACCGACGCGGAAAAGGACACTTTTCGCACAAATTTCCATCGCACATAAGCGTCGGTGTTTTAACTACAGACTCGACGCCGAAAGTGACATTATTTTTTTCGCTCGAAAATTGGATGAAATAATGCGTCGGTTTTGTATAAACAACCGATGCTGTATACAAAGTGGTACCCGTGTTTGGCTGGTCTTTGAATATAGACGTTGGTTCTTCTAAATAACCGACGCCTTTAATATAAGGCGCCGGTTTTCCTTAATAACCGACGCCCAGAAAAGCGACACTGAATGCTATTTCTGTAGTAGTGTTTTGCTACCAGTAGGAGGAACAGAGAGAACTTTGGTGAGTTTGTCGAGGCTGCTAGACAGGTTGAAGAATCTGTGAATGCTGACAAGGTGCCTGAGTATAAGAAGAGATCTGCATACTTCAGTAGAGGGCAATCCAGTAGTGGATATAGAGGTGGAGGCAGAGGTTTCTTTTCTAAACTTGGGTGTGGTTTTGGTTGTTTCGGCAGGCAGAGATCTGAAGATGTTGCTCCTTCTAGAGGCAGAGGGGGATACAACCCAGGGAGATGGGGCAGTGCGTCTAGTGGACGGTCTTCTGGGTCGTCAATGTCAGTGACAGGTCCCCAGAGACAAGAGATACCGCCATGTGACAAATGTGGAAGACTACACACTGGTCAGTGTTGGGGTCCAAGTTGTTTTGTCTGTGGACAAGTAGGACACCTAAAAAGGGAATGTCCTCAGCTTCAACAAGTAGCATCACAAGCTTTCCAGCCCCAGTACCATGATGTTCCGAGTTCTTCTGTGGCGTCTGGTTCTAGAGGTGGTGGAGTGGCCAGTGGCAGAAGTGGTCAGAGAGGACAGCGTGGCAGAGGGAGAGCTTCAGCACATTTCTTCTCTTTGACACCTCAGGAAGGTATAATCTCTTCACAAGTCATTACAGGAGAGATGTTTTTGTTTAATAGTATACCAGTTTCAGTTTTGATAGATCCGGGTGCTACTCACTCTTTCATACAACATTCTTTAGCTGGTAAACTTAATCTGTTAACTCAAGAGTTGGCAGATGAGTTAGTGTTGAGGGTTCCACTAGGTGGACCAACAGTTTTATCCGAGTCTTGTCCCGGATGCTTGTTATCTTTTGGAGGTTTCACTTTTGCTGCTAATCCCATACCCTTGGATGTAAATACTTTTCAAGTCATCTTGGGTATGGATTGTCTTGAAACATATCGAGTGCAACTCGATTGTTGGAAGAAGGAAGCTACCTTTCAACTAGGGGAATTTTCTTGTATCTTTACTGGAGACAGGAAAGTTCTGCCTACGTGCATAATATCAGCTGCAGTAGCTGATAAGATGCTACAAAAAGGATGTGAAGCGTTCCTTGCTCATGTGGTTGACACCAGAGCAGAGAAGAGCACCGCCAGTGTTTATGATGTGCCAGTGGTTCGTGAGTTCTCTGACGTTTTTTCCTGAAGAGTTACCAGGCTTACCTCCTGTCAGAGACATTGATTTTGAAATTCAGATATATCCAGGTAGTCATCCAGTAGCACTGCCAGCCTATAGGATGGCACCTGCAGAGTTGAAGGAACTCAAGGTGCAGTTGCAGGAGTTGCTGGATAAGGGTTTCATCAGACCCAGTTCTTCACCGTGGGGTTCTCCAGTCCTGTTTGTTAAGAAAAAGGATGGTACCATGCGTCTCTGTATAGATTACAGGCAACTGAACAAGATCACTATTAAGAACAAGTATCCATTGCCGAGAATAGATGATCTGTTTGATCAGTTGCGTGGAGCGACGATCTTCTCTAAAATAGATTTGAGATCTGGATATCATCAGCTTAGGATAAAGGCTTCTGATATTCCTAAAACAGTTTTCAGAACCAGGTATGGGCATTACGAGTTTTTGGTCATGTCGTTTGGGCTGACCAATGCCCCAACAGCCTTTATGGATATGATGAACCGGATTTTCAAACCGTTCCTAGATCAGTTTATTGTAGTCTTTATAGATGATATTCTAATCTACTCCAGAGACGATGCACAGCATGAGCAACACCTGAGAGTAGTGTTGCAGTTGTTGAGACAACACCAGTTGTTTGCTAAATTTAGCAAATGTGAGTTCTGGTTGGCCGAGGTAGCATTTCTTGGACATGTTATCTCGAAAGATGGAGTTAGCGTTGACCCTAAGAAAGTTGATTTTGTGCTTCAGTGGGAACAGCCTAAGACTCCTACTGAGATCAGAAGTTTCTTGGGTTTAGCAGGCTATTATAGAAGGTTTATACAGAACTTCAGTGTGCTAGCATCACCCTTGACACGTTTGACGAGGAAGAATGCACCGTTTGTTTGGTCTGATAACTGTGAGAAGAGTTTTCAGATCTTGAAGAGGAAGTTGACCACAGTGCCAGTGTTGGTTTTGCCCGAGGCAGATAAAGGTTATACTGTGTTCTGCGATGCTTCCAGGAGGGGTTTAGGCTGTGTGTTGATGCAAGAAGGCAAGGTTGTGGCCTATGCATCTAGACAGCTTAAGAAGAACGAAGAGAACTACCCTACTCATGATTTGGAATTAGCTGCTATAGTTCATGCTCTTAAGACATGGCGTCACTATCTGTATGGTGAGACTTGTCAGGTGTTTACGGATCATAAGAGCCTGAAGTATATCTTCACTCAGAAGGATTTGAATCTGAGACAGCGCAGATGGCTTGAGCTGATTAAAGATTATGATGTGACAATCAATTACCATCCTGGTAAAGCTAATGTTATAGCAGATGCCTTGAGTAGAAAGTCAAGTTCAACAGCAAATGCATTTTCTATGGCATGTTTCAAAAGAGACTTGCTTGTAGATATGCGAAAGTTGAATTTAGACTTGGATGTGACTGAACAGAGTGGGTTGATTGCTCAGATGCTGGTCAAACCTACTTTCTATGATCAGATTAAGGAATTGCAACAGAGTGATAATGAGTTGAGGCAGATTATGCAGGATATGTCGGAAGGTAAAAGGCCAGAATTCAGGTTCTCTGATGAGGGTGTGTTGTATCTTCATGACAGGTTGTGTGTACCTGGGAACAGTGAGCTGAAGGAGCAAATTCTTGAAGAAGCGCATGCTTCTATGTATGCTATGCATCCAGGTAACACGAAAATGTACAGGAATCTCAAAGAGCTGTACTGGTGGTCTGGTATGAAAAGAGATGTGGCTGAGTACGTGGCTAGATGTGGAGTGTGTCAGCAGGTTAAAGCTGAGCATCAGAAACCTGCTGGTACCTTACAGTCGCTTCCTATACCTGAATGGAAATGGGAACACATCACGATGGATTTTGTGGTAGGATTACCCAGGACATCTAGAGGTTCGGACTCGATTTGGGTGATTGTAGATAGACTAACTAAGTCTGCTCACTTTCTCCCTCTCAAATCAACCTTTGATGTTCCAAAGTTGGCCAAGATTTATGTGGATGAGGTAATCAGATTACATGGGATTCCAGTCTCTATTGTTTCTGACAGAGATCCAAAGTTTACATCTAGGTTCTGGAATCAGTTACATCGTGCGTTGGGCACAAAGCTGAGGTTCAGTACAACGTTTCACCCGCAGATAGATGGCCAATCTGAGAGGACCATTCAGACTCTTGAAGACATGCTGAGAGCATGCGTGCTACAGTTTAGAGGCAACTGGGAAGAACACTTAAGCCTAATGGAGTTTGCATATAATAACAGTTACCATTCTAGTCTTGGAATGGCTCCATATGAAGCTCTTTATGGCAGGAAGTGTAGATCGCCAGTTTGTTGGTACGAAGTTGCTGAGAAAGAAATTCTTGGACCTGATCTAGTTGATGTAACTACAGAGAAGATATCTGTGATCAGGGATCAGTTGAAAGCTGCTCAGGATAGACAGAAAAGTTATGCAGAAAGACGACGTCGACCTCTTGAGTTCCAGGTTGGTGACGAGGTTTACTTGAAGGTTTCACCGTGGAAGGGAGTGCTGAGGTTTGGCAAGAGGGGTAAGTTGACCCCTAGGTATATGGGTCCATATCCTATTGTTGAGAGGGTTGGACCTGTAGCTTACAGGTTGGATTTGCCGTCTGAGTTGGAAAATCTTCATGATGTCTTCCACGTGTCTATGCTGAAAAAGTGTCATCCTGGTACAGAAAAGATTGTAGATCCAGAACCGGCACAGCTTAGAATAGATGTGTCCTATGTAGAAGGACCAGTGCAGATAGTTGATCACCGGATCAAAAAGCTTAAGAACCGTGAGTTATCTTTAGTGAAGGTTTTGTGGAGGAATCACAATATAGAGGAAGCTACGTGGGAGCTTGAATCAGAAATGCATAACAAGTTTCCTTTTCTCTTTTAGGAATTTCAGGACGAAATTCTTATAAGGGAGGGAGATTGTTATGACCCACATTTCGTTTTACCAGTAAGTACCTTGGTTAGTGCATAATTGAACTAGTTATGTTGAGATGAGTACTTACTTTTGTTAATAGTGTTTTGAGTTTTGAGCTAGTGTTAATGTATCATTAGCTTGTTCTCTTATCCTGAGATTGAGGGCAAGTTTGTGCTTAATCCTTTGCCGAAGAAATCATGTGAAACCGACCTACGAGTAAAAAGATATGAGCTTTTTAGTGTGCAGAGACCAATGTGTAATTTCGGAAAGTTTTTGGGCAATTTACATCCGGCCCCCTGGGCGCCCTTCCTTATCCTTTCCTTCAGTTTTCCTTTATTAGTTCTGTTAACCGACCTTGGAACGAACGTATCGTTCATTTCCTTCGGCTGCCGCCTGGGAAAAACAGAGAAGGGGAGAAAAGAGAGAGAGAGCTAGAGGAGAAGCTAGGCAACCAAGCCCTCCTTCTCCGTTCTTCTTCGATTTCTTCATCTTCTCCAGCCAAACCAACCGGCTGCATCATCTTCTTCTTCTTCACCTTCTTCTTTCCCCTTCCTTCTTTGTTCTTGCTGCCCGACCAAGGTAGGCGCCGGCCAAGGAGGTGCTAGGAGCGGCCAAAGACGTGAAAAGCAACGTCTACGGGTTGCTGCTAGGTCGTCTTGAAGTTCCCAAGGTATTTCGTGCAAAGATTTCCCCTGAATCGACCCCAATATCCTCTTTTATTTCTACAATTTCTGCCTCTACGCAGGTTGCACGGCGTGCAACATCACAGAAAGCTTATATCGGGAAATTTCCGTTTCTGCGCAGGTGCACGGCGTGCAAAGTCAGTTTGCACGGCGTGCAAAGTTACAGATAGCGGAACGAGTTTCAGCCCAGGTGCACGGTATGCAAATCAGTTTGCACGGCGTGCAGGTCAGTTTGCACGGCGTGCAAGTCAGTTTGCACGGCGTGCAAAGGTGCAGAAAAGTAGATCAGAAGTGCACTGAAGGTGCACAGCGTGCAGCCTAGGTGCACGGCGTGCACACTGCTGTAAAGGGCAGAATTAGGCGTGTTTGTGGACATTTTTCGGTGTATACGAACACACCGAAGTGGGTGAGTGGCAGTTCATTTAGAAATCATTATTTAACTCATTTTAAATGCTTATTTGCTTCAGTATCAGTTGATATGACCTTTAAACAGTGTAGCATGTATATTTTAGTGTGATAAGTTCATTGGAACTTGAAATGCGTGATCAGAATGATGAGAAAGAGGAAATTCTATGTTTTACAGTTGTAATGCGATATTCCTGTCTAATTGTTTATCTGTTAATTAATTAATAGACCTAGGTGCCCTAACACCGTAGAACCCCTAAGAGGTATCTGCAACTTAGGGGTGAAACTCGTGTTGCAACATCATCCGTGCCTGTGTCACGGACAAACAAGGAAATAGAGGCAGTGTCCAACAACAACGCGTGCGGAGTCACGGTGGCACTGGAAGAAAATGGGGGTTATTCAACATTAATCCGTGCGGAGTCACGGTGGTAACCCCGTGAGACTCTCCGCCTGTGTACTCAGGTTAGAGGAGGAGTCTAGAGCACTCAGAGTAGTGCATTGAGGCCGGAGAGCCTGTAGGCCGGAGAGCCTGTGGTCCTGTGGCAGAGCAGGGCTGGCGTCAGACTTAGCATTTCCCGGGTGTGTCGCTAAGTCTTGTACGGTGGGACCGTAGCATGAACTTGCTGTGGATCTTTATATGCAGAGTACACTGCATATATTTAGGGCAAAATAATAAAATGAATAAGAAATCATTTAAGATCACAGTAATTTTATAAATCTGTTTATTTATCTGAAATGTCTGTTGATGCATAGAAATGTGATTATTACCTGTATATCTGTCATGCCAATAGAACTGCCCTGTTAAAACTGTATATTTATTTATTTCAGTTATAAACCTGACGAGTTATTTAGTGATAGCTAAGTGAAATGTTATTCACTGAGCGAGTAGGCTCATCCCTCTACTCAAACATTTTCAGGTCAGCATCAGCCACAGGAATCAGAAGGATCGTTTCATCCTAACGCCTAGTCTATATAAGGTTTGTAGTTAGTCTAGTTAGAGGTCTCTTAGTCCTTTCCCCTCGGTCCTTGGGACATGGCGTGGGTGAGAGAGAGTGTGTATGTGGAATGTGTATAAAGATGTAAATTAACTATTATGTTTACTTTCCGTTAAACAATGTTACATGTTGTAAACTCTATTTATGTTCTCTACCCAGTTTAATTGAAATGTTTCCGCAATAGTTTGTTATGTTTTAGTTTACAGCAATATCTGGATATCATTACGAGGTTTTAAAAAGAAAAAGTTCTCAGTGATTTGTTTATGTGATAATCCCTCCGTCGCACCCTAATCTCGTGATTTGTGGTTAGTGTGAGATCGGGGTGTGACATCTATAGTCCCTTTGTTGGCGTATTTTTGGTGGCGGAAAACATTTTGGCATCGGTTGGGAACCGACGTCGAAGGGGTCCACCTTTAGCGGCGCCCACTTGGGTGTCGCTTGGAAACCGACACTAAAACCATTAATTAACCGACGCTAAAGGCATGTTCTGTAGTAGTGAGTTCGGATAGCACCTTCTTTTTGAGCTGCTGATATATAATGTTTGGGCCAATTGTGAAAAAATTATCAAATAACACCCCAATAAGTTGTCGGGTTCTATTGGAACTTCCCAATGTTATTTGTTCTTATAAGTTGTACTCGATCTTTCAAAGGGATCCCTCTCCACTGTGGGTTGCTATTCAACCATTGTTAAGATGCCACATATGAGAAGTATAGGAAATGACGAGAGGTTAAGAAGATCAATGTCGCAAGAGGATGAGAAATAAGAGAAGAGACACTACTACAAAAAATGCTTTTTACAACAATTCCTTTTCTCAATTTACAACAGGTGTTAACCGTTGTATTAGATCGCGTAGTCTTATGGGGGGTGCTTTACACAACATGTGATCACATATTGTAATAGATGTATTTTATAGAACAGTTGAAACATGTTGTCTTTTAAGGAATGACATGTTGTAATATGGGTATTTTACACAACATGTGGTGCACCTGTTGTAATATATATTATACAACAGTTGAACGATGTTGTCTTTCACTAAACACACCCGTTGTAATAGGGGTATTTTTTACAACATGTGGTTCGCCCGTTGTAATATATATTATACAACAGTCGAAGCATGTTGTCTTTCATCAAACACACTCGTTGTAATAGGTAGGTATATTACAACATGTTGTGCACATATTGTAATATACATGTTTATACAACAGTTGGAGTATGTTGTCTTTCCATACATTTAACCATTGTAATAGGATTGTTTAGACAACATGGTGTGTGTCTATTGTAATATACATAATTTATACAACATGTTATGCATGTTGTAGTTCACTAGAAACACCTGTTGTAATAGGTGTATTTTTTCCTGACAAACCTGTTGTAATAGGTGTGGATAACACAACATGTGGTGTTTGTTGTAGAATCATACATTTTACAACATATCATTAACTGTTGTCTTTGATTAGAGTTTGACAGGTCATATATCGAACCAATTGTATTGATCAAATTAACCACATTCTTGATAAATTATAATAAATATGCAATTATACTTTTTCATTTCACAAATAAATACATAGTTGAACAAAATTTCCATCAAATCTTGAAAGAAACTCGTACTAAATTTAATTAATATTAAATCATACATACAAAGATTCCATAATACAAAGTACTAAGTATCCACTCTAGAATCGAACTAAAAACTAACTAAAAAAGTTTCACACATTGGTCTATGATAAAGAACAAATGTCTCCCCCACATATCACATAATCTTAGGTGTGCTCAAGAACACATGTCGACCACTCATTTCGTACCTCATTGATGTCTTTCATATACTTCAGCACATAATACCCACAATTTGTACTGTTCGGCTGCTTTGGACACTGTACAAAATAAATATTAATTTGTTATCCAAATAATTGTGAGATCTTGTTAGTAAATAAGAGGATGGAAAGGTGTAAATAGCCAGAAAACTTAATAAAAGGTATGTGTAAATAGAATAAAAAATGCTATAAGAGTGAAAAAGGCATGGTTTATTGCTGAAGAAGGCATGGTTTATATGCCATACTGGATGATGCAAAACTTGCTATTGCAAGAGGGGGATTTTATAAGAGTGAAGAATTCCACCTTTCCAAAAGGAACTTTTGTTAAACTGCAACCTCACAACATTTAAATTCAATTCAAGTAGACCACTGTCAAGAAAACAGTCATTAAACTCCTGCATACATTCTAGAAGAAGGCTCTTTACAAACTTATTAAATGTCCTTACAATTGGGATCTACCTATAGGGTCTACTTGTAAACCCAAAGTGTAATATCTTGTTTCAAAGGATAATGCCCGAGCAATTTGATGATATTGACCCAAAGAAGATCTAATCGATATATGTAAAAATAAGAGCATTTGTAAAAATAAGTCCATATCAAATCAAGTAGCAGAATCTAAAGAAACTAGAACAACACTTCTATTGGTGAATCAGAAAGCAGTAATTTTCTAGATCAAAATGGTAAATTACCTTGATAATTTCCCATTTCAAATTCTTCCTATATTGCATATCTCTCTTTTGATAAACTTTATGAGTCCTATTCAAATTCATATCAAGAATTCACTACTACAGAAACAGCCTTTGGCGTCGGTTGTTTAACCCCCTTTGGCGTCGGTTTCTGAGCGACGCCTATGTGGGCGTCGCTAAAGGTCGAACATTTCAGTGTCGGTTTTTTAATCGATGCCTATTTAACATATAGGCGTCGGTTTTTTAGTAGATAACCGACGCCAAAAGGGTTCGCGCCACAGAAAACGGCGTCATCTAGGACACATTATGCGTCGGTTATCTACTAAAACACCGACGCCTATACTTCAAGACGACACGGCCGTGCTTCACTGCACGGCCGTGTTTAGTACTATAGGCGTCGGTTTTAAATGAATAACTGACGCCTTTTCCACCACGGTCGTGCTACCCTGCACGGTCGGGTTGTTTGTACTATTAGGCGTCAGTTTTTATCAAATAACCAACGCTATAGGTCTTTGCTGACGGTTTTCTGTAAATAACCGACGCCTATATCTATTTTTTTTATATCAGTTTGCAGGCCTGCTATGGCTGGTCAGCAGGATGAGAACCTGCAGTTCAGTTTTCTGAACTGTAGGTTTACGACATCCATTGATATCAGCCTACAAACAGGCCACAAACCTGCAAAATTCACAAAAAATAATTCACACAAGTAGATACATTCGGACATCAATTCAATTCTCACATTCACACATATAGAAACATTCAAATACATGTATTAACATTTAGAAATATTCATTTACAAAGTATCATTCATTATCGCTATCAACATCCCAATTATATCTTACAGTTGCCACTGCTTGTATGGCTTTTGCCCATTCTTCTCTTATTTCATTTAATGCTTCCATCGTATATGGAGCATGTATATTTTTTAAGCATTTACCTGTTGTGTTGTCAGTTTTAAACACCTACAAAGAGAATGATGTATATATATAAGTAATAATATAAAAATAAGATTGATATATTTCATACTAACTAATTAGACTATATATAATACCTCATGTATGGTATCGATGTCCAATGCGGCATGTCGGATAATCATCTGCATAAATCACATCACATAGTATGCGCATGCCCAACCATTGTCTTATGTAGCGCACTATAAATTGAAACATACAAAATAATACAACTAAGCACAATTCACATCAATAATATATACATTGGAGTCGGGAACTTACTTGTACGTTCTGCCAATTTATTGGCTGGTTCTTTTTCCTTGGGACCGTTCCTCCAGCCTTTTTGAATGCATCTAAACCCCTACATATTAATATAACACAGTAAATTGCATAAGTAAATAGTAATGTAATAACAGATGTTAACAGATACAAAAATGAAATATTTCTCACCAGAATAATGGCATTCTCATTACGTGTCCAATTTTAGTGTTTAATGTACTTCCCGCGGGATCTAGATAATAAACAGTGAACGTCCCGGGGATAATAACTAGTGATTCCCAATGTCTATCGCTAAAGGTAAAAAGTTAACAATTAATAACTCAAGATGCACAATAAAAATGGAATTTTCTTAAGTCCAAATTATAAATAAAGTAAACTTACTTGACATTGAATGGAGCTATTATTATCGTCTTCTTTTGCTGACCAAAAATTGTAAAAGCATCTATACAGTATTGTTGAACATTATCAGGGTCTTTAGCTACCAAACTAATCAATGAAGGAATCAAAAATCCCACATGATCAAATGCAAATTGTTTGCAATGATCTTTGACTAAGTAGCTGCAAAACATGTATTACGTATGCATTAATATATAAGAAACCAGCTCACCGGATCTTACACAAGGTATATGGATGTATAAATAAGATCTCACCTTATCCATGTCTCTATCATTGATGTATTCAACCACTCATACATAAACAGCTCAATAATATCTTGTATAAATAAATAGCTATCGTATGATTGTCCTGCATAATCTGCATCTAAAGAAACAATTATAGGGCAATGTATATTATGTGCCCGTAGCCAACATGCCATTCCCCTACAAGCAGGACCTAACGAGTATGTTAGGTCAGTTGGAACCCAACTTGGTAATGCGGGAAGTGGAGGTGGAGGCCTAGGTGCTCCGGTTGTCTTCTTTTTAACCTGTATATATAATTTCAGATCAGTTGACCTCATATATACACATTAACAATTTAAAGTATTGTAAATTTATCTTACAATTTCAGTAGTGTAGACGACATCTGCTTTGGGCCACAATATCACCCCGCCTTCTGCATCAGCAAGTGTATCAATATCCGGGTGGGGATATGGCAATGTAGCTTCTCTCCAATCGGGTAACACACGTATCGGGCTCACAAGAAACGTAGCCCTGTGGCATTGGAGTCCCGTAAAACATTGCCCCAGGAAGGGACGGGTAAGACTGCGCCTCTGCAACAACGTAGTCTTGCATTCTTAAGCGGCATGGCTTCAATGCCTACAAATTTACGTAAAGAATATTAGACATATATACATATCATCTTGAAAACATAACAACTTGAAAAGACTAACTACAATGTCATAAACAATAGTTACAACAGACGTGTTAGGCGGTGGGTCTACATGATTACTTTTAGTCTGTACATCAGGAGAAGAGTGGGTCGCCATAGGCTGATTGGAAGCCTGAGATGCCTGCCACCGCAGCAATTCTTCCTTGACCTTCTCAGTAACTACATCGTTGACCTTCTTAGCAACTATATCCTCGACTCTCTTATTCTCCTATACATGGATAAAAGAAACATTAGCTTCTTATTATTGAATTTCCTTTTGCAGCAACATTCTAAAAAAAGTATAGGTTACCTCTTCTTGTGAAAGTCCCGCTCTGGGTTTGTGCTGGGATGGCCCAAAGAATACTTTGATGCCCACACCAGCTCCTGCACCCCTAACACGTCCAGGATGCTCTGGGTTACCCAGAGCAACTGTCAATTCATCCTGTGTGCCCTGAGGGATGAACGTGCCTTGTTTCCTCTGCTCGTGCAGCTCCCGCTAATCACCATCAACAGAAATTGGTAAGTTAACAAATAATCAATATTCAAACGATTGCTCTAAGAGTTGTATTTTACCATTTTCGCAGCCGCCTCAGCAGTTACGGGCTTCTTTATTTCACCCTTCTTGTTTTGCCTCCCAGCTATCCAAATTTCATGGCGAGGCATGGGTGTGGGAGACTCCTCAGTAGCAGCAAACTCCTGAGTAGCCGCAGACTCTGCCTGTAGTCTTTGGTGAATGCTTGCATAGCCTTTTGGACCCATAGTGTGGTCATGCACATTCAGTGCACGCCTTGCTTTTTGTGCGTCACTGAGGGCCTAGTTAGTATGCACATTAATGATTTGGTTAGTAGCACTAAATGTTAATCTTGAATAGGTGAATACAATGTATATTAATTAAATTGGGAGTGACGCCTAATACCTTGAATTCTTCAGATTTTCTTGAAGCAACAAAATTGTCCCAATCTTCTTTGTCCAAGAAGTTCCATTGTTCAAGGGCTGACTTTTTCTTCTTATCACCCTCTTTTATGTATTCTCTGTTTAGATTTGTCCTATAATTCCTAAGCATCTTTTCAGCGCGTTGCATCACACTTTTACGATGCAACTTCTCATCCAATGCAAACAGATTCTGTAAAATAGAAATGTTATTAACTAGTATCCAAAATAGAATTGCAAATAATAGAATTTGTAATCTACAAAATAGAATTGCAAATAATAATAACTCACGCATAAATCCTTCCATATCAAGTCTTTTTTCCCCTGAGGAACTTTATGCCAATTATCATACTTAACACCACAATGGCTCCGAGTGGTACACCAAAGATAGTTTACAAAATTATTGCGGTTCACTCCAATTGCATTTCCTCCATTATCAAACTCCACAACCAATTTGGATCCACTGCCACTTAGCGCTATTAACTTCTTCAACAGAGTGATGCCCCTTTTCTTGTTAAGTGTTTGGTGTTGCGCATCAAGTTGCTCCAGTTCTTCAGTGGGTACATGTGCATCATCAACCTAAATTTTGACAAAAATAAACACACGGAATTAGCCCAATATAGAAATATAGGATATATGACATAACTAGAAGATAATGAATTTTATAGAAATACAGGATATGTTTTTAGAACTTACATTGGTATCCTCGCCATGCTCGTCATGGACAGCATGCTCATCATGGACTTCATGCTCATCATGGACATCATGCTCATCATGGTCAGCCATCTGAAAATTTCATTAAAAAGGCAAACATTTAGCATTTGTATTAACTAGAAAAAGGCAAACATTTAGCATTTGTATTTACTAGAAAAAGGCAAACATTTAGCATTTGTATAAACATACATGTCTCTAAAATTGTGATCTTTTATCAATTAACAATCCTTCATTGTGATCTCCGCGCACATATAAGTCATCATTAGCTTCAATATTTTGTGGAGTTGGCAACCCAACTGAGAATGGACTGGAGTCATCATACTTATCATAGTACTCTTCTTCATCTATAGGATCTTCAATGAATTGTCTTTTACCATGAAGAACAACCGACCATTTATCATTTGCATGATCATCGATATAGAATATTTGTTTCGCCTGTGATGCCAATATGAATGGTTCACCCTTTGCGCCAATCTTTTCAAAGTTCACCAAAGTGAAACCCAATTCATCCACTATAACTCCTTTGGTGTTATCAACCCAATTACATTTAAAGAGCGGAAGTTTGAAATCTATGTAGTCAAACTCCCAAATGTCCTCAATGACACCGTAATATGACATTTTAGCTTCACGTGGACTCTTATCCTTTGCACTTGCAAAGTACATAGTCGACGCTTGAAGATTGACCCCACTATTTTGGACGACACTCTTATCATCTTGGCGCTTTGTGTAATATGTGAATCCATTAATGTCAAACCCTTCATAAGACATAACATTCGGTTTTGGTTTAAAGGCGAGGCATTTGATAGTTTCTGTAATATCATTTGGTGTTTGAGATAGTTGATGTAAGACTTTATCTTCAAACCACTTAGTAAAAGTCTTATTATGCTCTCTAGAAAGCCACATTGAACTTGCTCGAGGATGTTGTCTCTTTATGAAATTGGTATGTTCCTCGATATAAACACTCACTTCGTCCATATTGTGTAAAATATGCAAGTGAGCTTGTTCCAACTGCTCACGGCTGATTACTTTCACCCGTGATCCCAAAATTCCTTTGCCCTCCTCAAAATTCTTGTCATTATCAGGAGTGTCATTACCACTGAGAAAGTCATTGCAAAAATCCATAACCTCTCTCGCCACATAACCTTCAATAATACTCCCTTCAGGCCGATAACGGTTTCGAACATCACCTTTAAAAATGCTCATGTATCGTTCAAAGGGATACATCCAATGCAAGAAAACTGGTCCCAACATTTTCACTTCCCTAGTCAAGTGGACAACAAGATGTACCATGATATCAAAGAACGAAGGAGGGAAATACATCTCAAGCTGACATAGGGTAACAACCACTTCTCTTTGCAAATTATCGAGAGTATCAGGGTCAATAACTTTACTGCATAGACTGTTGAAAAAGAAACAAAGTCTGGTAATTGCAAACCTTACATGCTTCGGCAATATAGATCGAATTGCCACGGGTAATATTTGTTGCATTAGAGTGTGACAATCATGAGATTTAAGACCTATCAACTTCAGATCTTTCATTGATACCAATCTATGGATGTTGGATGAGTAACCATGTGGCACCTTAACATTTACCAAGCATTCACAAAAAGTTTTTTTCTCCTTTCTAGACAACGTGTAACAAGCGGGAGGTAAGTATGTTCTTTTACTACCCATTTCACATAATTCTGTTAATTCTGACCTTATTCCCATTTCACGTAGGTCCAGTCTGGATTTTATCCCATCTTTAGTCTTACTTGGTATATTTAACAGAGTACCAATGATGCTATCACAAACATTTTTCTCAACGTGCATTACATCGATACAATGCCTGACTGTCAAAGAACTCCAATAAGGAAGATCCCAAAATATTGACTTCTTCTTGAATGAAGAATTGTCACTCCGTGTGGCCATACTACATTGTGATTTCTTACCAAATTCATTGACAATGTCTTTTACTCTTTCATAAACAACATCCCCTGGTATAGGTTTAGGTGCACTCCATTCATCATTCCATCCATTGAATGCTTTGCGCTTCCTACGATACGGATGGAATTTTGAAAGAAACCTTCGATGAACAAGATATACAGTCTTGCTGCCATGTTTTAGTCTTATTGAATCAGTGTTTTCTTCACATATAGGACACGCTTTAGCTCCTTTGACACTATATCCAGAAAAATTCCCATATGCTGGAAAGTCATTAATAGTGCAAAACAACATAGCGTGCAAACGAAATGTCTCTCTTGTTGAAGCATCATAGGTCATCACACCTTCAGACCAAAGTTTCTTTAAGTCATCAATCAAAGGTTCAAGATAAACATCGATATCATTTCCGGGTTGTTTAGGGCCCGATATCAACAATGACAACATAACGTACTTATTTTTCATACACATCCAGGGAGGAAGATTGTATATAACAAGCATGACTGGCCAAGTGCTATGTTGGATGCTCAATGTCCCGTACGGATTCATCCCATCTGTACAAAGCCCAAGTCTTAGATTCCTATCTTCTTCACCAAATTTGGGGTACAATAGATCAATCTTCTTCCACTGTGAGGAATCAGACGCATGTCGCAGGATCCCATCATTATTTTTCTTAACATCTGCATGCCACCTCAAATTCTTCGCATCTTTCAGATTTGCAAACAAGCGTTGAAACCGTGATATTATAGGTAGATACCACAACACCTTGGCAGGAGAACCAGTTTTGGACTCCCCCGAAGTCGTCAATTTATACCGTGACGCACCACATTTTGGACAATCTTTCAAATCTACATAGTCCTTTTGAAATAATACACAATCATTCGGGCATGCGTGTATCTTCTTGGCCTCCATTCCCATTGGGCACAACATTTTCTTTACCTGGTATGTTGAGATTGGCAGCTCGTTTCCTTCAGGAAGCATTTCTTTCAACAAAGTCAACAATGAAGTGAAGCTTTTGTCGCTCCATCTATTGTTAGCTTTCAACTTATACAATCTCAACACAGTGCTAAGCTTCGTAAACTTAGCACAACCTGTGTATAACGGTATCTCAGCATCATGCACAATGTTTCTAAAGATAGGAGGTGGATCGGTGTGCTCTACCCTACAACTATCCGGCATCACATCAACGATGTCTGCTGGAACTGGTTCGTTCACATTTACGTCATCAGAGGCAATTTCTTCTTCCACCCAAGCACTGCTATCGACATCTACTGGTTTCGATTTTGAAATCTCTCCATGCCAGTGCCATTCTGTATAGCCTTGTACAATCCCGTTGCGCATGACATGACTTTTGATTTCCTCACCAGTGTTGACTTTCAAGTTGTTACCGCAATGCCTACATGGACAGTAGAACCTATATGTAGGTTTTTTCCTATGTTCTTCGGCAAATCTAATAAACTGATCAAGACCAGATATAAACTCTGGGGTGCAACGATTACGAATGGAAATCCATGATCTATCCATTCTATGATTAGAGAAAACAAGTATATATTAGGAAACAAGTATATATTAGGAAAAGATTAGGGTATACACTTACATCCTAAGTGTATAATGTGATGTCATTCTTATATATAATAAATGTGTACCACCTATCCCATCCTTGAACACCTAATCTCACTAGTAAGTGTATAATGTGTATTGGGTTTTCAAGAAAATTTCGGCAGCATTTCCCCGCTGTTCTCTAAGTACATATGTACTTAGAGAACAAATGGGGAAATGCTACCAAAATTTTCTCGAAAACCCAATACACATTATACACTTACATCCTAAGTGAGATTAGGTGTTCAAGAACAGTCCCAAATCGGGGACTATCCAAGATTTACTCCTAATGAGTCAATCTTGGACGGGTTTCTAGGCCAACAAACACATTTGATGTCATTCTTATATATAATAAATGTGTACCACCTATCCCATCCTTGAACACCTAATCTCACTAGTAAGTGTATAATGTGTATTGGGTTTTCAAGAAAATTTCGGCAGCATTTCCCCGCTGTTCTCTAAGTACATATGTACTTAGAGAACAAACGGGGAAATGCTACCGAAATTTTCTCAAAAACCCAATACACATTATACACTTACATCCTAAGTGAGATTAGGTGTTCAAGAACAGTCCCAAATCGGGGACTATCTAAGATTTACTCCTAATGAGTAAATCTTGGACGGGTTTCTAGGCCAACAAATACATGTGTTGTCATTCTTATATATAATAAATGTCTATAAACTACAGGCAACATGGTTAATCCTAATCAACAGAGCATTATTAAATAATAAATCAAGAAATCAATAGTTTCAAACAAAAGGTCTACTATGTTATAACCATTGGTTTAATAACCCTATTTCCGCATGTACATGTTTATCAACTTTAAAACCCTATAATTCATGAAATCATTCTAATTCAATTTAATATGTTGGGATCACATAATTATATAATGACATCAGAATATATAGAAGAATCATAATTAACATGATTAACAACATGCTCATCAAACTAGGGTTTTCTTGAATATCATCTAATATTTGTGTACTAGACATTATATGTATCCCTAATCATCATATTTAACATACTACATTATTATGAACATCCAGATTAGATTAACTCTAATCAAATACATTACATGCATTTTTATCACAACAATTTAATCGATGCAAAAAAAAAGTAGAGCAGCTAGCAGCGGGAAGACCAACCTTGTCAGAGGGAAGAAGGTAGAGGCTCCGGTGGCTCTGGCTGGAGGAGTAGCTAGCAGCGACGGCGGTGGAGGAGCAGCTAGCAGCGAGGCTGGAGATGATGGTTGCGGCGGCGCGACGGCGGTGGAGGAGCACCAGGGGCGTGGCGGCGCCTAATCTCAGGCGTGGCGGTGCCTAATCTCAGGCGCTGGCGCTGGAGCAGCAGGGGCGGCGGAGAAGGGAAGAAGGTGCAGGAGTGGCGGCGGAGAAGGGGGCGCCGGAGAAGGGGGCGCCGGAGAAGAAATCGCCGGAGAAGAAATCGGCAGCAGCAGAGAAGAAAAGGTAATCGGCTCGCAATGAAACAGAAGAAAGGGGAAGAGTCGGGCGATCGCGGGTAATAAAGTTCCCAAATAGCGTCGGTTGTTTCAAACAACCGACGCCTAAACCTCTTTAGCGTCGGTTGTTTGAAACAACCGACGTCCAATTGGATGATATTTTCACGAAATTGTTTGGCGGGAACCACCTTCAGTGTCGGTTATAAAAGGATAACCGACGCTGAAAGTGACACTTTTCGCACAAATTTTCATCGCACATAGGCGTCGGTTTCTATCTACATAACCGACGCTGAAAGTGACACTATATTTTTTGATCGAAATTTGGATTTCGCGGGCGACTTTAAGCGTCGATTTGGTATAAACAACTGATGCTGAATACAAAGCGGTACCTGTGTCTGGCTGGTTTTCGAATATAGACGTCGGTTTGCATAAATAACCAACGTCTAATAGTATAGGCGTCGGTTGTCCTAAAGAACCGACGCCCATAAAAGCGACATTGAATGCTGTTTCTGTAGTAGTGATTCTATGCATTAGTAACTATATATGGAACTTTCAATACATGTATTATGTAATTGAAATTGTTTTATGAAGTACTTACAACTCCATGAGTTTTTCCACGTTCTCACGTAATTTTCCTCGTAACGGATCAAGATAGTGGCACTTACCCCACATAGGGTCGAAGACGCAACATATCCAATCTCCCCTACGCATACATGAGAATTACATTTTAAGATTAATGTATTTTTAAGCAACATTTAAAGTAAACAAATAACAGACAATTGACAAAATGTATGCATACCCCACATTATAAGGTATAAAGAACAATTCCAATCTTTATTTCTTTCCTCTAATGAACTAATCTGCTATGTACTGCCCCCGAGTCTCCACTTTATCATTGTATAAAAGATCTATAAAATGTGGACATATAAATCTAAATATATTAAATACATTTCCTGATGTCACTTTGTTGAACAAATGCCTACAAAAAAACACATATTTAGTCTTTGTACTTGTATAGAAACTTGTATAGAAACACATATTTAGTCTTTGTACTTGTACAAAAACTTGTATAGAAATGCATATTACTCATATAGAAACTTACTTTATGTACATTGATATGTGTGAGGCTTCTAGTTGGTCTTTATCATGGCATATTTTAACCAATTCTGGTGTGATAATTAGCTCATGTGTGTAACCTACTACATCTTCAGACATCTGAAGAGAGTTGTTACGATTCTCATCATCTTCCACATACACCATCAATAGTTTTAGCTTCGTTGGAGACTTCTTGCATGTTGGCTTGACGGGATTTGAGACTTCATCATAGTTTTTTCTGGTTTTTGAATTTCCTATTTGTGTGCTTATTGATTCCCTCACTTTTATTTGAGACAATGAGTCTTGGTATTCCTTTCATATGATTATAAAAATAAAAAATATAGTTTATTAATATACATGATTCATTTCAATAAATTAATAAAAACACCGTCAAGTTATCGCATATACCTTCATATTTATTTTGATCAATTCTGTAGGCCAAGGAAGGTAGGTGCATATGCCTTGACAAACTTGATAAACTTCATCCATATCTAAAGGTATTGTCACACTTTCTTCAGGCATCAACGAGGTATCAATGATCACTTTTTTGTATTTTGGATCCAATGCCACATTGTGAAGGATAATTGGCTCATTTATATGAGATATATACACCCTTCCATCAACTACTGAACGTAATGGATTATCCAACATCAAAATACACTTGTGATAACCCTATAAAAATCAAATATAGATATTGTTAACATGAGAAATCACTATCTCTAAAATTTACTACTTAACATACTTGTTGATTACCTCAGGTAGATGTGAGAATTGTGCAAGTGGGCAATTAGATTTGGAAGGACGGACGGGCGGAGGAAGGCAGAGGAAGGACGACCGAAGGGAGACTTCGGCCCATCCGCGGGAAACTTCGGCGGCAGAGGGGCGCCGGCGGAGGGGATCAATGGACGAAAGACGCGCGTGCGCGGGAGACAGTCGGGATCGCTTCTTCTTTTGGGAAGCGGAAGGGCTTGTTTAGTTTGGGAGAAGTTTGAGGATCGCCCGTTGAGAAGAGGAGACAAAACTCAAAACCTCTGCCTGACTAATATATATGTAGGTTAATTAATTTTTTTAAAATAACATGTAAATATATGTAGGTTAATTAGTTATTTACATAGCAAAAGCAACGTTGTGCGAAAATAACATTGTCTGGCCATATGTCTAGGAGGTGTGGCCTCGTCCTGTTAGGTTTGTTGTAGCACATGTGTTTGAGAAAGAAGAAGGTTACAATAAGAAGAGTGGGAAAATTGCTTTTTAATGTTTGGCATGTGTTAAGGTTATGATAAGAAGAGTGGGAAAATCACTTTTTAATGTTTGGCATGTGTTACTGTGTTAAATTAGCATAAGAAATTTGCTTTGATGATATCGTTTATTATGGTAGAGGTTACGCCTATCACTATTAGGAAGATGTTTTGTAGACAAGTGATGCAGTTGTGTGGAGCATCCGATGTGGTTGGTAACTTAACATAGCAACATCCTAACAGCCATGTACTACTTCACAGGGGCTAATGTTTTTGGATGTGTAAGATTGTAGCTAGGACGTGTTGAACCCAAAAAAATTTTAGTTTTAACGAGATGTGTATGTTATGTTAGACAGTTACAGTTGTGAAAATTTTAGTTTTAACGGGATGTGTATGTTATGCTAGACACTTAACAGTTGCAAAACGTATGGCTTGATTGGCAGCAGGTATAACAGGGCATGATGTTAACATGTGGCTTGATTGATGCGTTTTTCGGTGGCGGGAAGTGTTTTGACGTCGGTTCTTTTAATAACTGACGTCTGTAACAATTCTATAGTGTCGATTTTCTTAAAAAAAACGACACTTATAGTCCCTTTGTTGGCGTATTTTTGGTGGCGGGAAGCGTTTTGGCATCGGTTGGGAACCGACGCCGAAGGTGTCCACCTTTAGCGGCGCCCACTTGGGTGTCGTTTGGAAACCGACACTAAAGCCCTTAATTAACCGACGCTAAAGGCCTATTATGTAGTAGTGAGTTCAGATAGCACCTTCTTTTTGAGCTGTTGATATATAATGTTTGGGCCAGTTGTGAAAAAATTATCAAACAACACCCCAATAAGTTGTCGGGTTCTATTGGAACTTCCCAATGCTATTTGTTCTTATAAGTTGTACTCGATCTTTCAAAGGGATCCATCTCCACTGTGGGTTGCTATTCAACCATTGTTAAGATGCCACATATGAGAAGTATAGGAAATGACGAGAGGTTAAGAAGATCAATGTCGCAAGAGGATGAGAAATAAGAGAAGAGATCGAAGAGGAGAAGCATAGTGGATAAATTAAAAACATTATGATTGGAATATTATTCAAGTACAATATAGGCTAGTCTGGAATCATAGCAGTTTCTTCTAGAGTGCCTTATGGAAATTTGCCCAAATATCTCCTACAGGTTTGACGAAATGGAGATTTTCGTGTGTATAGACCTATACATGGATAATCTGAGTCTGAATATGATCCAATAAAAAGTTTGATCAGATATCCTACATGCATGTATCATACTATAGAGGGGTGGTTTCTTCTAAAGAGGGGTGGTTTCTTCTAGAGTGCCTTATGGAAATTTGCCCAAATATCTCCTACAGGTTTGACGAAATGGAGATTTTTGTGTGTATAGACCTATACATGGATAATCTGAGTCTGAATATGATCCAATAAAAAGTTTGATATGATATCTTACATGCATGTATCATACTATAACGTTTGGATCTAACCTGAAAAAAATAACATTCAAATTCGAATATATATCTCATTCAACATCAAGGATGAAATTTAGAATAGAGATGGAGATTGAAGGTTTAAACTAGAGAAATGCACTCCTCAAGATCAAATCCAAGACTGTATTTTCTCTCCTTATTCTCCCCGTTAGCTAGTAGCAATTCATATGGTGGCGAGGAGGATCACTAATGTTCCAATGCTTGACTAATAGGCTTAGTTCGGTTGGAGGTAAAATCAACCCATACTTGTAGTTGCAAAATAGGAAATCAAAAACATGAATTTGAATTCTAGTATTGAAGTTTGGTTTGATATTTTTAGGTGTAATTAGAATGAGATAAAGACATGTTTGGTTGGGTGTAAAGTCAACCCACACCATGAATTGCAAAACAGAAAATTCAACTTCATGGGTTCAAAACACAACAATTTTGTTTGGTTTTAAGTAAATGTAACTCATTTATTTGCAGTTTTACCGTTTGCTTGGGCGCTCTTTGTCCATCCCTCTCCTTTTCCTGTTAGGATTGGAAATCATGTATTTGACATATCCATACAATCGAGTCCTAAATAGATTAACAAAGTCGTCATTGTCTGCCTAGCTTTTTCGCCACGCCTGATTAGCTCAAGTTTGAGGATTCTAACATGGTGCATGAAGGTCGCCTTCTCGCCAGTGAACCGTGCTTGATCGTTTTCCTTTTTGGCAAATCAAGTAGCAGCTTACCGGCAAAACGACTCCAGCGGCCTGCATGTCGCAGCACACTGCGATGACTCACCATGGAGGTTGCAGGGAAGGACGAATGTTCCTGTGGTCATGACCATGCTGAGGAGGAGGAAGACAGAGCCATGCTCGTGAAGAATACAGTTGGTTTCCTGTAGAAAACAATAGGAAGTGTAGTTGAATTCCTCACCGTGACTTTTAACCACACACAATCAAACAAATCGCATTACAAATCACGGTGGGAATCAACTGCCCGGGTCGCTTTGCAGCTGAACGAAACAAGGTCCCTTAAGAGAGGCACTGGTAGAGGGTGGGGAACCGAATGAGAAGAAGGGGGTAACTTGGCTGTTGGGAAAGTGTGGAGAGCGTGGCGTGTGTCAGAGCTTCCAGCTGTGCGCCACTTGCCGCTGCTGCCGTGGTGGAGCCCTCCAACCAGTCCATTTTCCCACTAAATGCTACGTCATCCCCACAGCTTGGGTTCGTACTGCGGTGTCAAAGAAGCCCACTACAACGACTGGGGACGACGACGAGGATGAGGTGCAACTTGCTGTCTTCCTGGCAATAATATGGTGTGTCTCTGAACATACTGGGTATAGTTTACGGTCCAAAGAAGCCATTACAAGCGTTCTACTCGGCTCCATTAGTCAAACTGGCAGCAATTCAGCACAAAGAATGATCCAGCTGTGTGCAAATTAAGGGAACCTGTTAGAATCATGGTTACTGTTGGTTCGTCAAACTAAATAAGCTCGCCTAGTCTTGTCATATTAATCACTGCTGCCCATTATCTACACTTGTTATCGAATGCCAAATACATTAGATTGATATACAATGCGTGATGTTCACATCTATCCAGATTGATATAGAATGTTGGTGATTTAAATTTCAGTGTTGGTTAAACCCTGCATGATATGTCGAGAGAGAGAGAGAGAGAGAGAGAGAGAGAGAGAGAGAGAGAGAGAGAGAGAGAGAGAGAGAGAGAGAGAGAGAGAGAGAGAGAGAGAGAGAGAGAGAGAGAGAGAGAGCTGCATCTTCTATCTGCTGGCGGTGTGCTTTTGTTGCCACCAACCCAGCAGCAAAGTGCAACTTGTGGATCAGCTTTCCTTGGGGCTACGATACGTAGTCGGGATACGCCGCCGCAGTGTGTATGTATGTGAAGCGGACACGAACGGGCGTGCTCGCGGCGGTCAGCCTACCGGTCAGGGCAAAGCAAAGAGCGACGACGAGCTTGGTGGTGAAGCGTCGTGTGCTTGGCTACGTACGTACCTCCGTGGGTTTATCGTCGTATATATCCAAACAGAACGTGTGGACCGCATCGAATCACATGAATGCTAAATTGCTCATCGTCCGCATCGAATCACATGAAGGGAGCGGAACGCTACAATATTCATTCAGTTATCCTATACAAGAAACATAACCCACTTGCCATTCTCGTATGACGTTAAGCAAACTAGTACTTATAAGGCAGGCTTATAATCTTCTTTTTAGTAGGGAGGGGGTGCTCAAACGTTATCTTGTTGATTCCTCAGTCATTTAGTCAAGCAAGCAAGCAAAGCTCGTCTAATGTCTACCGTATATTGTATATGTGCGTTCCCACATGCACACGGAGGACAATACGTGACGTCAATCACGTGACTTACTGTACTAGACCGTTTTAGAGTTTTTGTATGCATCTGTAACGATCGCCACTAAAGAGAATATACATATGCTAGCTGGTGGCGACCTACTTGTCTCTAGTTACCTAGACCGGATACCTCCGGATCCAAGGTTGATGATCATGATGATGAGACATCACTCGTGGAATTCGATTCCATTTCTTGTGGAGCACCAAACTGGAGAATGGAAATACCCATAATGCCCCCCCCCCCCCCCCCCCCCCCATAACATGGTGAAACTTGAGACTGGAAATGCAAAGACACATAGCTCCATGTTTGGGAAAAGAATTGGACTGGAATATATAGGGGCTGGCGTTTCGCACCACGTCGGCCAAATTTGGTCTGAAATTGAAGCCAACGACGTCACAATGGACTGGATAAAGGAGACAGACTTTGGGTTCTCTTATCCGGAAATCCTAGCCAACTCAGTCTAGGCAAAACAAGGGCTAACTATACAAGTGACATGCGAATGTGCAAGATGTAGAGTATACAAGTGTAGGGGTTAGTAAATTTATTGATCATCTCAAGTAAAATATAGAACAAAGAAACAAAGAAAAACAAAGACTAACTGCCTGACCATCCCGAGCTTTTAAATCCTGCTATTCTTTGCATGAAATAGAAGCTTAGGAAGATAGGGTAACGACCATAGAGTTGTGATGGCTAAACATCAAGAGATGGGGAAATCCAAGTGTCACTCACGTGTGGGGGGGGGGGGCTAGGGCCACCACAGTCGATCTATGAGGAACAATCTTTTTTTACAACTTGGATTTTTCATATATACTTGAATACAAATAATGTTTTGCTAAGGATATATTAGAGAGCTTGAAAAAAAAAGAGCTTGAAATTTCTCTGTCTTATTTATGGGTAGGAATGCAATTCCTCCAAATAGAAAGGATTTCGCATATTTGGTCATTATCAATAATATATGATTGTTTGATGACTAAAGGTGTGAAGGAAAACTTGATAAACTAGAAGTGTTCAAAAGTAATGTATAATTTCATATTAAACATGTGATAATATCCTATTTGACTTGAAGGAGAAGTTGAGAGCAACTAATGGGATTAATTAAGGCCCACCTTACACCCAACATGATAATATACCAAAATGGGAGTACTTAGCGAGCTTTATTAGAAAAGGAGTAATTTCATGCCTTCAATAATTTAAATAAGCAAAATACTTGGAAGGCAAGGAAAACATAATTAACCATCATATTTTTTATCAACTTTTGTCCAATCTAAGATAATGTCATGAGGTTTCCCATAAATTTTGGGAGCAATTGGGGTTTTGTAAGACCCCTGACCTGAGCTTTGGGGTAACCCTATTTGTTTTGCATAAGTAAGTTGCTTAGAACCTTGCTTTACTTTTTTTAGATATAATTAGGGCTCGTGGAAAGTCTAAGTTTCAAGCTTAAACTTGTTTGGATGTTGTTTGCGCTTCATGTGCTAGTTTTGGTAAAAATTACAATTTACCCAAAGTAGGGGGTTGATGTGCAATTTTCCACCTCTAGACCGTTCCTTCTCTCTCTTGACCTCATGAGGGAGGTTTAGGTGCTTTGGGACACCTTAGTAGATTCTTAGTTGAGTGGTATCACCCCTAGTGGTGATTAGAGTTTCCTATGGGTGATGTGTGTGCCTTAACCTAAGAGTGTGTGGTGAGTTGCCTTGGGCTAGTAGGGCTGCTCCCTTGGTGGGTGGACAAGAGACCGAGACCCAACCAGGGTGCATCACCACACCTTGCATGTTAGGAAAGAGTGGTTGCATGTTGATCTTTTTGCGTGGACAAGTGTCCCCCTAGATGCCTTAAGGTGATGACACCTCTCTTTTTATCCTTCTCTCATCTCACAAGTATATAACTTCTTTCCTCTTCACAAAAGTGAACCTTTCAGCCATTCTTATTTCCCCTTTCCTTGTGGACGACCTTGGAACCTTGAGGAGCAAGATGAAGACTCCTTGGAAGCTTGGTGATCAAATCCTTAGCTTGTGGTGATTCTTGTTCATCTTCACACCTTGGCGAGTTGTGCTTTCTTTGTGACATTTTCCTTAGTTTCTCTTCTCCATCCTCTTCCCTTCTCTCTAACATGGATCATGCCTCGGTATGAAGACAGTTCTTGAGGAAAGAACTCTCATCACTAGGGTCATGAGGCATGTCAGGATGAAGTCCCCTCTTTCCTTTCTCTCTTCTTCTTCTTCCTTGGATCGACTAGGGTTTATCTTTCTTTTCCTTTTCCAAGGACTATCTTGAACTTTTGTGGTGATCTTCTTAAGGCAGGTTATATAACTCTTAGCCTCTCTATTATTGCACTATTTACTTATGCATGCATTTGTTTCTTTTCTCGAAACCATTTTCCCCAAAAAGCTAGTACTTGATGATAATCTTATGAAGTGTTTTGATGATGGAAGTCTTGCTTGGTTGAAAGAAATCTGATACCCTAGCTTAGCTTGCTATTTTGGTGTGTGTAGAACATGATCTTTTTCCCCTAAATGTGGTTCTTTCTTGAAGCAAGTTTAGATGTCTATCTTGTGGGGTTTCCCATAGATGATGACAGTGTTCCTTGTTGTTTTAGATCTTGTTTTTCCCTATCTTGACCTTGGTCATGTCTTGGTGAGGGGTCTTGGCCATGTAGTGGTCGTGCTTGATACCCTAGCTATTCCATAATTGTAACCCATGACGGTTGATGGCCGATACCCTAACCCTAGTGGTAACGCGTGGTGATGTAGAACCGATATACCTATGTTGATGGTAACTGACACACCTATGTTGGTAGTAGAACTGACACACCATGTTGATGTTAGGAAGATATACCCTATGTTGACGATAGGCCGACACACCATGATATTGATAGAATGAGACACCAAGTCAAGGTTAGGTCAACACCCTAGCTATAGTGGTAACCCATGACAGCTTATGACTGATACTCTATCCATGCTTTAGTTGCTACTAATAATGGTTAGTGGCTGACACACTTGTCGATGGTGAACTAAAACACCATGATGATGATAGGTCGACATCTTATGCTGATGTTAGAACCAACAACCTATGTTGGTTATAAGCTGACACACCATGTTGTTGTTAGTCCGACATACCATGTCGAGGTTAGGCCGATACCCTATGTTGATGTTAGGTCGATACACCATGATGATGATAGACTGAGACACCATGTTGATGGTAGGTCAACACATGATGATAATGGTGGTTGGAGGGTATGCTTGGACACCCAATGATGTAATTGTATGAGTAATGATTAATTCATGAAATGTGCTACTTGGAATATCAATCTCAATTTTACTCCTTGAACCTAAAATACTCCAAGATGATGGGAAATAATGAACTTGGGGTTGATTGTTGAACCTACCTTTGTGAATCCTAATCGACTAACAAGGAGCCTTAAGCCTAATAATGTACATTGTAACTTGCTTATTTCCCTTTTATAGGATGGATATGATTTTAGGATGTTATCTCCTTTGTTTATGAAATTCCTAATCATGCAAGTGTTGTGAGTTGATAACCATAGGTAAGTGAAATCTATGGTGATTATGATATGATACATGTGGAATGAGCCTTCATGCGGCATGTTGAGGCACTTGTACTTCAAGAATCATGTGAATAGGTCCTATGACTTGGCAATGGCTTATTGCCCAGTATGAGGTTACATTCCTTATGATGAGCGAAGGGATTGATATCCCATAGTATATGGATTTGATGATGATGACGTTGTGAAAGGTAGTGATACAAGCATCATGTGATGATAATGTGATAAGTTCACACCTTATACGTTTGTATCTTCTGGAGTTGTACTATGACCTTATCTTTGTAGAATTTGCTATGGCTTTGTACATTATAACTTCATTGATGCTAAATGACACTTAATCAACTTAACTAATCCAGTGGAACTTAATTCATGTGGTTTTGCCCTATTCCATAGATCTATCTCAATGTCAACACTTGGTGGATGGTAAAATCAGCTTTCCCTAGGGAAGGCTTGGAGTCATATACCATTGAGTATATGCATTCATAGGATTGGTTGCGGGTCATACCCTAGCAGGAGTGCGACTGCAGGTCGTAGCTCAGTGACTTAATGTTTCACAGATTGGCTGCAGGTCATACCCTGGTAGGAATGCGATTGCATGTCGTAGTTTAGTTTCACTAGCGTCGTGACTTATCCCACGGGCTAGGATTTTCATAGCTTAACTATTTTTTGCTGGTTGTAGTTGATTGATATGTCTTTGCGGTGTACTTGTGTAATGACCATGAGGTTTGGTGAGGTCATGGATTTCGGCTCTTCCATAGACCTTTCATGACACCAATTTCGACTTAGGAGTGGCCGATTGGATTTGGGTGGTATGACTCAAATCCACAGGGCATAATAAAATATGTAATCAGTTGTGTGGTACATTTGCATAGGGTCAAATACGAGAACATTGGTTGAAGCATTGCCCTACTTTTATTACTTGTTAGATGGTAGAAAATATATACATGTTCTTCGTATTGCTTCTTAGATTATTAATTGTTCTAATGTCAGTACTAAGTGCCCAATATTGCTTAAATTGCATCATCTATTAGATACATATCATTTCATTGAATCTTATTATCCTGTGTAGTATTGTATCTACTGCCTTAGTTTACCTGTTCTATAATAGTGTTGGTGGAGAGTTATATCTCCCATAGAGATTTGGATCTCACCATGTAGGTTTCCCACATCTTCTAGGAGGACGTTCATGAGGAGGTAGAGATTGTGCAGTAGAGGCAGAGCAACACAATAAGGACAGTAGATGATAAGTTTGGGAGTGCTGCTAGTCTTATGGTGTAGAGTCCTAGAGTTGTCCATGTACACTTAGGTTCTTGGGATGGTTTTTGGGTGTGTCTTGTAGACTTGTTGTCGATACGTGGTTTTGGCTTGTGTACCCTTTTAATGTTAAGATATGATAGGTGTTTGTATATGTATATGGAACATGTTTTTTTTGTAACAGGATGATGGCACGTTTGATAAGAACATGTGGATGTAAGTACCTTGTGATCTATGTGGTCTTATATGTATAGGTTTTTGCAAGATTTGGTGCTTAATGCTATTAGTTTTAATTTTTAGTGTTTTCCTATAATATGCTTGTTTAGTTTTGTTTCCGCATTTAGTTTGAAGTTATCCTGTTGGGTTGTGGCGTGGGGCACCACAGGTTTCCAGAAGTCTATATATTTTTCTAAAGAAATAGATAAAGTATGAAACCTAGATTTAATTAGATATATATATATATATATATATTATTTAAATAAATATACACCTGACCAAAGTCCGCGTGACACATTCCTTGGCCGCGTGATAGAGGATTGAACATTAGACTCGATTGTTGGATCAAGGATCAGATGGATGGAGGTTATTGTATATTTCTCAATCTGACTCATACACATGTCTATTTCCCGACCCTGAGCCTATCTCTCTCCTCTCACCGCCGTTCCCACTCAAATCGATTCCATTGGAACCAAGAAAAGATATAAGATCTAATGATCTAAGACTTACCCTTTCACATTGTGTGAACTAATAAAACCCAATCCATAATAAATCTAGAGAGTTAGGGTTTGTTGCGTATGCCTTCTACTCACATCCCCATCCTATATATAGGATGTCATTAGCACCCTTGACTCCTCACGCTCCCAGAAACCCTCAAGTGGCCATCACTCTCTACCATTTTCCATGTCAAGTTCCTCCCCATCTCTCTTGAGCCACCACAACTATTCATGGGCTTTAAGGCATCCCATGCCAATTGCCTTGGCCAAGAGCATCTCAAGGATTCCTTGAAGGTGTTTGGCATGTCGGGAGGTGACAAGGAAGACTTGTTTACCATTTAACTATCCACAGTGTTTGAATCTCATAAAATTTCACCCAAACCATGAAAACGACCACTACAACACATAGTGACTAGTGGGATCCATCCGATAGAGACATATGATGATTTTGTAGCCTTAGTTTCTCAATTTGTTAGATAATTACTCAACTTCTCCTCTTCATCTTTTCCTTTGTTTATAGCCTCATAGTACTTGATTCTGACTACCCCCACCGTCATGCTTTGGCTGGTTGGCTTCGACGGAGCCTAGAGAAAACCCTTAGATCCTCAATCATGGTCGTCGTGCCCCTAGCGGCTAAGTCAATCATGGGTTGACCCCATGGTTGACAGCCTGCTCGGCTGGCACGAGAGGGAACAATCCCTGAGGGCATTGCACCATCACGCCCTCATCCACGTGACATAAATGTCACATCATAATGGGTAGACATGTCTTTTTTCAAATATTTAAATTGAGATTCATCACGTGCATATAATTATACATCCAGCTGACGTGAAAATCTCTAATTGGTTAGAATATAGTCAATCTTGTAAAAAAATCAAGAAAGCTGATTGTAATTAAGATGATAATGAATATATATATATGAAAATATTTAGAATACAATAATGTAGGTTTCATTGCCTGATTTCATCTCTAATTATAAAACTATGTGGTAATGCTTACTTTGATAGTATTTAATGCATGCAAACCCTAAATTTATGAAATTGATGATGGTATACTAATTAGTTGATCTTAAACAATGAAATCTGATATAATTCAATGAAAAAGTAAAATTTGATCTATTCTAGGGTAAAGGGTTCACATGATATCAAACTAGGCTTTCCTTGGTTACAATGCCTTAATATTTGATATTTAGGGTTTGGGAAGCCTAACCCTGATGTAACCCTAATTTGACCCAAAACCCTAACTTGAGACCTAAGTTGGACTTAGGTATTTTTTTTATAACATAAAAGTAATACTTGGGTGTTAAATATTAATTATAGGTTGATTGATTGGTTGAATCCACACTGGTTTGTTTGATCTTAGTCACCCCTAAAGAAATGTACGTGGTTACTTATGAATAACCACATTATTAACTTCTGAAGTTTTCAAAAAGTTTCACAATGCATTGCAACTAAACTTCTTGGTTGTTTATTCACTTTTACCAATTATAAGGACCTATGTGTGGCACCTTATATAAAAATAACTTGCCTGAACACAAATATGCTATCCTCTTAAGGGTTGAAGAAAGGAGTTGATACTCATAGAAATAAGAAGTCACTAAAGGAGTGACTAATAATAAGTGACCAAGTCCAAGAGGGAAGGTCACTAGGATGCCAAACCCAAGAGGAAATGTCATCATGAGACTAAGCCCAAGAGGGAAGGTTAGTATGAGTCCACTACAGGGACATCACCCCTAAAGGGTTTACCACATAGATATGGAGAAATTTGGGTTAGGAAGTTACTCAAAAACTAAAAGTTTGATTATGCTAATTGTTGACATGGTTGACTATATTGTTACACTTACATGAAAATATTTTGTTTGCGCCACATAATCAGTGTAGATATACATGGACTGTGCTTCGTTTTTTGTAATTTTAGGTTAATATGCATAATACCTAAAGATATGGGCATCCATAAGATCGCACAAAAAGAAGAGATGACTAAAGTATTACTAGAGGATTAGATAACTAGATTTAATTCATGTTTCTAAACATAGTTTCCCTTTGAGCATATCATGTAAACCCTTTGAAGAGATTATCTTCATATTGTTACCAAACACTTTTCAGTTCAATGAAATTAGGGATTATCGTTGGTAATTGGAATTATGATAATGGTCCTTGCCCTCTCGGTCTTCCTTCATTGTGGATAACATGGGGAGGGGTCATCACATTTTGTATCAGAGCCAAAACCCCTATAGTACTTAACCCCACATGGGAATGTGGCATGACAGTCTTGATCTATACAGTCTAGGCATTTTGGGAAGGGCTATCCATTATGATTTACCCACCCTTGCACTAGTACCTGTGATCGGGAACTGGGTGCACATGGGTCATTGAGGGCTACACTGATACAATGAATGATTATGAGGCCTTGTTGTTGAGTCTTGACGAGGATGCCAAGAATCTAAGTGGGGGAGATTGTAACATTCTAGGTCTTGAGGCCTCAGATAAAATGATCTTAAATTGTATGATTGGACTACTCATATAATCAAGGCACACCTCCTTTTCAGGAAGCCATCACTAAGAACTCCAAAGTTAAGCGTGGTTGACTTGGAGTAGTACTAGGATGAATCACCATTCAAAAAGTTCATCCCAACTTGTGTGTCAGTGAGGACAAAGAACATTGTCAAGGAGAATGGTGGTCCTTGGGGCCAATTATCATTCTTGAAACTCTACAAGATCCTTGGGCAGTGGGAAATGGACCCAAACATTATAATTGGTTTTAGAGCCCAACTTTACCATTTAACCTTCAATAATTAGTGATTTTAAGGAATTATATAAAGCCTAAGGGAATTATTAGGGTGATATCTGAGAGTAATGGTGTCTAGAAGGGATCACAACCTGGGGCTAAAAAGTCTTTCCTCTGCACTACTTTTTGGCTTATGAGAACTCCTGAACCTTCATGAATCATTTCTGGCCAAAGCTCAAGTTTTTTCCCTAAAAGTAAAATACCTATAAGATCTTTTCATCTCATGTTTGTGCCTTCTTTACCATCCAATTCCCTCATCAAACCCTAAGGACCCAATAGTTTTTTCTCTAACCTAGAAATTACAGTTATGATAACTAGGGTTTAAGCTTCCTCTATTAAATTAAATTAATACATATTATCAATATATCACATATATTGTATGTGATGCCCTAAATGGAATGATGATATAAATTAATTATGTGAACAAGTGGCCTACTAGAAAGACCATCATCATTGCTGAAGACACACCTATGGACAAACATGATAGGAGGATTCCCTATAGGAAGAAGATTTCTCCTCAGAAGAGGAGGATATCCATGAAAGGCAAGTCCTCTAGGAAGAGGAAGAAGCTAGAGGATGCATTCAGTAAGGGAGGTTTTGTCCTTGAGGACATTCCTTACACCTTTGGGATCTCAAATCGTAAAGATGGTCCTAACGCTAAGTATGTACCTATGTTTGAAGATGAACTAAAGTCTGAGGATGTCCCCGACCATAGTGATAGTCCCTAACCTAAACCCTATGTAGGCAAGTACTAACCCCTGAGATGTTTTTGTTGGAACAATAGAAGATGCTCATTGATAACCTTAGTTCCCTAGCCCTCATGGACATTTCTAGATACGACAATGGTGTACCCCAACTTGTTCACCTTCATCTCAGATCCTCCATCCTCCACTTCATCAAGATGAACAAAGAAATGTTCTAGGGGGAAGACAATACTGAATTCATCGACAAGGCAAAATCTTGGCTCATGGCTGTAGAGAATGGCGTATGAATCCTAGAAGTGTAACCCAGAAAGAAGGTCCTCTTCACCGCCCACGTCCTCGAAAAAGCTACAAAGATATGGTGGGAAAACTAGATCACTAATCGAGACCTGATCGCTCAACTGATGGCTTGGATGGATTCCCATGCCATCTTCACCGCAAGGTTTGTTGCTAGCTCTTCCAAGAAGGAAAAGAAGAAGCAATTTATGATCCTCCAACAAGGAAACATGTCTATGGCAGATTATTCTCAAAAATTCTGATTCCTTGAAAAACTTTCCTACATGATGACCGAGGAGGAATGAGTGGAGCAATTCATTGAAGCCTACACCCTCACCTAAAACCCCACACAATGGAGAGGAAACTCCTAAACTTTATAGAAGCTCTTGTCTTCACCTTGAAGAAACCAAGGCTCTAGTAGAGTTTTAGGAATGACAATCCTCCAACAAGGAAACATTGGCAGATTATTCTCAGAAATTTTGACTCCTTGAAAAATTCACCTACATGCTGACTGAGGAGGAATGAGTGGAGCACTTCATTGAAAGCCTACACCCTCACCTGAAACCCCACACAATGGAGAGAAAGCTCCCGAACTTTAGAGAAGCTCTTGTCTTTGCCTTGAAGAAACCAAGGCTCTAGTAGAGTTTTAGAAATGAGGACTGTCCAAACCACCACTAACCTTTATTGTGTTCTTTTTCCTCACTCAAGCATAAGCCATAATCAACTTCCCGACTACTCAGCCATCCTAGTACTACTCTATGTTGAGCACACTTAACTATGGAGTTCTTTAATTATAGGATCCCTGAAAAGGAGGTGCACCTTGGTGATATGGGTAGTTCAATCATTCTTTTTAAGATTATTTTACCCAAGGACTCAAATCTGGGACTTTACAAGGGCAGAGGGTCATAATCGCGGCAAGGATAGGAATAGATGGAGAGGAAAGCCTCACAATGAAGTTCACCACCACTGAGAGCTTCCAAGATGCCACAATTGTGGGAATAAGCACCCTGGTAAATGTCATTTTGAGAAGTGAGTGTGTTTTCTCTACCAACAAGATGGACACTTTCTAGCTACCTATCCCCTTCCTACCCCAAAGGGACCAAGCCCAATGGTAGCCCAATGAGTATCTACAACCTAATCCATGACAACCCCAACTATTGGTAAGTGTAAGAAGGCCCAAGACTTCACAATTGATAATGAGGAAGCTTAGGCCAATGCTAATCGACTCTTAGAATGCTCCTAGAATTTTGTTTTTCTATCCTGTACTACAAAGATATATATATTAGATATTGATATCATGAATAAAATTTATGAATGCTTGATATCATGGGTCATTCGGTCAAAGCTTTATCCGACTCTAGTTCTACCAATACTTCCATTTTACAAAATGTCATGACTATTCTTTGTTTGGATCTCAAAGACTTAGGATATGTCCTAGTGGCTACCACCCCCAATGGTCATATCGTCTCATCCCTCTTGAAATCACTGACCAACTCTACTAAATATAGGAATATTAAACTCCCTACTAACTTTATCCTCCTTGATATGAATGAATTTGATGTCATTATAGAGATGGAATGTATCTATAACCATAATGGAAAGATAGATTGTAGTGAAAGAAAATAAGAATAGAAAGACTAGTTATCCACATTTCAACATTCAAGGTAGGAAAGATGCCACCACTAGTCAGCATGCGTCAACCATGACAAAAGAATATATGATAACTAAAGGCTGTCTAGCATTCTTGCATTTAGTGACTGAGATAAAACCTAAGGTGCAACCCTTAGGGAAAATAGAGGTAGTCAGGGACTATATTGATGTGTTCTTGGATGACTTACCTAGCATTCCTCCAAAGAGATAAGTTGATTTCTCCATAAAGCTCGCTCTCGGGACAAACTCGATTCCTAGGGCCCCATACTGTATGGATCTGACCGAGTTTCTCAAGTTGAAGCAACTACAAGAACTTCTATACAAGGGCTTCATATGACCCAACACATATCCATGGGGAGCCCTGACTCCTTTTGTGAAAAAAGGATGAACTGCTTCACATGTGTATTGATTATAGAATGATACACTTGAACACAATTAAGAATAAGAATCCCCTACCCCAGATAGATGACATGTTTGACCATCTTAAAACTACATGAGTCTTCTCAAAGATTGATCTACAGTTTGGATACCACCAGTTGTGAGTTAGGAAGGAAGACATCCCAAAAACTACTTTTCAGACCTGTTATGGGCATTGTGTTTTTTTTTCATGCCTTGTGGGTTGTGCAATGCACCCAATGCGTTTATGAACCTCATGAATAGTGTGTTCTAGATCTTCCTTGTCATCTTTGTCATAGTGTTCATACACGATATCCTAATCTTCTCTAAAAACTTAGAACCACATTATGACCACCTATCCAAGGTCCTTGATTTCTTGAGAGAGAAGAAGTTCTATGGGAAATCCTCAAGATGTAAGTTTCAGATAGATCAAGTCATGTTTCTTGGACATATCAGATTTGGAGGAAATTTTTTGGTGCACCCTATGCTAAAGTGACGGTCATTCATGAATGTCTGACTTCATAGTCCCTGTATGAAATTTGTATCTTCCTTGTACTAGCTTGATAATATTTATAGTTTATTAAGGTTTTCTCAAAAACTAGTATACCCCTCACCAAGCTCACCTAGAAGGATGAGAAGTTCATGTGGTTTGACTTGTGTGAAGCATGATTCCAGGACTTGAAGGAAAATCATACTTCATTTCCCATGTTGACCCTACCCTTAGGCAACTATATATTTGTAATCTTCACCGACACATCGAACATGGGTTTAGGATTCATCTTGGATAAAGACTAGAGTTTTTTTGTCGTTGTGTTAAGATAACTCAAGACAAATGAGTTAAACTATCTGACTCACGACTAAGATCTTACACCAATCATTTATGCTGTAAAGATCTGGAGACCCTACCTATATTGAGCCACCTTTGCCATCTTCATAGACTGTAAAAGTTTGAAATACCTATTAACTCAGAAAAACCTAAACCTACTATGGTGACATTGGATGGAGTACCTAAAGGATTTCAAACTTCACCATAATTTTTCCCATCGGTAAGGCAAGTGTTGTGGCCGATGCCCTTAGTTGTAAACAACTTGGTTGTGTAGATGGTTTGGCCACCCAATGTAGGAGACTGGAATATTTTGTTAGATGGACTCTAAAACATTAACAAATTGGATCTATTTGTTGACATGTAAATCATGCACGACTTGTTGACCGAGCTTGTAGCATCCCAACATCTCAGACCTAGAGAAGATGAAGGCCCTAATGGAAAATCCTCAGAACCACCTCTCAGTGGGTGTGGATGGGGAAATTTAGTAAAAACATCATATTTGGGTTCCCAATGACTCACCCCTAAAGGCTTGCATCCAGCAAGAGGCCCATGAATCAAAGTACACTATGCACCCCATTACTACTAAAATGTTCAAAGACTTGTATCGATTCTTTTGGTGGCCAATTATGAAGAGGGATATAGCCTCGTATGTGGCTATTTGTCTCACATGTCAATTCATGAAGGATGAACACCAAATACATGGTGGGTTTTTACATTCTATCAAACATTTCGAGTCAATGTGGGACAAGATCACTATGGATTTCATGGTGGGTCTTCCCAATACAAGAAAGGGACATGACTCTATATAGGTCGTGGTGGACCACCGAACGAAGTCAACACATTTTCTTGCCCTAAAGATTACTGCTAATGTGTCAAATTTATCCTTGATATACATCAATGAGATAGTCTATCTACATGGTATACAAAGTTTGATCATCTCATACTGTGATCCTATGTTTACCTCCAAGTTATGGAAACAAGTTCAAGGGGAACTCAACACAAGGCTGAAGTTCAACACAACCAATCACCCTTAGATGGATTGTTAGTAAAAAACACGATCCATACCCTAGAAGATCTATTAAGGGCATGCATCCTAGATTAGGGTGGATTGTCGGAGGAATATCTACCCTTATCTGAATTTTCCTATAGAAATAGTTATTGATCCAATATCAGGATGCCTTTACTTGAGGCTCTTTATGGGAGGCCGTGTTGGTAGCCACTTCATTGGGATGATGTTAGCAAGAGGACCTTTCTTAGGTTAGAAGAACTACAACTATATGCTGATAAAGTCACTTTGATCAAGTAGAGACTAAAGAAATCCCAGGATTGACATAATTCTTATGTGGATAAAAAGTGGATAGATCTGCACTTTTCTATAGGAGACCATGTTTTTTTTTGAAAATATGACCCTCTGAGCTATAACTAAGAATAGAGGAAAGTTGAGTCCTTGATATGTGTGTCTGTTTGAGGTCCTAGAATGGATTGGTGAGGCCACTTTTTGTCTTGTCCTATAACCATAGTATAGCATGATGCATGTCATGTTGCATGTGTCCAACATGAAGCACTATGTGAAAGATCCTATCCATGTGTACAACATCAAACCAATAGAGCTCCAAGTAGGATTGTCATACCCTGGTTCACATGTGACGATCTTGGATTCAAAGGTGAAGGATCTCAGAAACAAAAAGATTGAGACAGTGAAGGTTCTTTGGAAATGCTATAGTGAGAATGAAGCCACATGGGAGCTGAAGAAGAACATGGAAAAGTCTCACCCCACCTCTTTGATAATTAGATCAATTTTTAGGACACAATTCCAATAAGGGGAAGGATGTTACAACTTGGATTTTTGATATATACTTGAATGCATATATTGTTTTTATAAATCACAAAGCTTGGAATTTCTATTTCTTGGCTGACAATTTTGGGTCAGGAATGCAATTCCTTCAAATGGAAAGGATCTCGTGTATTTTGTTGTTTTCAATAATCTATATTTGTTTGTTGAATAAATGTGTGAAGCAAAACTCAATAAACTAGAAGTTTTCAAAAGTAATGGATAATTGCATATTTAACATATGATAATATCTTATTTTAATTGACAGACAAGTTGAAAGCAACTAATGGGCTTAATTAGGCCCCACCTTACACCTAACATGAAAATATACCAAAGGAGGAGTACTTGACAAGTGTGAGTAGGAAATTAGTAATTCCATTACTTAAATAATAAACTAAGAAAATACTTGGAAGGCAAGGGAAAGATTATTAACCTTCATATTTTGTTATCAACTTTTGGCCAATTTGAGAGAATTTTATTATAAGGTTTCCCTTCAAATTTGGGAGCAATTAGATTATTTAGAAGCCTCTATAATTTTCTAAAGAAATAGATAAAGTAAGAATCCTATATTTTGGATATTGATATTATTTTTATGAATATAAGCATGACCAAAGTCCGCGTGGCATATACCTTAGCCACATGACAGAGGCTCGAACATTAGACCCAATCATAGGATTAGGGATCGAATGG